>CM074727.1:164087816-164139483 GCA_037306005.1 Rhinophrynus dorsalis
TCCTTGCAGAGATTTTGGCCACTCATCTCCAGGATTGGCAGTATGGAGGAGCTATTCATATCTCCTCCTTAAAAATGCCCCTGTGGGATTGTGTTTCCAGTCACATTATGACCGTTGGTTGTACGTGTCTGAAATGTACACACACAGATACACCCAGACATATGCAACACACAGACAGACACACGCACGCACACATGCACGCAACACTTATGCAGACATGAACATGTCCACTACTGAGAGAGTTAGAAGGCAAATGTAGCCCTCTAAGGACCAGAAACAAGAGGACATTGCTTCACGTGTAGCCCCCCCCCCCCCCGGTCTTGCATCCATTACATCAGTGTTATTTTTTATTTCTCCTTTACTTTGGGTCATAATTGCATGATTATGCCTGTGTGTGTGTTTGGGTTGTGTAGATGGAAAGCAGAAAATAGAATGAGAAAAATACCAGTATGTTAACCCTTTTTGTGCCAAAGGGGTTTGCAATGTGTTGTCGCACCCCTCTGGCACTCAAAGGGTTAAGGTATAGAGTGGCATGCAGTATACACTTGTATGTCACGTCAAAATGTTAAATAGCAGTGGGAAGCATATTTATACCTTGGAACTTTGTCTTGTGCAGTCCATAGAGGGGACTCCAGTGGTGCTGCTGGAGGGAGGTCATTGAGGCAATTTGGGTTTAAAAAGGGAATGGGCTTAATCACTAGTGGGGGAGGGTCTCCATGGACATGTAAAAAAGTGTTAGGAATAGGCTGGGGAAGAGGAAAAGTGGAAGGGAAATGGAAGTTTACAGTGTGAGCATTTTGAAGATACTTTCCCCTATGCTGCCGGTCTGTCCTGAGGGATAAAAGTTGATACACAACCCTGTGGCAATCAGTGGGTTAAGTGTGTACCTGTTGACTGCCTGTCCTCTGTCTTGCATGGCAAATGTTGAAATCCATAATTGAGCAGAGGGCCTTCCTTGAATGCCATTATGTTTACCCTAATGCTGCAGCTTCCCTTCAGTGGCCATACTACAGGTCTGGCTGAGGCCACTGGGAGTCAGAGTGAGTGAGAGTATCTGTGTGTGTATATATGTATGTATGTATGTCACAGTGTGTGTATGTGAATATGTATGTGTGTGTGTGTGTGTGTGTGTGTGTGTGTGTGTGTGTGTCGGCCATGTTTTTTCTGGTTGAGGGAGGGCAAACTCCTTGCAGAGATTTTGACAGGAGTGGCCAGGGGCCTCACACTCCCTGTATCTCCAGGACTGGCAGTATAGAGGAGATATGAATATCTGCCACCCCTGGGTGTGTGTGTCTCCTGAGGAGACATCAATTATATAATGAGGCTTTCTCTTTTATATATAGAGATATGCAGGGCCAGCCCTTACATGGGTCCCAGTGGGTCCATGGGACCCAAGCAGCACTTTGACATTGGTGGCAATTTGCCACTTTAAGGCCTGTTCATCCGGTCGCACAAGGAAAATAGTAAAAAATAAAAAAATAGAAAAAGGGAGACTGGGGCATCTCTAGGGGGTGTTGAAGCTGATTCACTGATTGCCAAAGAAAGCGTGCGCTGGCAAACATCGGTGATATTGCGCAGCACACGAGGAGTAATTGACTGAGTGCTGAGTTGGGATAGTATTGCATGATCTGCATCTCCCAACGGCTCCCCTAACCTAAGTCAGCCCGCAAAGTGCCACTTCAGAAAAACCCGTGGAAAGCACTTAAAGTGACTTGGGCCCATACACTTGGGAGCAGGTAGACATGGAGGCTCGAATATCCACACCACAGAGTTTGTGCGATACTTCCTGAGAGGCAGCACGGCATTTGATAAGCTGGAGTAGGGTAAAGATTAGTGTTGAGCGAGCATGCTCGGCCGATGCTCGGATCGGCTCGAGCATCGCTCTGCTCGGCACATGGCGGTACTCGTACGAGTACCGCCATGTGCTCGCCCGCCATGTTCGGGTGGCAGGGATCTGTGCCGGAGGAGGCACAGATCTTGCAGACGCTCCGCTGGACCACCAGGGACTGGAGGTAGGGGGCATTGCGGAGATGAAGGGGGCATTGCGGAGATGAAGGGGGACATTGTGGAGATGAAGGGGGACATTGTGGAAGGGGGACATTGTGGAAGGGGGGCATTGCGGAGATGAAGGGGGCATTGCGGAGATGAAGGGGGACATTGCGGAGATGAAGGGGGACATTGTGGAAGGGGGACATTGTGGAAGGGGGGCATTGCTGAGATGAAGGGGGACATTGCGGAGATGAAGGGGGACATTGTGGAAGGGGGACATTGTGGAAGGGGGACATTGTGGAAGAGGGGCATTGTGGAGATGAAGGGGGGCATTGACCAGGCACCCTCCCCTCATCAGAGCAGGGGGTGCCTGGTGTAATGCTCGAGTCCTCCCATTTAATGCAATGGGGTTCGGGTGCTCGGCCGAGCACTCGAGCCTCAGGGGGTGCTCGGTCAGAGCACCCGAACACCCGAGCATCGGGGTGCTCGCTCAACACTAGTAAAGATATAGAGAGGGGTGGAGAGAGTTGAATGAGATAACCGGGAGACCTCTCAAACCTTTACACAGGGCCTCTGAAGGGGGTGATGCATGGTTCTGGCCAACGGAGAGGGCAGATGATACGTGGGGTGGGAGCATTTGCTGCTTGGCTCTTTGGTGCATTATCCACCCACTAGGTGATGCCAAGCTTGAGAGAGGTGCCTGCTGTCTGATGGGAGACAGACACCCCCAATACCCTGTCTGTCCTCTAGAACCCGAAAGCCTGCACCCAGTGGACTTTCTACAGGAAAGTAGAGTAAATTTGAGTCAAACCATCGGTAACATAAGGGATGCATATTTCAGATTGATTTTAAAGGGAAAGTATTATAGTCAGAAAATCCTAATAGCCCTTGTGGATTTTCACCTTGCTCTGTAAATCAAGAAATACAATCTGGATGTCAGTCCATTAACCCTTTGAGTGCAAGAGGGCTATGCACTCAAAGGAAATTTGGGACCCAAATATGTAAATTTGTGATAACATAATGGATGTGGGTGTGTTTTGGTGGGTGTGGTTTTGGTGGTGGTGATGGGGACAGCATTTCATCCTTGGACCCAGGCAGCACAATGTCTTGGGCCCGGCCCTGAATATATGTTTAAATTTATATGTGTTTCTGTGTGTTTGTATGTGTGTATGTGAATGTGTGCGCCTTGTCACGGGCAGTCTCTACTGCGCATGACTGCGTCGTTACACACATTTTAGCGAATTATTATATAGGATATATACATATATATATATATATATATATATATATATATATATATACTGTATATATATTTAGTGTATGTGTGTGTGTGTGAGTTTGTATGTGTGTCTATGTGTATGAATGTGTATATAGATGTATATGTGTGTGTGTCTCTATGTGTAGGAGCGTGTATATGGATGTTGGTGTGTGTGTCCATGGGGGGGTGGATGTCTATGTATGTTCTCCTACCTTGTCCATCCCAGCATATCCCCACACTGGACCCTACTCCAGCTTACATGAAAGCTATAATGAATAGTTGTTTTAATTATTGTTTCCCAAAGTAGGAATGAGCAAAAACTTCCATAATTTGGTTCAATGATCGATTTGCCAGAAATTTGGCAGATACTGAGAAAATCAGCGGGATCTTTGGGAATTATTATTTGTTTCCTGGTGCGGTTGATATGCTCCAGAATGATTCCACTTTCTCTCTGCGATCATTACAAGTTTTTAGTTACACTTGCACAGACTGAGTGAACCCCCCCTCCCGACTGGCTATAATGGGTTGAGTATCCTATAACAGGATACAGGATGCCGAAATCGTAGCTGGAGACTTAGGGCCACATTACCCATTAGGCAGATTAGGCATCCGCTAGAACCTCGTGCTTCGAGAGGAGATTTTTCTGCTGTGCTGGCCATACCCACTATCAGAAATTGTGAGGGGGTACCAGAACAACATAAGTGTCCTGGGTTTATAGAATTTAATTTAGTTTATTTACCAATTAGAATACCAGTATACTGTCTATTATTTAAGAGCTGTTGTGATGTAGGCTGTTCATTTTCTGTACCAGGCATCATGCGGTTGGGAACTTGGGAGAGTGATCTGTGGTGTTCGTTGGTATTGTTGGCAGGCAATGTCTTGGGCAGCCGAATGCAAGAGGAACCAGGAAGTGACATCATGCATCTATGCTTCCTAGTTGTCCTCTTCAGTCTGGAGCAAGTCACCACACTGCAAAGAGTCTTCCTGCTCCTCTATGCAACAGAGGCCAACTGATGTACTGGCAAGCATGATTCAGGATTTTGCCCTGCAGTGTTGTAATGTCAATAAATGGAGTTGGCCAGTTGCTACTCCATTGACCTGCATAAGTTGTATGTAGATTCATTGCATCATATACCACTAGTTGGGGACATAACATGACCATGGATGCCTTTGCCTAGAGGAGCCTAAGATGTAAATCTGGCCATGCAGAGGCAACATAGGCAACACCTACCTTGCAACTTGCAGCACCTTTATCTGTGCTTTTTAACCAATCCCTGTTGACAGGAGTGGTTCCAGATGACTGGACATTCGCCAGTGTGGTAACACTACAGATAAAGGGCAGTAGGGAGGACTCTTTCAGTTATAGGCCCAATGAGTCTAACAACAGGAGGTGGATAATTAATGGGAACGCTTTTGAAAGAGAGAATTGTTACATATTTGAAGTCTAATGGCATGCAAAATCCATGGCAGCATGGCTTTACAACAGGAAGATCTTGCCTAACAAAGTTGATTCATAAGATGCAAAGTTTAGTTTAGTTGATTGGATAATTAATTGTCTCAAGAACATGACACATTGTGTATTAGTCAATGGTGTTAAGCAATGGCATTTATTCAGAGGAAGGATGACACAGGGGTTAGTGCCAGGGCCTGTTCTCCTCAATATCTTGCATACTGTATGGGCCAGATGGTTATTTTCTGCAGCCAAAGTCTATGTTTCTATCTTGCTGGCATTTTTTTTCAAACTGAAACAGGCATTGTACATGAACTTACTTAAAGGGATAGTAATGTTTCACAATTAATCTTCATAGTATTTGGGCCATGGAGAGTGTTATTTCAATACTGTCAGAGTTGTAGTTCAAGAGTAATTGAATGATAAAGTATCCCCCTCCCCCCTTTTACCTAGTGTAAGCCACCTCCCATCACATGTGGAATCTGGTCTCTTGACCAGACAGCTCAGAACAAGGGACAATCTTATTCCTATGAGAACAATGAAAACCCTGCCCCTTGACAGGTTTTTCAGCTTTTTCCCTTATCTTAATTGAAGAGTTTCCCTCTCTGCAATCTACCTGGGCACCTCCCTATTGCTCTGAGCTGAGCAGTGTTATATAAGTAAAAGGGGCAGAGGGTGATACTTTATCATTCAATTACTCTTGAACTACAATTCTGACAGTATTGATATAACACTCTCCAAGGCCCAAATACTATGATGATTAATTAGAGCTGTTTTTATTATGAAACATTACTATCCCTTTACAGTGATAGTAACGGAGCTTTAAAAGTTGATCCCCAAATGTTCTGTATGTTAAAAGTAACTGATCGCTCTATGTCTCATATCTCAAATGTTTGTAGTTCAAAAGTTACGAAGAGCTAAAGATCCCCCTGCCCTCCCCTTTCTGGCCTCCTCCCACCAAATCTGTAATTGGGTTGTGCGACTCCATGGCTGCAGCGAGGGACAAACTTCAGTAAGTAAGTAGAAGGGAAATCCTGTCCCCCTTGATGAAGGAGGGCAGGATTTTCCTTTGCTTAATGAAGATTGTCCCTCGCTGCAGCCGTCCTGCCCAGACTGTAGCTCCTGGGGATGTGCAAAAAAAGGGCGGGCGGTGGATCTTTATCTGTTCAGAACTTTTGAACTATAAACATGCAAGATATGAGATATAGCGAGACTGGATACTTTTACCATACAGAAGACTCGGGGATCAACTTTTAAAGCACCATTACTATCTCTTTAAACATTTAAGGACCGGGCTCCTTAAACAAGTTAGATTGCCACGTGCAGTGAGTAGAGCTTGAGATCTTGTGGTCTTTCTAGAAACTGTCATGTTCACCCCCATAGACAATGTAATGCAAGTTCTTTTTACCTAAGATGGACTCCAGTTTAGATTCTGAAGGAACAATCTGGATCAAGCTGAAATGTACCAAAAAAATCTTTATTTTCCTCCAAGAATACAGCAGGGGACATCGGATTACAGTCAAACCCCAAGAATACCCAACAAATCACCACCCCCAACACATTGTAGACCCTGGTATATCCTCCCCCTCCCCCTGAGCCATAAGCCCAGATTTAACCCTTTGTCCTCTTGGAGGTATGGTGACCAATCAGGAGATGAAATACACCCTGGGAGATCTGAAGCAATCCAATGCAGGGATTTCAGCCAAGACTCAGGGTATGAAATCATTCAATGAGAATCTATACAATATCTACTGCATGAGAGCTAATTCAATATTCCCTTGCTCGGTTTGTCTCCAAGCAATTCCCTTAGTTCTGATGACCTCCTGCTGACCCCCCAGATTGGGGTTATTTTCTTAAGGGCTCAGAGACAATGGTATCAGCCTTGCTGTTTTCCTAGCATGGCCATCCCCAAACCACATGGCTAAATTTGGATCCCTGTGCCAAGTATCACGCTTCCATGCCTGTGGTCTGCCTCCTTCGGATTCTCATTGGTCATCTCTACCTTTATTTACCTGCTTGATGCTCAGGTGGATACTCAATCTTCATGCCTTGATCCTGAGAGTTCCTGTTGCTCCAGTGTCATCACATCTGATTCCTGAATTCCATGTTCCACATTGGCATGTTCCTGACCTTGCTCTCTGACTGCTTACTTCTGGCTATTGACTCAGCTTGCCCTCCAACTAGATTCTACTTTAATCACTGACTTCTTGCTTTAGTAAAAAATACAAGAATAGAAACAAAAGCGCAGAAGACCTTCTTAGCGTACTATTTGATAAACCAGTAGACCTCCACCTGCACCCTGTGCTCTCATAGAAATACACTCACTTGTTGGAGAGTCTATATGTACTGCTTTTTTTTTTTTTTACCATTGTGGTGAATTGTGTGTACAGCGTGTTTCCTCCATTGCTGTGTTATTCATCTGTTATATTGTTTTAAAGCAAGATTTGTGTGGCGCTCTCTGTTGATATATAGAGGTACAGCATTTGAGTTGTTGTCCACTTCTGGGTTTAGACCTGGCTTGTCCTCCAACTTGATTCTGCCACCTCCTCTGGATTCTCCGTTGCCCATCTGGTACTAACCCCGGCCTATTTCTGACCTTCCGAATTCTTCCTCCCCAGGTATGGAGTAGCTGTAACACCTGGGGTTCTTGCTTGTTTGTCGACAACCTTCTGTGTCGGCTGCATCTGACTAACTTGCCTGTGACCAAGCTGCCTTGTTGGTGACTCTCTGCGTCAGTAACATCCCACTATTTGCCTGACACATTGCTGGCTTTTTGTCGACTCTCCGTATCAGTAGCATCCAACTAATCTGCCTGAAGCCTAGCTGGCTTGTTGACAATGCTTCATATTGGTAGCATCTGACTAACCTGCTTGGGCCTTCCGACTGTCCAACTTCACGGCTTCTTCCTGCTCTCCTCATAGTCGATCAGCCATCACCTCCCTACTCAGGCCAAGCCAGTTCCTACATTTTGACTCCTCTGATGACTTCAGCCAGTTCCTATCGAATACCTCTTGTGGACTTTGCTTGCTGTTCTTCCCTCAGCTAGTACATTATTTCTGTTGAGCTTATTTAGTATCCTCTGTTCTGAGCCATCTGCCCTAGACCTATGTTACTACATTGTAGATTGGACAACCTCAAGCAGTCTCTGGAGTGGTTCATCCTGACATATGGCCTTGTGGCCAACACCTATACCATGGCCTTGGCCGCAACAAGAACCCTCCAGCAACTACCACCTCCCCCAAGCTTCGCTCCCTACTCCTTACTCACAAGCTCCATGGTTCCTTATCTCACCATCTTCTGTTGGCTGGACTGTGACACCAGAGAACCTGAGGATGTCTGTGTGCAGGGAACCCATGTATTGCATGGGAGACCCGTGTGTGAGGGAGGACACTTTGTTAGAGGGGAGAGATATTATCATGGGGACCTAGTAAAGGAGAACAGAGAGCTTAATCTTTATTTGCACAAGAGCTCTGACTCCCTGCCTTTGCCTAAACCAGGATCACCACAGAAGGTATAACATGAACAGACCATTCTCTGGGCACCAGTGAGATGACATCAAGGAGTAACTGAAGATGCTTCCTCTTGAACAATGACAAAAAGGCTACAAACTCAGGGGCCATTAGGATTTTCTGGCCATAGCAAGTTAATTGGGGTTACTATTAGGTGGTGTGTCAATATGAATCAAGATGCCTTAACCCTTTGAGAGTGAGAGGAATGCAATGCGTTGGATACCCCTCTGGCACTCAAAGGGTTAAACCAAATGTAACTCAGTTGTTGAACCCCCAGCTGGTTGGGGATGGTGGGAGTTGTAGTTCCCAACAGCTGGAGGACCACTTATTGACTACCCTGGTAAACCCTGCTATTTCATTTTGCCTTTGTATAATAGAAGTCTAATTATAAGCTAGGTATGCATGTGTGTGATAAGTATTCACATTTCATTATTTACAGAAATATTTCATAAAACAAAATTGCAGAATTCATCGACAATAGTAATTATGTCAGTTAAGCTGACAGGATGAATCAGACACAGATATATATTATATATATGCAGAGAATTTACAAACAGATTAGTTGGTATGAAGCTCACGCTTGTCTGGAACAATTCACTCTGATGAACTGATCAGCCCAGTTCCTACCAGCAGCAATTAAGAACAGAAGAAAAAGTTTGGGAAGATGACTGTAACAGGAGCCCATGATGCAGGGTTGTCCTGGGCCGTCATTCCGCGTTTCTCCATCCTGAAGGCGGCTACAAACAGATAGCCGGATCAGTGAAGCTGGATCGCAGCATCTGTGAATGGGAGTCAAAGAGGACCCTTTAAACCATCCAGCAATGAAGACAGAGGACGCTTCTTTTAGTTCCAACACTAACACACTTTATTGAGGGGACATTTTATACATAACTGGTTGAAGAGCCCGTTACATGGGCCACAGTGCCACTGCCAGCGGGTCGCGGGGAAGTCATGCACAGTAGAGACTGCCCACTCTGCGGCTGATACAGTGCCAGTCGGTCGCGGTGCAGTCATGCTCAGTAGAGACTGCCCGCACCGCGGCTGATACAATGCCAGCCAGTCGTGGTGCGGTCATGCACAATAGAGACTGCCCACGCCGCAGCTGATACAGTGCCAGCCGGTCGCGGTGCAGTCATGCTCAGTAGAGACTGCCCGCACCGTGGCTGATACAATGCCAGCCGGTCGTGGTGCGGTCCTGCACAATAGAGAGTGCCCAGGCCGCGGCTGATACAATGCCAGCCAGTCGTGGTGCCGTCATGCACAATAGAGACTGCCCACGCCGCAGCTGATACAGTGCCAGCCGGTCGTGGTGCGGTCATGCTCAGTAGAGACTGCCCACGCCGCAGCTGATACAGTGCCAGCCGGTCGCGGTGCAGTCATGCTCAGTAGAGACTGCCCGCACTGCAGCTGATACAATGCCAGCCAGTCATGGTGAGTTCATGCACATTAGAGACTGCCCAAGCCGCAGCTGATACAATGCCAGCCGGTCGTGGTGCGGTCATGCTCAGTAGAGACTGCCTGCGCCGCGGCTGATACAGAACGGGACACTCCTTCGGAGTTCCCCACTCTGTTTCAGCCTTGTCACTGGCAGTCTCTACTGAGCATGACTGCAGCACGCGCATCAGTCTCTACTGCGCATGTTTGTGGCATTACACACGTTTTAGCGAATTATTATATAGGATTCAGGGAACGTACAACAATGGTGAACAATGGTGGTGTATACAGTAAACAATGGGCCAGACAATGGAACAACAGAGTGTACACACAAGACAATGGGACTGGGGAACAAGATACAATGGGACATCATGCAGAAGAGGAACTTTACATAATTCAATCTTGCTGCTCCAATCCCCAGCCAATAGGGAGTAGAGCGACAAGATATAAGCAACCAATCCGGACCCAGGCCATTGAATTCCAGGGGAGATTGAATCACCTGGGTCTGACACATAACCCAATTATGTCTCGCTGGCTTCCCAACCAATGGGAGCTGGAGCGTCAAGCTTGCAGGACAGGGGCCACCAATGAGTGGAGCGCCTACCTGTCCCATACAATCCATACAGTATTCTCTAACAGAGCGCACAGTATATCACAAGGGAACTGCGGCCAATCAGATGGTCACCTACTTTTCAAAAGAAAGGCGGCAGACCCCTTGTGCTCTGGCCATCTGGTGCCAGTTGAGCTTGTAAATCCCAGTCTTTTGTTCTATAGTTTGTGGGCCTGAAAAGGCCTTCCAGTAATGGCCTGTGGCCCGTTATAATGATGTAACTGGGGCTTGAGTTGCAGCCAACATCTATTATTTTGTAATATTGAGAATGGTCAGTCATTGTCAATAGTAGCCTGTCAAAAAAAAAAAAAACCACAAAAAAAGACAACTAATCATACTTAACCCCTTAGTGACACTTGATGTGCCAGGACCGTCATGCCAATCCCAGATGTTATGGATCGATAATGCTTCTGGCATGTCTTGGATTTCTGGTATGGCAGCGAGGCCGCATGCTGACCTGCCATCCCAGTATTCATTGTACAAAAAAAAAAAGAAGCTCCATGGTCCTTAAGGCCGCCCCCGCTCCAGATCAGGCAGTCGTTAAGGGGTTAAAGTCCTATTCACCAAACAAACCAGTTGCACCAGAAAGGATGAACAAATATTCTCACTGATTTCTCCCCATGGTATACCGTAAAATCTCGATTAATAATCGATTATTGATTACATAGCAGACTTATACACGGCAAAAATTTTCTGAAATTTCGATTTCGGATTAATTTTTTTTTACCCATTCGGAGTATCCGAATTTTGGGTCGGATCTGTTTGACTCGGACGAAATTAGGCAATAGTCTGAATTATTTGGCCAAATTAAAAAAAAAAAAGTGAAATATTCAATAAAAAAATAAAATTAAACAAAAATAAAAAAATACATCAAACTAAATTAATAATAATATTACATTTCTAATGAGACAGGAAGGGGTATTTTATAAACCCCTACACACTTATATGTGTATATGTCACATCATATTAAAGCCCTTTCTGCCCTTCAAAAAATGGTATATAGTATGTGTTTTTGCACTAAATGAGAAAGACAGGAATTATGGTTGAACACACACATAGCAAAAATGCCAAAATTGCTTGTGTCCTTGTGTGGTTAATATCTGCACTTTGTATGAACTGTAAATCACCTGTTTTACCGGATTTATTTTTAGCGGCATGTAGCAACATTGTAATAGTTTCAGGCGGGAAAGCGCCGTCTGAATTTCCAAAATTTACACCGACATTTCGGACTAGATCTGTTTTGGATTCTGATTTTTTTTGTGGGTGGACCTTGGCTTTCGGAAGGTCCAAATGATGCCGAATACACCTTATTCATCTGAATTCCGAAATTAGCCGAACCGAATCGCGCAAGACTATTACAAAGTGCCCTGCACCCTACTTCCGCATACACTGGTCTTGCCGCTCTGCCTCTGCTCCCTTTCCAATCCCCAGCCTCCTCCTATGACAGAGACTTTCTGCCTGTCAGCTGGAGCGATCTCATTGGCCAGATATCAATCTCTGCCAATGAGACTGCTTCAGCTTACGAACAGAAAGTCTCCATCATCAGAGGATGCTGGGTATTGGGAAGGGAGCAGAGGCAGAGCGACAAGACCAGTATATGCGAAAGTAGGGTGTAGGGCAGTATGTAATCAATAATTTTAGCCCAAATAGGATTTTTTTTTGTAAAAAATAAATAACGTTTTCGCTATCTCTATATACTGTACCTAATAAGCCTAACTTTTATAGGGGTGAGAGATCCCCTTTAAAGGGTTAGTAATGTCTAGATAAAAGTATTTATCCGAGTCTTCTTTATATTAATATTAAGAGATTCCGCTATATTTCAGACCTTACTTTGGTGTACTTAATAGTTATGCAGAGATAAAGATCCCCCGTCCTCCCCTTCTAGCTGCCTCCCTCTTAATTTAAGATCAGGTTGTGCGACTCAACGGATGCAGCGAGGGAAAACTTCAGCAAGTATAAGGGAAATCCTGCCCCATTGACGAAGAAGGGCAGGATTTCCTTTTGCTCACTGAAGTTTGTCCCTCTCTGCAGCCGTCCTGACCAACCTGCAGCTTCTGGTGATGTGCCAGAAGGGGCGGGCGGGGGATCTTTATCTCTCCATAGTAAGGTCTTAAATATAGTGGTATCTCTTAATTTTAATATAAAGAACACTCGACGCAAGACTTTTATCTTGACACTAGTAACAAAGCCCCTATACACAGGCTGATCCGGAGTGGGGAGCTTTAGATGCCTCGATTTCTCAAACTATACAAGTTTGAAAGATGGGACATACCTCATTCTATTCCTGTTTTTAATCTCTACAATATTAAAATGAGTTAAATTTAAGCAATACTATCCCTTTAAACCCTTAAACTATATTTCTGGTGAATAACTTTATCACCCTAAGGGTGCCCTCCAGTGTTTTGTCTTATTAGTAGGTGTTACGTCTTCTTTAAAGGGTCCCTATCTACTTAACCAAAATCACTAAAAACTTTACTGTGAGAGAAAAATAAAATGAACGTAGTGTATTCCATTTAAATAGATATATTTATTAAGACTTAAAGCTGGTAGGTGACAGATCCAGTTTAACCCCTTGAAAACAAGGGGGGTGCCCAACGCTTTGCAAAGAAATGCACTCTGGTCTACATAGGGTTAATATATAAGCTCCCACTCTTTGCAATAATTATGAAACAAACTTCATCTTAGGGATTAAATACAAATTCTCATTCATTATAAAAGGGTTTTTAACCCCTCGTATGCTAGAGAAGCTTGTAATGCATTGCTTTGCAATGTATTGAAGACCGTTCTAGAATTCAAGTTCTTTATTCCTATGATGCTAGATCAGGGATGGGTAACCTGAGGCTCTCCAGCCGTTAGATGGCAAGGGATGAAGGAAACTGTAGTCCTCAGCAGCTAGAGCAGGAGCATGCAACGTGTGTCCAGTGGACAAAATGTGACCCAGCTGACCTTACGGTGCGGCCCACCTGAGATTTTTAACGAAAACTTTTTCTTTAACCTAATAAGATAGCACACGTGAACTCCTAGCTTAGTAACAGTCTAATCACCTGACTGCCACAACTGTACAGATTGTGAATAGTTGTCTTTTAAAGAGGAACTTTCATGCTACAATAAGTTATCCCCAATTAATTGTTAGTAGCTCCTTATTCATGGAAATAGCGTAATAACATTGCTTAAGTCTCAGCATGAGTTGAAATCATAACATCATATGCAACTTACAGGGACATGCACAAACATTTTGGGGGGCAGGGGCTCAAACAAAAAAAAGGGCACTTCTAATAATTATTTATTCAAAATATATATTTAAAAAAAAGAAAATAATTTACACCTCAGGAGCCTGTAGGCACAGAAATCTGAAGCACCCTCTCCCCCATTGGCCATCTCCACTGGACACCTCCACAATACTCCTAATCTCCACATTGCCCCCCATCATCTCCATATTGTCCTTACATTGTCCCCTGTCAGCTCCACCTTGCCTCCGTCATCTCCATATTGCCCCCATCAACTCTATATTGCCCCCATCAGCTCCATATTGCCCCATCAGCTCCAACTTACCCTCACATTGTCCCCATCAGCTCCATATTGCCCCATCAGCTCCAACTTACCCTGACATTGCCCCCTTCATCTCCATATTGCCCCCCATCAGCTCTATATTGCCATCAGCTCCAACTTACCCTCACATACATTGCCCCATCATCTCTACATTGACATCATCTCCATCTTGACCCCCATCAGATCCAAATTGCCCCATCATTTCCACATTGCCCCCCAGTGTCTGTTTCCTACCTCTTCCCTGGTGGTTCAGCAGCAGGAGAGGTCTGTATGTGCCTCCTTTGGCACAGACCTGTATCTGCTGGAGCTCCCGTGCGGTCTTCTCTTCATGCAGAGCGCTGGGAGATGATGTCATCTTGCAGATCTCTGTAATACTAAAGAGCCAACGCGGGAGCACACCATCTACAGGTCTGTCCTGAAGGAGGCACAGACCTGACTGGGCGGTGGTGGTGGGGGGGTTAGTGCGGGCGGCGAGGCAACTTTTGTTTTTGTTAAAAGGGCACGAGGGCACTTTGGACAAAAAGGGCAGGTGCTCAAGCCCCCCTTGGTGTCGATGTGTGCACGTGCCTGACAACTTACATCAGTGGGACAGAGCCGACATCTCGAGTGATCTGTGCGCCTGAGCTTTCCGTCCCTGCCTGATAGGTTATTTGCCAAAGGGGGAGTTGCATTGGGTATCCTTTTGAAATGTCGCATGCGAAACAGCATGTGACAAAAGGGCTCTTAAAGTAATTAAGAATTTACACACTGCTCATTTGGAACTTTGTGACCAGGGCTGTGATCAAAACATTATCAATCAGTGATTGTTTTATTGTATTTTAATGTATTTACATACATTGTATCTCCTCCATCCTGCTATAGAGGTCTATTGATATACCTTCTATAACATATAACATTGCTGCTAATTACACTGCAACCTGCAGAGTGACAGAGAGCAGCAGAGAAAGGGAGAGAGCCGCGGCAGCCATTTGATATCATCCTGATAAGGATGATAGGCGTTGAAGTCCTATATGCAGTCGTTTGATAGACAGCTGGGGCAGCCATTTGATATCATCCTGGTATGGGTGAAGGCGACCTTTCATGCCACAATATGAGACTCTCACACTTTCCTGCAGAGTGAGATTCTCATGTTGCCATTTCAGTCATGGCGACATGCTAAATGAGCCCTTTTGTTGCATGCTGTTTCTCATGTGACATTTCAAAAGTAAACCATTGCATTGTTCCTTAAGGTACAGGCAGGGGCAGATGGTGTAGGCCTACAGATTACTCTTCAGCAAGATGTCCTTCTGTCCCACTGATGTAAGTTGCATACGATATTATGATTCCAACTCATGCTGGCAGTTAAAGGGATAATAATGTTTCACAATAAAAGCTGCTCCAATTAATATTTATAGTATTTGGGCCATGGAGAGTGTTATATCAATACTGTCCGAGTTGTAGTTCAAGAGTAATTGAATGGTAAAGCATCCCCCCTCCCGCCCCTTTTACTGATGTAACACTGCTCACCTCAGAACAGCAAGGTTCTCTGGATGGATCACAGAGAGGGACAATCTTCAGTGAGCATAAGGAAAAACCTGAAAAACCTGTCAAGGGGGGCTGGGTTTTCCTTATGATCACAGTAAGAAGATTGTCCCTTGATGTGATCTGTCCGGTCCCAGGACCAGATTCAACATCTGAGGGGAGGTGGCTTACACTAGGTAAAAGGGGCTGGAGGAGGATAATTTATCATTCAATCACTCTTGAACTACAACTCTGACAGTATTGAAATAACACTCTCCATGACCCAAATACTATGAAAAATAATTGAAGCTGCTGTTTTTTTTTAAGCATTACTGTCCTTTTAAGCAATGTAATTATGCTATTTCCATGAATAAGAAGCTACTAACAATTAATTGGGGATAACTTATTGTAGCATGGAAGTTCCTCTTTAAGTACAAGTATTTTCATTGACTTGATCAACATTAATTAGTGGCCAGCACTAAGTCTTTCATTCCGCACTTTTTTTTTTTTTTACAAAAACGTTGATTACACGACTTTGTACTACTTTTGTATTACTCTTAAAAAAAAAAACTTTATTTGAATAGCTCAAAAGCTATAAACCCCTACTGTTCTCTATAAAAACATTATTACAGCCCTCACACATATGGATTTCTGATCACGTGTCCTACAACTAGAAAACCTTGGATGCCCCTGAGCTAGAAGGTCTCAATTTCCTCGTCCCTTCCCTAGGTGTTTTTATTTGTCTGGTAAAGCCTGACAGTATTGATAATGGCAACTCGTTAGCTATAATGACTTCATATGTAGCTGTGGTCACACAAATGAAAAGGGGATTCTTTTTCTTGGCACAGAAATGGTTAAGAAGAGGTCTTCTTCATTCTAGAGGAATTTTCTATTGTTTACAGCTGGGGGAACATTTGATGATGTGAGAAGAGGTCAGGAATAAATCTTGGTTTGCCTTCAGCTGGCTTTGGGGTTGAGAGTACAAAATTGCTCATGAAGGTTTTGAGGCATTTGGCAGCAGAGTGGATTATGGCGCATTGTGAATGATGTTAGATGATTAGTAAACCAGATGGACATTTAAAGTTTTGGAACAGAGAATATTCATCATTTGGTAAGAAGATCATTTATTGCCGTTAAGTCACCCAAGAGTCCGAAATCCGAATACTCCTATTACACCTTTCTTCCAAATTATAAACTTTTTGACAGACTAGATTAACTGCTTCTCTGCATTTTTGCATTTTTTTTAATGAAAGCATTTTACCATGAAGGACACACTGAGAATGTCTCTCATTTTCACATATGTCCTGGGTACTCATTTTCTCTACCTCAGAAGGATGAAAAGCTAAGTTGACCTTGATAGGACTATAACTTGTGACCTCACGGTTTGAAAAGATTCTACAGCTGGTGCATTAACTGAGTTATCTCACTGAAGACTGTTATGGACCCTTACGGAGACTGTTACACAGGAAACCGATTCTGTCATTGTTTTTTATTGTATGGGTTGGAATTGTCAGCATGCTGAAACCAAAACTGATGGTTATAGTTGGCAAGCAAGACAAGGAGTCAGGCGGTATAGTTAAGGTCACCTTTATTAGAAATATATAAACAGTAATGCAAATAACAAATAACACAAAGAGGGTGACCAAAGAGGCAAGCACTGTATCAGAAATAGCAGTCTTCCAATAGATCCACCACACTGTCCGAGACTAGGCCTCAGCCCACTGGAGTCTCGTGGTAAAAGGTAATGCCCAGTGGTAGCACTGATTCAGCCTGCAGTCAGTCTAGGAGAGGAGTCTGAATATCGTACGCAACCACAAAGTCTACTGACTCAAGCCTGCAGTCCATAGCTAGGAGTCTGATAGAGCCCCAGGTCAGTACTAGGAAGGATGTCTGTGGAACAGGACCAACACATGGAGCAAACAGATAGAGCCCTCTAGTAAGCGCCAGATAGCATAGTCAGACAAGCCAGGTCATACACAGAGCGGGTAGTCAGCCAGAGTCACAGGTTTGCACCAGATAGGATATCCACTGAAGCGCTGGTATGCTGGATGCGCAGTGGACAGAGCCCCAGCTCAACACCAGAGTGGGTAGTCAGACAAGCCAGGTCATACACAGAGCGGGCAATCAGCCAGAGCCACAGGTTTGCACCAGATAGGATATCCACTGAAGCATTAAGCATTAATATGCTGTATGCACAGTGGACAGAGCCCCAGGTCAACACCAGAGTGGGTAGTCAGACAACCCAGGTAATACACGGAGCGGGTAGTCAGACAGAGCCACAGGTTTGCACCAGAAAGGATGTCTAAGCCAAATCGGAACGCACAAGGAGAATGGTCAGACAGAGCCACAGGTCAACACCAGAATGGATGGACAGACAAGCCGGGACATACACAGGAATCAGGAATACCAAGTAAATGAACTGCTCAGAACAACAACGTAAGGGTAACCGAGTCAGGATTCAGTCTGCCTTTTAAACCCCTCCTCAGGAAGTAGGTAGGAGGAGCAGCTCAGAGGGAGGAAGTAGGTAGGAGGAGACTACAGGCCTCAAACACATAAAACAGAGACCTGCAGCATGCTGAAGCCTCGCGCCTGCAGATGACGCATCTAACATTTATGCGCCAACCGTTCATGGAAATGATGACGGAGCCAGAAGTGGCGGCGCTACAAGGTACTGTGACCCTGATTTATCACAACATTTACAGTTCATTACAAGACAGACAATTGGCTAAATCCGGGCTGACAACGTATATACATAATTTTTACTGACTGTATTACAAAATTTACTGACAACTATAATTTTTACTGACAATTTTTCATGACCGACCATCATGCTTTACCTTTAGTTCCTCCAACAAGATGCATCTATATCCAAAGCAACTAAAGTATAGTAATCCCTTTGACTTTACGTCATCTGCAAGTGCAAAATATGCAAAATCAAACTGCCTGTTCTTTGTAATATGCTTTTATTTTCACCTATTTTTTTTTTACAATTTTATGTTCCTGACAGAGAGCTTCCTGGATCTGTTTCCTGAGAGCAAAGCATGACATTGAAACAATGTAACATAATCCCTAGAGCACTAAGTGTTCTGTATGCTGTATGCTTGCCTCTTTGGTTATTTTTTATACTTTATTACTGTCCTGCTTTCACAGTTCCTGACAGAAAGCTCTCTGGAAACAGATCCCAGGAGCTCATTGCTAGTAGGGTGACCACATTTCAATTCTGCCATTCAGGGACACTGCAGAGAGAAAAGCGCACCACGCAGTTCTAAACACTAGAGGGAGAACTGCCCATTGACTGCTGTGACAAAAAAAAGGTGTCTGTGGTGGGCTACAAGAAAATGTACATCAATCCCAAAGCCTTAGACTAGCATTACACTACAACAAAATTGCACTGCAGCTCCTGATTATGTCAGTATCAAGGGTCAGTTCTCTTACTAGTGTTTAGAGTTCTGTCTGGAAGCCATTTTTCTGTAGCCCAGCAGAGACATCACTATGTGACAGTAGTCTAGGGGCTGTTCTTCTTATAATGTTTAGACCTCTGACTTCAGGAATCTTCATTCAGGGACATTGTACTGTCCCAGAAGGGGGCTGCATGGGACAAGGGACACACATTTAAAATCCGGGACTGTCCTGGGCAATCCGGGACATGTGGTCACCCTAATTGCTAGGAACATAAATAAAATTAGGTGAAGATTAGAAAAAAAACCTAATAATAATAAAAAACATAAGCAATTTGACTGTAATTTTTAATCCCTTTTATAATAGGTAAAGTTAAAGCAAAGGATTCATATGTGTGCTGTAAGTCCCTCTGTCTGGATGGGACCACACTGTGGGTTGCAGAAATGTTCACCGGAATCAAGCTGTTGAAGCACAAACCTGAGTAGTCACACACACATGTTACCAGATGAGTTATTGCTTGTGTAATATGTCCATTTCCTGTAAACAGGTGTTGTTGGTATGTAGATAGATAGATAGATAGATAGATAGATAGATAGATAGATAGATAGAGAAAAATGTCTGCATTTTAAACAACAATCAGTGGGCAGCTTGTTCTGGGACAGGTGGCCCACAGGCATGCTGAGATGCAGATCTATATCTCTCATTCCCATAATAATAGGGGTCAGCTTGTTTGTGGACAGTTGGGCTCTGTGGGCACTCATGCTATCTATGAATGGTCAATGAATGAATAAATATGTATCAGTGATAAAGGGATGAACAAGTAAGTTTTATAGTGCACACATAATACTGATACATAATATTTTCTCTGCATATACAGATGGTGTATATATGTATCTATATATATATATATATATATATATATATATATATATATATATACACACAGATAAGATGTATGTATCATCCTTTTGCCTTTGCCCACTCAGTCAGGGTATCACCTGTTCGCTGACAAGACAAATGGCCTGGGAACCAGTGTAGATATGTATATCTTGCAGGAGGGGGGTTGCTGACCTTAGGCTGACATTCCCTTATCCTTCAGAGAAATAGGCATTTTTAGAAGTGTCCCAAATAAGGTTTTTTCCAGCAAGCTAGACACCCACACCTGTTAGCTGTGTATCAAATCGTGCACTAGGATGTGTTTAGGCCTATTTACATTGGAAGCAATGGGCAGTAAAGAGTATAAAACAAGGGATTAGATTCCATTTAGTCAGTGAAGGAGGAGTGGAGGAGGAAGATGGAGTGAAGGAGAAAGATGGAGCGAAGGAGAAGATGGAGTGAAGGAGAAAGATGGAGTGAAGGAGGAGAAAAGGAGAGTACAGGGAGAGAAGTAGGGGCAGTGGAGAAGAGCAGTAACAAGAGCATTGCTGGAGGGGACTCTGCCCCAGGTAATTAGGCCAGAATACACAGTGCACTGTATATAGAAATGTATTAATATTTTGTGTTCTGTAGTTGTGACGGGGGGTACAGGGTTACTGATTTGTAGACTGAGCGTTAAGCGATTTATCCAGCCAGACAAAAAGATAATAAATTGCATTTATTAGAGTGGTCACAGCACAAACCATAGGACAACAATTACAGGCAAACAAACAGGGGTAAAACATAAAAACTAATTACTTCTGCTGTTCTCTTCTGTTGCACAGATTGCCAGGGGGTTACATATAATACTCACAGTCCATTTTAGCTTAATGCTGGAGCATACACATAGTCCCACTAGAGGCATGAGTGGGCGCCCACTACACCTGGTGCTGGATTACATGAAGGTTCCTTGTATCTTTTAGTCCTGGCAGAGGAGTTGGGGAAGACATCCTAAGATCCTTGTGGTAGGAACATCAGGGTACTCTCTCTGTGTCTGAAGCCGCCTTGACTTACAGCCCACAACTGAAAAGGGGACTTGGCCCTACAGTGCCCGCTCATTCTGACTCTTCCTGTGAGGGCACTCACCAGTCCCTTAGAAAGCACCTGGACCAGTCCAACTCCAGACTGGCCCCAGGCCACCCCCCTCCATGCTGGGGAGAGGCTCTCTCTTGCTCCTACATTCTTCTAACTCTCTCCAACTCTCCCTATCTCTCTCTTCTTAGGCTTTTTTCACCCACCCCCTACAGGATGTGATGTCACAGTTCCCATCTACCAGGTCTCTTTCTGCTTAGCCTAATGTGAGGGGGGGGGAGATACACACATTCCACACACAGATTTGCCCTACCTCCCTCTATCTGACCAACACTGGTCATTCTCATAACACATTCTCTGGTTTAGCTAGACTGGATGGCACCATCCCCTCTGTACATCATACACACTAACCAACCCATTCACTGCTGGTAAATGGCCAACACTCTCTAATGCATGCACACACAGGGGACATTAATGTTTCAAGAATGGGAACACATGTTAAGACAATGGCGATCACTGAAAACAGACCCATTTCATTCTCTGGGTGACAACCATGCCGTCACAGTCGTCTTAAATGTATTTTTGTAGATAGTCTAATCTTTTCTGTGCAGCCATTTAATTCTTATAAGGAAGTATAGATTATAATTTCCATGTGATCTAAGACTCTGATTGTTCTAATAAATTTGTTTTTGATTGAACCATCTCTTTTGCTTCTGAATCCTCGTAACCAGAAATATTTATGTATATGTAAAATTATCATATTTATATATACATACATATTTCTCATTATTGCTGACCCAGTTAAAACCGGTAACACACAGCATCAGTTTCCAAGTTCCCTATATACCCATGTGTCCCAGGAGGCTAGCTGTCTGGATTTTTCTCAGGACACCCACCAAGAGGTCTGGAGGCCAATAGTGATATGAGCCACATCCCAGGAAATCTAGCTCAGCAAATGGGACTAAAGCCAGCCGACGCTGGTTCTACAAAGTAACCAATCAGGTCCCTGCTGGCAATCTCATGCTACACAATGGTTTGATTGGATTTCCCTCACCCTTGTCTGGATTGTGGGATATTTAATCCTAGAAGCACAATACCCCCCCTGTGGAGGCTAGTATTGACCTGCTGGCATCTGCATGCCCTAAAAAACAATACTAAAATGGATGCTGCCAGAGGCCCCAGCTGCAACAGGCTCAGCCCTGTCCAAAATATGAAAATGAGGCTTCCTGAGCATACAGTACCTAGAAGACCCCTGGAAGCACTACGAATCCCCACCTGATCCGAACAGAACAGTGCAGGTTCTTGACTTAAAGGGATAGTAATGTTTCATAATAAAATAAGCTTTAATTAATCATCATAGTATTTGGACTTTGGAGAGCGTTATATCAATTCTGTCAGAGTTGTAGTTCAAGAGTAATTCAATGACAAAGTATACACCTCCCTCCCCTTTTACTGATGTAACACTGTTCAGCCAGATCAGAAGGGAGGTGCCCAGGTAGACTGCAGAGAGGGACAATCTTCAATTAAGATAAGGAAAAAACCTGTTCTCATAGGAAGAAGATTGTCCCTTGCTGTTATCTGTCTGGTCTATGGACTGGATTCCACATCTGAGAAGAGATGGCTTACACTAGGTAAAAGGGGCAGGAGGGGAAACTTTGCTTGCGAATATCTCTAAAACCATAAAGGTTTGAGAGATAAGACTTATATCGTTCTTCATGTTGTTTTAATGCCTACAAAATAAAATAACGATAAAACGAAGTATTACTATCCCTTTAACCTTTATTACTCTTGGTACCCTGTGTCTCCCCATCTGGAGAAACCTTGTATATCCCATCCACCAACCATAAGGAATACAATCCACATTAACATGACAGTAATGTCCCATAAAAAATTCTTCTTGTTTTGTAGAGTATAAAAAATTAAATGATGTGGCACAAATCCTCTTTCTCAAACCTTTATGGTTTGAGAGATATTCGTATCTAAAGTTTCCCTCGAGGAGGCTCTTCAGCAGAGCCGAAATAGTGTTATTTAAAAAGAACTACTTCACTGGAACAGTCTACAAAGTGTGCTTGCAATCCAGGCACACTTTGTAGACCTTTCCAATTAAGTCATTCTTTTTAAATAACGAAATTTCGGCTCTGCTGAAGAGCCACCTGCTGGTCTCCGGACTGGGATCCCCTGCTGTCAGCACAGCATTGATGTCAGGAGAAGGGGAGGGAGGAACGTTACATGAGAATATCTCTCAAACCGTAAAGGTTTGAGAGAGAGGATTTGTGCCATCTAATTTATTTTTTTAAACTCTACAAAACAAGAAGAATTTTTTATGGAAATTATTGTCCCTTTAATGAGCGCTCAGTCTTTTGTTAAAAATAAAGAACAATACCCCAGTACACTATGACTTTAAAAGACAACCTGATAGTCTGCAAATTAAAGGGATAGTAATACTTTATTATTACTATCCCCCATGTTGTAGATATTTGTAAAATAATTTAATAGCCCCCAGGTTCATCTCTCATACCTTTATGGTCTGAGAGATAACCGAATAACATTGGTTTCCAAGCGCATGTAGAAGACTGTTTCAGTGAAATAATTCTTTGTCCCTAAAGCGATCGCGGCTCTGCTGCAGAGCTGCATGATGAAAGACAGACCGGATATTCCTGCAGTCAGCACAACGCTGACTTCAGGGAAGGGGGAGGGAGGGGGGAACTTTGCATTCGGTTATCTCTCAAACCATAAAGGTATGAGAGATGAACCTGGGGGCTATTAAATTATTTTACAAATATCTACAACATGGGGGATAGTAATAATAAAGTATTACTATCCCTTTAAGTTTATGTTCATACAGCACTGCATTCTACTAATTTCATATAAGTAACACAAAAAACTGGTAAAGAATGATAAAAAATTAAATATACATTCACACTTTTACTTTGGGTTACATTTCCCAATAAGCAAAGCAGGCAATCGCCTAGAGCTCCAGATTTTGAGAGGTGCTTCACCTGTAATGGCCGCAACAACAATCTGAGTTATGGTGTTGGCCACAGCAATCCCACTGCCCCTGCATTAGACCCCAAGAACTGTATGTCTGGGGTTAGCTGCTTCTCTTGCTTAGATAGGAATTTCTTGGTCTGTCATTTTGGCAGAAACAGTATGATGTGCTTAAAGGGATAGTAATCCTTTATTATTACTATCCCCCATATTGTACATATTTGTAAAACAATGTAATAGCCCCCAGGTTCATCTCTCAAACCTTTATGGTTTGAGAGATAACCGAAGGCAAAGTCCCCAACCTTCCTTGAAGTCAGCGTTGTACTGACTTCAGGGGAAGTCTGTCGTACGACAGGCTTGCGGCTCTGCAGCTGAGCCGAGTTCCAGTTAGTGAAAAATAATTATTTCACTGAAACGGTCTTTTACATGTGATTGGTTTGCAAGCACATGGAGAAGACCGTTTCAGTGAAATAATTCTTTGTCACTAAAGCGATTGCGGCTCTGCTGCAGAGCTGCATAATGAAAGTCAGACCGGATATCCCTGCAGTCAGCACAACGCTGACTTCAGGGAGGGAGGAGGGAGGGGGGAACTTTGCCTTCGGTTATCTCTCAAATCATAAAGGTTTGAGAGATGAACCTGGGGGCTATTAAGTTATTTTACAAATATGTACAATATGGGGGATAGTAATAATAAAGTATTACTATCCCTTTAAGGATGTTTCTTTTCTGTGTATGGTACTTGTGAACTAAGATAGATTGCCCCCTGGGTAGGATATAATTCCTGTAGAACCTGATGTGAACCCTGCAGGCTTGTTTCTAATTGAGCATCTCTGACCATTATCTTGCAAATACCTTAGGGGCTTAGTCAGGTGCTGACAGGGGCATAAGAGAGATCATCTGAACCCAGTGGTGTAACTAATCCTTGGAGGCCCTGGTGCAAACATTCTTTGGACCCCCTATCACAAAACTATTGTCACAAAGGCATAACTAAAACCTATTGGATCATGGGCTCAGATGGGGAATCTTGGATGCTGGGTCCTCATGTAACTGCACCCTCTGTAATTATATCCCTGGCTGCACCTCACTGATGAGACCCGCTCACTGATGAGGCCCGTTCAGAGAGGAATTCCCTGGCACTTCATGGCTGGACTGTCATCTAAGCAGGATTAGTATGATATGCTTCGAACATTTCTTCTCTGTGTATTGCACTTGTGAGCTAAAAGATATTGCATCCTGGGTAGGATACTGGTTCTATATCACCATACCTGGGAACTCTCTGAATATGTCTAAGAGACTCTGATTTTTAGAGTTAATTACCGGGTCTCTGGGTATATGGGGTGTTTCTCTGGTGGTAGTGAGTTTCCTGTGATCCCTGAAGAAGTGATGAGCGTGTCACGAAGCTTGTCTCCACGTAAGTAGAAGCTGCAATGCCTGGTTGTTTCCTATAGCAACACACATTGGAGGAAAAAAAGGAATAATTGAATCAGTATAGTTCTGGTGGAGCACATACTTAAAGTGGAACTACCATGTCACAAAATGTTTAGCTTAACTAAGTCCCCTTCTGGCGACTAGCTGCTTAGTAGCGCTAGTCGCCAGAATTATTACCTGATTTAATAGATATATGCTTTATTACCCAGCTGTCAGTAGCACGGAGTGCGGACATCTTGCCAGAATGAGGTCTGCGTGCCTGCACTGTCAGTCCCAGCCGGGTCTAGGAGGCGTTGCTAGGAGCCATTTGGCAAGATGTCCACGCTCCGTGCTACTGACAACTGGCGAATAAAGCATATATCTATTTAATCAGGTAATAATTCTGGCGACTAGCGCTACTAAGCAGCTAGTTGCCAGAAGGGGACTTAGTTAAGCTAAACATTTTGTGACATTGTAGTTCCGCTTTAATACCAGGGTAGGCTCTTACCTAGTTTGTGACCATTACTTTGCACTGAATATGAAAGCAAATCAGAGGATTTTCTTATGCATTAGCCTTTCACTGATTTATCAATGGCTGGATAGTATCTGACACTTGCTTAGTCATCACTATGCACCACCATCTCGTCTTACATCATCCTCATACCTATGTGAATGTGTGTATGCCCAGAATGGCAGAATTTATACCATTTATAATCAAGACCTTGCAAATTTCTTCAGCATCCAAGGGTTAACAATTATTATTCTCTTGTTTGTGACATATATGCATCTGTAAAATAATAAGAGGTCCCTAGAATTCATGGGTATTACACTTCAATTTCAGATCTATTGGAATTCAGAGAATTGTAATTTTCTCCTCTATAGATGCAGTTGTTTTTCTCCAGAATTGCACCTGAATAGTGCATACCCCCCAAGTGGCCAAAGAGGGGCACTTGTGTTTTAGGTGATGTTGCTGGGGGTGTGGCTGGGGAGCGGGGCATTACAAAGGAATTTTAGGAATTTTGTGACCTATTGACAGCTCTTTATGTAACTGAATAAATGATTTAGAACAAGACAAAATATTTTATTTATATTGTATAAGTTATACACTAAAGTTTAAAAATGATTAATGTGAGTTTTATTGCTGTGTATATATACACTTACATACACACCACACAGTCTGATCTCCTAGAAAGAGGGACACCACAGTGGGAAAGGGGGACAGATGGATTTGGGGTTCAGAGAGGGACACAGGAGATTTGGATCCCTAATATTTCCCGATGTCGTATACTCTGGAAGTATGGACCCCTAATATCTCCTAAAGAGGGATGGTTGGGAGGTTTGTACTCAGACTCTAATATCTCCTGAAGATGGACACTTGGGAGGTGTGGGTCACCCTTAATATCTCTTAAAGAGTGAAATTTCAGAGGTATGGACCCCTAATATCACCTAAACAGGGACACTTGGGAGGAATGCACCCCTGATATCTCCTTAAGAAGGACACTTGGAAGGTATGAACCCCTAATAGCTCCTAAAGACGGACACTTGGGAGATATGGACCCCTAATTTCTCCTAAAGGGGAACACTTAAGCGGTATGGACCACTAATATCTGCTAAAGAGGGACATTTTTGAGGTATGGACCCCTAATAACACCTAAAGAGGGACACTTGGGAGGAATGCACCCCTGATATCTCCTTAAGAAGGACACTTGGGAGGTATAAACCCCTAATATCTCCTTAAGAAGGACACTTGGGAGGTATAAACCCCTAATATCTCCTAAAGAAGGACACTTGGGAGGTATGGACCCCTAATTTCTCCGAAAGAGGGACACTTCGGCGGTATGGACCCCTAATTTCTCCTAAAGAGGGACACTTGGGAGGTGTTGACCCCTAATTTCTCCTAAAGAGGGACGTATGGATCCCTAATATCTCCTAAAGAGGGACACTTCGGAGGTATGGACCCCTCATTTCTCCTATAGAGGGATGTATGGATCCCTATTATCTCCTAAAGTGGGACACTTGAAGGTATGGACCCCTAATATCTTCCACTAGGTCTGAGACCTATCTCTGATTTTCTACCACAGCAAAACAATAATTTCTGCACCTAAAATATTTTTTTTATAGCCAGACAGATTAACCCCGAGCTCATGTAAGGTCAACAATAATCAAATCAATAAGTAAACTCAATACTAAACACATCTCTGAAAATTACTGCTAACAAACAGTGCCTAAATGTGAACAAAATGGGTCTCCCTGGCCTTTGTATTGACTTTCACTTTTTGTCATGTACAGGTGTCAAACTCATTAGATCAGAGGTTCCAGCTCAGTAGTTAAAGGGAGACTATCATTACATTTTTCTTTATAATTCAATTTTTCCTGAAACACAGCCTCAAAGGGACATGATACCTATTGGAATAAGTAGTTCTTAAAGGAGAAGTAGCACCTACTAATAGTAAGCCACTCCGAACTTATTATGGCCAAATAATGTTAAAGCATGACCCTATGGATACTGTCTTTGTGCCTTTGTTCAGGAGATAAAATCTTTAATCAGTCCTGAATGTCATACCATGGAGATGGACCTAACAGTGGTTGGTAGGATGATTAACTGTCTCACTGACCACAATAATCTTGCCCCTTTAAGGACTAGAGGGATGTGCATTACATTACTTAGTTGTATGATGGACTCCTACCTAGGTAAGTGCTTCTGTTACACACAGTAATTATATAGATACACCTGACTGCTGTATGATGGACTCCTACCTAGGTAAGTGCTTCTGTTACACACAGTAATTACATAGATACACCTGACTGCTGTATGATGGACTTCTACCTAGGTAAGTACTTCTGTTACACACAGTAATGATATAGATACACCTGACTACAGTATGATGGACTCCTACCTAGGTAAGTGCTTCTGTTACACACAGTAATTTTATAGATACACCTGACTGCTGTGTGATGGACTCCTACCTAGGTAAGTGCTCCTGTTACACACAGTAATTACATAGATACACCTGACTGCTGTATGATGGACTCCTACCTAGGTAAGTGCTCCTGTTAAACACAGTAATTATATAGATACACCTGACTGCTGTATGATGGACTCCTACCTAGGTAAGTGCTTCTGTTACACACAGTAATTATATAGATACACCTGACTGCTGTGTGATGGACTCCTACCTAGGTAAGTACTTCTGTTACACACAGTAATTATATAGATGCCCCTGACTGCTGTACGATGGACTCCTACCTAGGTAAGTGCTTCTGTTACACACACAGTAATTATATAGATACACCTGACTGCTGTATGATGGACTCCTACTTAGGTAAGTTCTTCTGTTGTCCACAGTAATTATATAGATATACCTGTCTGCTGTATGATGGACTCCTACCTAGGTAAGTGCTTCTGTTACACACAGTAATTACATAGATACACCTGACTGCTGTGTGATGGACTCCTACCTAGGTAAGTGCTTCTGTTACACACAGTAATTACATAGATACACCTGACTGCTGTATGATGGACTCCTACCCAGGTAAGTGCTCCTGTTAAACACAGTAATTATATAGATACACCTGACTGCTGTATGATGGACTCCTACCTAGGTAAGTGCTTCTGTTACACACAGTAATTATATAGATACACCTGACTGCTGTGTGATGGACTCCTACCTAGGTAAATACTTCTGTTACACACAGTAATTATATAGATGCACCTGACTGCTGTACGATGGACTCCTACCTAGGTAAGTGCTTCTGTTACACACACAGTAATTATATAGATACACCTGACTGCTGTATGATGGACTCCTACTTAGGTACGTTCTTCTGTTGTCCACAGTAATTACATAGATACACCTGACTGCTGTGTGATGGACTCCTACCTAGGTAAGTGCTTCTGTTACACACAGTAATTACATAGATACACCTGACTGCTGTATGATGGACTCCTACCTAGGTAAGTGCTCCTGTTAAACACAGTAATTATATAGATACACCTGACTGCTGTATGATGGACTCCTACCTAGGTAAGTGCTTCTGTTGCCCACAGTAATTATATAGCTATACCTGTCTGCTGTATGATGGACTCCTACCTAGGTAAGTGCTTCTGTTACACACAGTAATTATATAGATACACCTGACTGCTGTATGATGGACTCCTACCTAGGTAAGTGCTTCTGTTACACACAGTAATTATATAGATACACCTGACTGCTGTATGATGGACTCCTACCTAGGTAAGTGCTTCTGTTACACACAGTAATTATATAGATACACCTGACTGCTGTATGATGGACTCCTACCTAGGTAAGTGCTTCTGTTACACACAGTAATTATATAGATGCACCTGACTGCTGTATGATGGACTCCTACCTAGGTAAGTGCTTCTGTTACAGACAGTAATTACATAGATACACCTGACTGCTGTGTGATGGACTCCTACCTAGGTAAGTGCTTCTGTTACACACAGTAATTACATAGATACACCTGACTGCTGTATGATGGACTCCTACCTAGGTAAGTGCTCCTGTTAAACACAGTAATTATATAGATACACCTGACTGCTGTATGATGGACTCCTACCTAGGTAAGTGCTTCTGTTACACACAGTAATTATATAGATATACCTGACTGCAGTATGATGGACTCCTACCTAGGTAAGTGCTTCTGTTACATACAGTAATTACATAGATACACCTGACTGCTGTATGATGGACTCCTACTTAGGTAAGTTCTTCTGTTGCCCACAGTAATTATATAGCTATACCTGTCTGCTGTATGATGGACTCCTACCTAGGTAAGTGCTTCTGTTACACACAGTAATTATATAGATACACCTGACTGCTGTATGATGGACTCCTACCTAGGTAAGTGCTTCTGTTACACACAGTAATTATATAGATACACCTGACTGCTGTATGATGGACTCCTACCTAGGTAAGTGCTTCTGTTACACACAGTAATTATATAGATGCACCTGACTGCTGTATGATGGACTCCTACCTAGGTAAGTGCTTCTGTTACACACAGTAATTATATAGATGCACCTGACTGCTGTATGATGGACTCCTACCTAGGTAAGTGCCTCTGTTACACACAGTAATTATATAGATACACCTGACTGCTGTGTGATAGACTCCTACCTAGGTAAGTGCCTCTGTTACACACAGTAATTATATAGATACACCTCACTGCTGTATGATGGACTCCTACCTAGGTAAGTACTTCTGATACACACAGTAATTATATAGATGCACCTGACTGCTGTGTGATGGACTTCTACCTAGGTAAGTGCTTCTATTACACACAGTAATTACAGATATACACCTGACTGCTGTATGATGGACTCCTTCCTAGGTAAGTGCTTCTGTTACACACAGTAATTACATAGATACACCTGACTGCTGTATGATGGACTCCTACCTATTTAAGTGCTTCTGTTACACACAGTAATTATATAGGTACCTGACTGCTGTATGATGGACTCCTACCTAGGTAAGTGCTTTTGTTACACACAGTAATTATATAGATACACCCGACTGCTGTATGATGGACTCCTACCTAGGTAAGTGCCTCTGTTACACACAGTAATTATATAGATACACCTGACTGCTGTATGATGGACTCCTACCTAGGTAAGTGCTTCTGTTACACACAGTAATTATATAGATGCACCTGACTGCTGTACGATGGACTCCTACCTAGGTAAGTGCTTCTGTTACACACAGTAATTACATAGATACACCTGACTGCTGTATGATCGACTCCTACCTAGGTAAGTGCTTCTGTTACACACAGTAATTATATAGGTACCTGACTGCTGTATGATGGACTCCTACCTAGGTAAGTGCTTCTGTTACACACAGTAATTATATAGATACACCTGACTGCTGTATGATGGACTCCTACCTAGGTAAGTGCTTCTGTTACACACAGTAATTATATAGATACACCTGACTGCTGTATGATGGACTCCTACCTAGGTAAGTGCTTCTGTTACACACAGTAATTATATAGATGCACCTGACTGCTGTATGATGGACTCCTACCTAGGTAAGTGCTTCTGTTACAGACAGTAATTACATAGATACACCTGACTGCTGTGTGATGGACTCCTACCTAGGTAAGTGCTTCTGTTACACACAGTAATTACATAGATACACCTGACTGCTGTATGATGGACTCCTACCTAGGTAAGTGCTCCTGTTAAACACAGTAATTATATAGATACACCTGACTGCTGTATGATGGACTCCTACCTAGGTAAGTGCTTCTGTTACACACAGTAATTATATAGATACACCTGACTGCTGTATGATGGACTCCTACCTAGGTAAGTGTTCTGTTACACACAGTAATTATATAGATACACCTGACTGCTGTATGATGGACTCCTACCTAGGTAAGTGCTTCTGTTACACACAGTAATTATATAGATGCACCTGACTGCTGTATGATGGACTCCTACCTAGGTAAGTGCCTCTGTTACACACAGTAATTATATAGATACACCTGACTGCTGTGTGATAGACTCCTACCTAGGTAAGTGCCTCTGTTACACACAGTAATTATATAGATACACCTCACTGCTGTATGATGGACTCCTACCTAGGTAAGTACTTCTGATACACACAGTAATTATATAGATGCACCTGACTGCTGTGTGATGGACTTCTACCTAGGTAAGTGCTTCTATTACACACAGTAATTACAGATATACACCTGACTGCTGTATGATGGACTCCTTCCTAGGTAAGTGCTTCTGTTACACACAGTAATTACATAGATACACCTGACTGCTGTATGATGGACTCCTACCTATTTAAGTGCTTCTGTTACACACAGTAATTATATAGGTACCTGACTGCTGTATGATGGACTCCTACCTAGGTAAGTGCTTTTGTTACACACAGTAATTATATAGATACACCCGACTGCTGTATGATGGACTCCTACCTAGGTAAGTGCCTCTGTTACACACAGTAATTATATAGATACACCTGACTGCTGTATGATGGACTCCTACCTAGGTAAGTGCTTCTGTTACACACAGTAATTATATAGATGCACCTGACTGCTGTACGATGGACTCCTACCTAGGTAAGTGCTTCTGTTACACACAGTAATTACATAGATACACCTGACTGCTGTATGATCGACTCCTACCTAGGTAAGTGCTTCTGTTACACACAGTAATTATATAGGTACCTGACTGCTGTATGATGGACTCCTACCTAGGTAAGTGCTTCTGTTACACACAGTAATTATATAGATACACCTGACTGCTGTATGATGGACTCCTACCTAGGTAAGTGCTATGAATACTGTGATAGACAACGGAGTGACCCCCAGTTGACCTAGCCACCCTGATTTTTGGGGTCTTGCCATTTGGCTTTGTGCACCAGAGCTCCCTTGGGACACTTGGATTTGGCCCAGTTGGGCCTAGGTTCACCCTAGTACTCGGGACTTCCCAGGCTGTCCTTCCATAGACTTGTTCTTGGACTGCCAAGGTACAACACATGTTATCTATGGATATGTGGTGGGATGGAGCTTCAGAATTTGTGACGTTGTAACAGAGCTGATGAAGGGGCAAGGTGCAATCACTTAATCAGAAACAATGAACAACTGTCTGAAGGAGTCAGGCATAAAACATATATACACACACACAAGTGCACAAATTCACACACAAACTTGACAACTTAGTTGCCCACTATCATTACTGATCAGCAAAATGGCTGATGCAATATGATTAGGAGTGTACAGTGCAACTCCTGATGTTTTGCAAATTAGTAGACATCTTATACTTTGATAGTTCCCATTTCACGTAGGTGCAAGTGGGGATGGGCGAAAAGTCCCAAATTTTTCCATGGGAAGTTTGGATAAAATTGGCAATTTGCCACTTATCCCAGAATAATTTCTACACCTAGAAACCCCCTAAACGTTCTATTTTTTCTTTAACCCCAAGCCATTTCCCTGTGGGAACATTTTGCCTATACTATTGCGATGGGACAAGGCTGTGACTTGGAGGTCAGTTAAACATGTGGTTCTATGACTACCAGTGCAGAGGGACAAAGGCTGAGGGGCAGTATGTGTGGTTCTATGGCTACAGTGGGACAAGGCTGGAAGACAGTATGAGTAGTCATAGGGCAATTAATGCAGTGGGACGAGGCTGGGGGACAGTATGAGTGGTTCTATGGCTACTGTGGGACAAGGCTTGGGGGTTCAGTATGTGTTGTTCTATGGCTACAGTGGAACAAGGCTGGGGGTTAGTATGTGTGGTTCTATGACTACTGTGGGACAAGGCTGGGGGTTAGTATGTGTGGTTCTATGCCTACTGTGGGACCAGGCTGGGGGTCAGTATGTGTTGTTCTATGGCTACAGTGGAACAAGGCTGGGGGTCAGTATGTGTAGTTCTATGACTACTGTGGAACAAGGCTGGGGGTTAGTATGTGTGGTTCTATGACTACTGTGGGACAAGGCTGGGGGTCAGTATGTGTTGTTCTATGACTACTGTGGGACAAGGCTTGGGGGTCAGTATGTGTTGTTCTATGGCTACAGTGGAACAAGGCTGGGGGTCAGTATGTGTGGTTCTATGACTACTGTGGGACAAGGCTGGGGGTTAGTATGTGTGGTTCTATGACTACTGTGGAACAAGGCTGGGGGTCAGTATGTGTAGTTCTATGACTACTGTGGGACAAGGCTTGGGGGTCAGTATGTGTTGTTCTATGGCTACAGTGGAACAAGGCTGGGGGTCAGTATGTGTGGTTCTATGACTACTGTGGGACAAGGCTGGGGGTTAGTATGTGTGGTTCTATGACTACTGTGGGACAAGGCTGGGGGTTAGTATGTGTAGTTCTATGACTACTGTGGGACAAGGCTTGGGGGTCAGTATGTGTTGTTCTATGGCTACAGTGGAACAAGGCTGGGGGTCAGTATGTGTGGTTCTATGACTACTGTGGGACAAGGCTGGGGGTTAGTATGTGTGGTTCTATGACTACTGTGGGACAAGGCTGGGGGTTAGTATGTGTGGTTCTATGACTACTGTGGGACAAGGCTGGGGGTCAGTATGTGTAGTTCTATGACTACTGTGGAACAAGGCTGGGGGTCAGTATGTGTTGTTCTATGACTACTGTGGAACAAGGCTTGGGGGTCAGTATGTGTAGTTCTATGACTACTGTGGAACAAGGCTTGGGGGTCAGTATGTGTTGTTCTATGGCTACAGTGGAACAAGGCTGGGGGTTAGTATGTGTAGTTCTATGACTACTGTGGAACAAGGCTGGGGGTTAGTATGTGTAGTTCTATGACTACTGTGGAACAAGGCTTGGGGTCAGTATGTGTAGTTCTATGACTACTGTGGAACAAGGCTTGGGGGTCAGTATGTGTTGTTCTATGACTACTGTGGGACAAGGCTGGGGGTCAGTATGTGTGGTTCTATGACTACTGTGGAACAAGGCTTGGGGTCAGTATGTGTAGTTCTATGACTACTGTGGAACAAGGCTTGGGGGTCAGTATGTGTTGTTCTATGGCTACAGTGGAACAAGGCTGGGGGTTAGTATGTGTAGTTCTATGACTACTGTGGAACAAGGCTGGGGGTTAGTATGTGTAGTTCTATGACTACTGTGGAACAAGGCTTGGGGTCAGTATGTGTAGTTCTATGACTACTGTGGAACAAGGCTTGGGGGTCAGTATGTGTTGTTCTATGACTACTGTGGGACAAGGCTGGGGGTCAGTATGTGTGGTTCTATGACTACTGTGGGACAAGGCTGGGGGTCAGTATGTGTTGTTCTATGGCTACAGTGGAACAAGGCTGGGGGTTAGTATGTGTGGTTCTATGACTACTGTGGGACAAGGCTGGGGGTCAGTGTGTGTGGTTCTATGCCTACAGTTGGACAAAGTTGTATGTTAGTATGTGTGGTTCTATGTCCGAAAAGGCTGGGGGTCAGTATATGTCCTTCTGTTTTCTTCTGTGGGACCAGGCTAGGGGTCAGTATGTGTCCTGAGGCTACAGTGGGACAAGGATGGGGGTCAGTATGTGTCCTGTGACTACAGTAGGACCAGGCTGGGGGTCAGTATGTGTCCTGTGACTACAGTAGGACCAGGCTGGGGGTCAGTATGTGTCCTGTGTCTACAGTAGGACCAGGCTGGGGGTCAGTATATGTGCTTCTATTTCCTTCTATCGGACAAGGCTCAGAGTCGAATCAGAAAAAAAGCACGTTTTGCACTTTCTATTTTTTGGAGAAAGATTACTCTCACCCCTAGCTGTAAGGCCTTGCTGTAACCCACTGCACAGGTAGGGCACAGTGAAGTGAGTAATTCTGGGACAAACCCACTATACCACAGAGCACAAATACAATTTTCCCAAAACTCTCATTGATTTAAATTGGGATTTGTATCCCTTGAAACTATATTGCAATTATATAAATGTTAGAGGCTCAGCAATGCATTGGAAACCTCTCTGGAGTTCAAAGGGTTAAAAACTCCCGTTCAAATGACGAGCTTGGCTTAACCCTTTGAGTGCCAGTGCGTTGTGCAACACATTTCCTTGCAAGGCTTTGCGCGCCTCACCGACATGCAGTGGGTGAACCCGAGGTTACACACGTGACCTTAGTAGATCAGCTGTAGTGACTGGCTCGCTGATCTCCTCTCGTACTTATGGTGACCTTCTGTGCATAAAGTTCTTGGAGAACGAGTGATTGGAGAACGAGTTTTGTAATAAGTACGTGCAAACAGCAACTAATATAGCAGAACTCAAAATAAACTGTATTACTATCTGTCCTCCCTGTTCTTGTGTTCCTTAGACCAATAATTAGTGCCAAATATAAAGTTGTTTTCAGCTGAAGACAAAAATAAAGTAGAGTCACTGAACCCTGTTGTAGGACTATTTGGAACCATCTGTGCCAAGTACTTTGCAATTATATAAGTGTTAGAAAACAGAATCTGACAAAGCCTTGTACCAAATGTCTTCTTCCATCTATAGCGCTTCTGTAAACAACATTAAAGAGTTAATGTGAATCACAGGCATTCCGTGTACCAATTACATATATTTATATTGTATATTAATCACAGTCATGTTCCATAGTTATTTTGGGTTGTCAATGTGTTTTTATAATCACTTATTTGGATATAGCATGTTAATTAAAAACTAGGAGTTTGCCTGTCATCTAAGAACAAGTTGGGATGTCAGTGTTTCTCCTTCCTTTCTTTCACTCCCTTCAGCTTCTTTCTTTCTTTCTTTCTTTCTTTCTTTCTTCTCTTCTTCTGGCTCTTTTCTTGTTTTATCTCCCTTTCTATGCCTCTCTATTTCCTCCTCTCCCTCTGCCTCTCTATTTCCTCCTCTCCCTCTGCCTCCCCTCTACCTCTCTATTTCCTCCTCTCCCTCTGCCTCCCCTCTGCCTCTCTATTTCCTCCTCTCCCTCTGCCTCCCCTCTGCCTCTCTATTTCCTCCTCTCCCTCTACCTCTCTATTTCCTCCTCTCTCTCTGCCTCCCCTCTACCTCTCTATTTCCTCCTCTCCCTCTGCCTCCCCTCTGCCTCTCTATTTCCTCCTCTCCCTCTGCCCCCCTCTGCCTCTCTATTTCCTCCTCTCCCTCTGCCCCCCTCTGCCTCTCTATTTCCTCCTCTCCCCTGCCTCCCCCTCTACCTCTCTATTTCCTCCTCTCCCTCTGCCTCCCCCTCTACCTCTCTATTTCCTCCTCTCCCTCTGCCTCCCCCTCTACCTCTCTATTTCCTCCTCTCCCTCTGCCTCCCCCTCTACCTCTCTATTTCCTCCTCTCCCTCTGACTCCCCTCTGCCTCTCTATTTCCTCCTCTCCCTCTACCTCTCTATTTCCTCCTCTCCCTCTGCCTCCCCTCTACCTCTCTATTTCCTCCTCTCCCTCTGCCTCCCCTCTGCCTCTCTATTTCCTCCTCTCCCTCTGCCCCCCTCTGCCTCTCTATTTCCTCTCTCCCTCTGCCCCCCTCTGCCTCTCTATTTCCTCCTCTCCCTCTGCCTCCCCCCTACCTCTCTATTTCCTCCTCTCCCTCTGCCTCCCCCTCTACCTCTCTATTTCCTCCTCTCCCTCTGCCCCCCTCTGCCTCTCTATTTCCTCCTCTCCCTCTGCCTCTCCATTTCCTCCTCTCCCTCAGCCTCTCTCTTTTCTCCTCTCCCTCTGCCTCTCTATTTCATCCTCCTCTTCTCCCTCTCTATTTTCTCCTCTCCCTCTGCCTCCCCCTCTACCTCTCTATTTCCTCCTCTCCCTCTGTTTCTCCCTCTATATCTCTATTTCCTCCTCTCCCTCTGCCTCCCCCTCTACCTCTCTATTTCCTCCTCTCCCTCTGTTTCTCCCTCTACCTCTCTATTTCCTCCTCTCCCTCTGTTTCTCCCTCTACATCTCTATTTCCTCCTCTCCCTCTGCCTCCCCCTCTACATCTCTATTTCCTCCTCTCCCTCTGCCTCCCCCTCTACCTCTCTATTTCCTCCTCTCCCTCTGCCTCCCCCTCTACCTCTCTATTTCCTCCTCTCCCTCTGCCTCCCCCTCTACATCTCTATTTCCTCCTCTCCCTCTGCCTCCCCTCTACCTCTCTATTTCCTCCTCTCCCTCTGCCTCTCCCTCTGCCTCTCTATTTCCTCCTCTCCAGCTACCTCTCTATTTCCTCCTCTCCCTCTGCCTCTCCCTCTCTATTTCCTCCTCTCCCTCTGCCTCCCCCTCTACATCTCTATTTCCTCCTCTCCCTCTGCCTCCCCCTCTACCTCTCTATTTCCTCCTCTCCCTCTGTTTCTCCCTCTACCTCTCTATTTCCTCCTCTCCCTCTGCCTCCCCCTCTACCTCTCTATTTCCTCCTCTCCCTCTACCTCCCCCTCTACCTCTCTATTTCCTCCTCTCCCTCTGTTTCTCCCTCTCTATTTCCTCTTCACCCTCTGCCTCCCCCTCTACCTCTCTATTTCCTCCTCTCCCTCTGCCTCCCCCTCTACCTCTCTATTTCCTCCTCTCCCTCTGTTTCTCCCTCTACCTCTCTATTTCCTCCTCTCCCTCTGCCTCCCCCTCTACCTCTCTATTTCCTCCTCTCCCTCTGCCTCCCCCTCTACCTCTCTATTTCCTCCTCTCCCTCTGTTTCTCCCTCTCTATTTCCTCTTCACCCTCTGCCTCTCCCTCTACCTCTCTATTTCATTCTTTCCCACTGCCTCTCTATTTCCTCCGCTGCCTCTCTCTTTCCTCCTCTCCCTCTGCCTTTCTATTTCCTCCTCTCTCTCTGGCTCTCCCTCTCTATTTTCTCGTCACCCTCTGCCTCTCTATTTCCTCCTCCTCTTCTCCCTCTCTATTTTGTCCTCACCCTCTGCCTCTCTATTTCCTCCTCCTCCTCTCCCTTTCTATTTTCTCCTCACCCTTTCCCTCTCTATTCCCTCCTCTCTATTTTCTCCTCACCCTCTACCTCTCCCTTTCTATCCCCCCTCTCCCTCTCTATTTCCTCATCTGCCTCTCCCTCTCTATTTCCTCCTCTCCCTCAGCCTCTCCTTCTCTATTTCCTCCTCTCCCTCTACCTCTCTATTACCTCCTCTCCCTCTGCCTCTCCTTCTCTATTTCCTCCTCTCCCTCTCTATTTCCTTCTCTCTCTCTGCCTCTCTATTTCTTCCTTTATTTCCTTATCTCCATCTGTGGTTCCTTCTCTCCTCTCTTTTTCTTTACTTACCTTCCTCTGCATCTCTTTTCTTCTCCCACCCTCTCCTGTTTTCCTCTGTCTTTTCTTCTCCTTCTTTTTGCCTCTCTCACCCTTTACTCTCTCTATCCCTCAGTCTCAGACTCCTCATTCAGTGCAGTCCCAGACCTTCAGTCTGTATTGGGAATACTGTGTTGAGTCTTTATTGGATCAGTACCTTATTGACTTTATTTAATACCTGATGGATCGGCTGATGAATCTTGTTCATGTCTAGTTGGAATAAAGGGGACATGCTTAAAGTGGCAGTCAACCTCCTGTTTGAATTTATATATTTTGCAAATGCATAATGTGAATTAAAACTGCAAAAACATTTGGCCTGTAACAAGCAAGAACCAACAAGTTTTAACTCCTTGGTTGTTAGAGTGATCTCCAACACATTGATTTGCCTGTACAAGGCATTGAGATTGCTCTGTCCACAACCACAATTTAGAATGTGGGTGTGGTCGCCACAGCTGAGGCACCACCCCCTCAACATTGTGTGATCTAGGCAGTTGCCTATTCTGCCTATTAGGAAATCCATCCACTGACTAGTTATGTCAGAAGCTATGAACTGCAATTCTGAAGCCAAACAACTGCAGCTTGGTGGATAAATTAACATTACTTAAATTTCCATTGATTTAAGTGTTATTTTAACCCCTTGAATGCTAGTGAGGTCCCTTACACATTGCAAAACAATGTGTTAGAAACCTCTGTATCATACAGGGGGTTAAAAGGACCATTTGTCCTCCCCCTATAGTTCAATTGGTTTGTTCCAGAATTGCACGTATTTAGCTTGAGGAAAAAGCGTCTTGTTGTTCTGGTTATGTACATCCGTCAAATTGCAACTTAACCCTTTGAGAGCCAGAGGGATCAAAAAGCAATGAGTTGGATATTCATACTGGCACTCAAAGGGTTAAAGGGTTAGTAATGCAGTATGGTAAATTTAAAAGAAGTAATGTATCTGTAGAAAGTCCTATTTGCTGCTAAAGTTCCCCCTCCCTTATGTCAGCTGTAAAGCTCGAGGAGGCTCTTCAGCAGAGCCAAAATAGTGATCTTTAAAAAGAACTACTTCATTGGAACGGTCTACAAAGTGTGCTTGCAAACCAGGCACACTAATTGTAGACCATTCCAATGAAGAATTTCTTTTTAAAGATTGCTATTTCGGCTCTGCTGAAGGGCCGCCGGCTGGTCCTAGGTAGGAGATCTCCTGCTGTCAATAGAGCGCTGACGTCAGGACAAGGAGAGAGAGGGGGGAACTTTAGAGGCGAATATCTCTCAAACCATAAAGGTTTGAGAGATAGGACTTTTTCCAGAGACTTTATTTTTTTTTTTAATCTACCATATTGTATAAACTTAAATAAGAGCATTACTATCCCTTTAACATATCTAAAGTTTTTTTTTTTTTTGGCATTTATGTCAGTTTGAGAGCTGATACAACCATCTGTGTCCTGACTGTAGAACACATATGTACCCCAAAAGTCATCTGTAATGAATATGTATGAACTAGTAATATCCCATCATATACTTCCCAAGTGTCCCACTTTAGGAGATATTAGGGGTCTGTGCCTCCCAAGTGTCCCTCTTTAGGAGATATTAGGTTGTCCATATCTCCCAAGAGGAAGAGGAATTTGCATCTTGAAGATGGACTGTCCCTCCTAAAGAGGGACACTTGGGAGGTATAGACCCCTAATATCTCATAAAGGGGGGGGGATCTTGAAGTAAGGACCCCTAATATCTCCTAAACAGGGAGACTTGGAAGGTATGGAGCCCTAATATCTCCTAAAGAGGGACATTTGTGAGGTATGGACCCCTAATATCTCCTAAAGAGGGACACTTGTGAAGTATGGACTCCTAATATCTTCTAAAGGGATACACTTAGGAGGTATGCAGACAGATGTCCTTTAACATCATACCTGGGAACTTTCAGAAAGAAGTCCCTGAAACTCAGTGCAAGGGGCCATGACATGGACCTGGGTAGCCCATACCAGTACAAAGGAGGTTTTTACTAGTGTTGAGCGAGCATGCTCGGCCGATGCTCGGATCGGCTTGAGCATCGCTCTGCTCGGCATATGGCGGTACTCGTACGAGTACCGCATGTGCTCGCCCGCCATGTTCGGGTCTCCTCCCCGCACGTTTTGCGGCTGCTGCGCAGCCAATAAACGTGCAGGGAGGCTCTGACATCAGTGTAATGCCAGCAGCCATGTTGGCTGCTGGCATTACACTGATTGGCTGGCCAGAACCCGTGGTCGGGTGCTGTATAGCACCTGACCAGCGAGTTCGGCTCAGTCTTAGCCAGGGAGAGATGAGGTTAGGAAGGGAAAGTCAGTGTAGGGAGAAAAAAAGCAAATTTGTGAAAAAAAAAGAACCAAAAGTCCTTTTTAGGACTACTGTGTGTGGGGGCAGCAGGTTATTTTGTGTGGGGGGAAAAAAACAAAAAAAAAAAAATTTCATATATTCTGTTTAGTGTGCAAAGTTGCAGATTAGAGCACATTCTGTTTAGTGTGCAAAGTTGCAGATTAGAGCACATTCTGTTTAGTGTGCAAAGTTGCAGATTAGAGCACATTCTGTTAAGTCTTCAAACTAAAATATCAAAGTCACATATTCCATTCAGTGTGCGTCGCCGCAGTTTAGCAGCACATTCTGTGTACTGTGCAGAGTTGCAGAATAGGAAGAAATACTGTTAAGTCTTCAAACTAAAATATCAAAGTCACATATTCCATTCAGTGTGCTTCGCCGCAGTTTAGCAGCACATTCTGTGTACTGTGCAGAGTTGCAGAATAGGAAGAAATACTGTTAAGTCTTCAAACTAAAATATCAAAGTCACATATTCCATTCAGTGTGCTTCGCCGCAGTTTAGCAGCACATTCTGTGTACTGTGCAGAGTTGCAGAATAGGAAGAAATACTGTTAAGTCTTCAAACTAAAATATCAAAGTCACATATTCCATTCAGTGTGCTTCGCCGCAGTTTAGCAGCACATTCTGTGTACTGTGCAGAGTTTCAGAATAGGAAGAAATACTGTTAAGTCTTCAAACTAAAATATCAAAGTCACATATTCCATTCAGTGTGCTTCGCCGCAGTTTAGCAGCACATTCTGTGTACTGTGCAGAGTTGCAGAATAGGAAGAAATACTGTTAAGTCTTCAAACTCAAATATCAAAGTCACATATTCCATTCAGTGTGCGTCACCGCAGTTTAGCAGCCTATTCTGTGTACTCTGCACAGTTGCAGAATAGGAAGAAATACTGTTAAGTCTTCAAAGTAAAATATCAAAGTCACATATTCCATTCAGTGTGTTTCGCCGCAGTTTAGCAGCCTATTCTGTGTACTCTGCACAGTTGCAGAATAGGAAGAAATACTGTTAAGTCTTCAAACTCAAATATCAAAGTCACATATTCCATTCAGTGTGCTTCGCCGCAGTTTAGCAGCCTATTCTGTGTACTCTGCACAGTTGCAGAATAGGAAGAAATACTGTTAAGTCTTCAAAGTAAATATCAAAGTCACATATTCCATTCAGTGTGCGTCACCGCAGTTTAGCAGCCTATTCTGTGTACTCTGCACAGTTGCAGAATAGGAAGAAATACTGTTAAGTCTTCAAAGTAAAATATCAAAGTCACATATTCCATTCAGTGTGCTTCGCCGCAGTTTAGCAGCCTATTCTGTGTACTCTGCACAGTTGCAGAATAGGAAGAAATACTGTTAAGTCTTCAAACTAAAATATCAAAGTCACATATTCCATTCAGTGTGCTTCGCCGCAGTTTAGCAGCCTATTCTGTGTACTCTGCACAGTTGCAGAATAGGAAGAAATACTGTTAAGTCTTCAAACTAAAATATCAAAGTCACATATTCCGTGTAAGATGAAGAAGGCGGGTAAAAAGGGACGGGGAAGTGGACGTGATCCTGATAGTTCAGGGCGCGGGTCAGGACGCGGAGAAACTGTGCCTGGTGCCAGAGCACAAGAAAGAAAGACATCCACCATACCTAGCTTCATGTCTAATTTTACAGGGCGTCGCAGGACATCACTCTCGAGGTCCGACCACTGCGAACAGGTGGTCGGTTGGATGTCAGCTGATACTGCTTCCAGTCGGTTAAGCACCACCCTGTCTTCCACCAAGTCCACTCTCAGTAGCCAAGAGTCTGGTCAACATAATCCTCACTCTGATCATCCTTCCTCCCACCATACACGGTCTGGTCAAAGAAGTGATCCCACACTGGGATATAGTGAGGAGCTCGTCTCATCACCAATCCTTCATTTGACCCTCTCTCCAAGCACGCTTGCAGAGGAACATGACATCTTGTGCCCTGATTCACAACCTCTAGAGGGTACCCAATCACAAGAAGATGACAGATGTGAACGGCATTTAAGGTCAAAGGAAGTAGTGGATGATGATGATGATGATGAGACACAGTTGCCATTAAATCAACCACTATTACTGTCTCAAGACCTTGTTGAGGAGAATGTTATACAGTTGTCAATGACTGAGTATGTGGTGGGATCAAGACATGAGGAGGATGATCAGAGTGAGGAAGTGGAGGAGGACTTGGTGGACGATGAGGTGACTGACCCCACCTGGAAAGGTGTAGAGCCGAGCGATGACAGCAGTCCTGAGGGTGAGCCATCTGCAGCACCGCAACAGGCTGGAAGAGGCAGTGGTGTGGCTACAGAAAGAAGGCGGACCGCACCAAACCGGCCCGCAAATGTTCCACGGAGCACCCCCTTGCGTAAATCTACCTTGCCAAGGGGTAGGTGTTCCGCGGTATGGCGTTTTTTTAAGGAAAGTGCGGACGACAAAAGAATTGTAGTTTGCAACCTGTGCCACACCAGAATGAGCCGAGGCATGAACACTAGAAACCTCACCACCACCAGCATGATCCGACACATGGCATCCAAGCACCGTAATAAGTGGGAGGAACGCCTGGATCACCCATCTGTGTCTGCAGGCCACACCACTGCCTCCTCTTCCCCTGTTTTCGGTGCCGTCCAATCGCCTGTGGAAGGCGCAGGCCCGCATACCTCCCGCCCTGCACCTGTACCATCTGAAGCACCATCAGCGACCACATCCACTTCCCTGTCCCAGCGCAGCGTCCAAATGTCGTTACCCCAGGCATTTGAGCGCAAGCGAAAATACCCAGCCACCCACCCACAGGCCATAGCACTAACCTCACACCTTTCCAAATTACTGGCCATCGAAATGCTGCCATTTAGGCTTGTGGACACTGAGTCCTTCCGCAGCCTGATGGCAGCAGCTGTCCCTCGGTACGCGGTCCCCAGCCGCCACTACTTTTCCCGGTGTGCCGTCCCCGCCTTACACCACCATGTGTCCCGTAACATCACCCGTGCCCTGACCAACGCAGTTACTGGGAAGGTCCACTTAACGACTGACACATGGACAAGTGCTTGTGGCCAGGGACGCTACATTTCCCTGACGGCACACTGGGTGAATGTCGTGGAGGCTGGGAGCGACTCGGACCCTGGGATGGCACGGGTGCTACCCACGCCGAGGATTGCGGGCCCTACCTCCATCAGGGTTTCCGCCAGCACCTACGTTATTGGCTCCTCCTCCTCCGTTTCCACCTCCGAATTCTCTACACGCAGCGCCACTCCCCCATCAGCCAGTAGCTGGAAGCAGTGTAGCACTGCAGTGGGGAAGCGTCAACAGGCCGTGCTGAAGCTGATCTGCCTTGGGGACAAACAGCACACGGCCTCAGAGCTGTTGCAGGGGATTAGTCACCAGACCGAGCAGTGGCTCTCGCCACTCAACCTGCAACCAGGCATGGTTGTGTGTGATAATGGGCGTAACTTGGTGGCGGCTTTGGAGCTCGGCAAGCTCACACACGTACCATGCCTAGCGCATGTATTTAATTTAGTGGTTCAGCGATTTCTAAAAACCTACCCCAATGTGCATGATCTCTTGACCAAGGTGCGCCGCGTGTGTGCACATTTCCGTAAATCATCTACAGCTTCAGCCGGCCTGTTGAAGCTGCAGCAGCGCTTACAATTGCCAGCTCACCGGCTGCTGTGTGACGTGAGCACGCGCTGGAACTCCACCTTCCACATGTTGGCCCGGCTTTGTGAGCAGCAGAGGGCAGTAGTGGAGTACCAGCTGTTACACGGTCGTCGCCTCTCCGTTCAACTTCCTGTAATCAGAAGTGAGGAGTGGGAATGGATGTCAGACCTCTGTGAGGTTTTACGCAATTTTGAGGAATCGACACAGATGGTGAGCGGCGATAACGCTATTATCAGTGTAACCATCCCACTTCTGTGTCTACTGAAACGCTCGCTGCTCACAATTAAAACCGACGCTTTGCATGTGGAAGAGGTGGAAATGCGGGAGGAAGAGCTTACACAAGGTGATAGCCAGAGCACCCTCACTTCGTCTTCTCAGCGACAATTGGAGGAGGCAGAGGAGGAGGAGGAGGAGGAGGAAGACACGGTTGCCTCCGCTACAGAGGGTAGCCATGGAACTTTAGTTCCATCTCTTCAGCGTGGGTGGGCAGAAGAGGAGGAAGAGGATGAGGAGATTGAGAGTCATCCTCCTGGTGAGGACAGCGAAATCTTGACTGTTGGTACTCTGGCACACATGGCTGACTTTATGTTAGGCCTGCCTTTCCGTGACCCACGCGTTATACGCATTTTAGACAACACGGATTACTGGGTGTTCACCCTTCTGGACCCCCGCTACAAAGAGAATTTCTCATCTCTCATTCCTCCGGTGGAGAGGACAAGCAAAAATGGTGCAATACCAGAAGGTTCTTGTTGAAAAATTGCTCCAAAATTTTCCATCTGACAACGCTGGCGGCAGAGTACGTGCTACCTTGGCCAACCGAGAAGGGGAGAAAAGGGGAGCACACAGCAGTTCCGAGAAAGGCAGGGCAACACTCTCCAAGGCGTGGGACACCTTCATGACACCCCGCCAGCACCCTCACCCTGATGCGCAGCCTAGTGTCACAAGGAGGGAAAAGTTTTGGAAGATGGTGAAGGAGTACGTAGCAGACCGTGTCAGCGTCCTCAATGATCCCTCTGTGCCTTACAACTACTGGGTGTCCAAGCTGGACACGTGGTATGAACTGGCACTCTCTACGCCTTGGAGGTGCTGGCCTGCCCTGCCGCCAGCGTTCTGTCTGAGCGGGTATTTAGTGCTGCTGGTGGCATCATAACAGATAAGCGTATCCGCCTTTCCACCGACAATGCTGATAGGTTGACACTTATAAAAATGAACAAGGCCTGGATTTCCCCTGACTTCTCCACTCCACTGGAGGAAAGCCCTGGGGGAACATAAACTCACTTTATATATGTTATTTACAATGATGGGAATACTCTGTATTCCCATTCACCCCTTCCACCCAAGAAACGGGTATATGGTTGACTCTTAATCTTCTCATCCTCCTCCTCCTCTTCCATATGCCCTGTGCTATAATTTTTATATAGGGCCAGCTCACCAGCGGGCCCTGTGATATAATTTTTTATATAGGGCCAGCTCACCAGCGGGCCCTGTTTGACAACTTTTGGTATAGGTCAGCTCACCAGCAGGCCTTCTTATATAATGTTTTATTGGGTCAGCTCTCTAGCGGGCCCTCTCATATAATGTTTTATAGCGTCAGCTCACTAGCGGGCCTTCGCATATAATGTTTAGGATGGTCAGCTCCGCAGCAGACCCTCACCCATAATGTTTTAGATGGTTGGCTCAGCGCACGTTTCCCTCTTAATCATGGCCCCAGTTCAGAAAAATCAAGGAAATTTTTGGGAGAATTTGCCTTTGCGCACGTTTCCCTCTTAATCATGGCCTCAGTTCAATAAAATCAAGGAAATTTTTGGGAGAATTTGCCTCTGCGCACGTTTCCCTCTTAATCATGGCCTCAGTTCAGAAAAATCAAGCAAATTTTTGGGAGAATTTGCCTCTGCGCACGTTTCCCTCTTAATCATGGCCTCAGTTCAGAAAAATCCAGGAAATTTTTGGGAGAATTTGCAGATGATATACAAGTAAATATACAGCAAATATTGTTTGGTAACAATTTTTCGCCTAAAGTCGTTTTTATTTTCCTTTTTGTGTGTTTTACGGTCAGTCTGTAAAAATGGCGTACTACGGGCGAAAGATCGTTCCCAGCAGCAATGTTGGAGTCCAAGATGCATCCAGACATCCTCCCTATGCTGTCCCTGAACCATTTCTGTGGTGTTTCCATCATTTTTCTTCCCTTTTCCTATGGACCAGGCACCCTCCCCTCATCAGAGCAGGGGGTGCCTGGTGTAATGCTCGAGTCCTCCCATTGACTTCAATGGGGCTCGGGTGCTCGGACCGAGCACTCGAGCCTCCGGGGGCGCTCGGTCAGAGCACCCCGAACACACCCGAGCATTGGGGTGCTCGCTCATCACTAGTTTTTTACCCATACGTGGGAACACAGGGGGTGGCCTCAGACAGGAGGCTATAAGATGTTGTTGTAGCCCATTTCATTTTGCCTTCTAGCTGCCCCCCTGGATCTCTGGCTCCCTACCTGCCCTACGTTGCATGTGTCTTTAATGATAGGTTTGCTTTTAAAAAAATAATAATCATAATAATCTGTTTATAGAAAAAAAGAGAGATGTAAATGATAAAACAACAAAATAAATAAATATATGTATATTTAAATAATTACGACCACCTCCTTTTTCTGTGTATAACTGTAGTTGGAAGTCTTGGTTCTGTGTGCATGTTGGGGGATTGGGTTTGGTGTTTGTTTGGTGCAGCAGTGCTTTAGTCAGATGACAAGTTTGGTTGTAAGGGTCTGTGGGAGTCAGTTCAGAGGGCAATAGGAGCTCAGATCAACAACAGATATTAATAGGTGTATGGAAACATCAACGCGTTTCGCATATACATCGCTTAATCATGATGGCCATCATGATTAAGCGATGTAAACGCGAAACACGTTGATGTTTCCATACGCCTCTTTATATCTGTTGTTGATCTGTTGTGAGCCATTGACATGGTTAAGTATACAGTGTTTTTTATATATAGAATAAACTTGAGGTTGATTTTAAAGTGATAGTAATGTTTCATAATAAAAGCAGCTCTAATTAATCTTCATAGTATTTGGGCCATGGAGAGTGTTATTTCAGTTCTGTCAGAGTTGTAGTTTAGAAGTAATTCAGTGATAAAGTCTCCCCCTACCACCCCTTTTACTGATGTCACACTGTTCAGCCAGAGCAGAAGGGAGGTGCCCAGGTAGACTGCAGAGAGGGACAATCTTCAATTAAGATAAGGGAAAAACCTGAAAAGCCTGTCAAGGGGAGGCAGGGCTTTCATTGTTCTCATAGGAAGAAGATTGTCCCCTGCTGTTATCTGTCTGGTCTATGGACTGGATTCCACATCTGAGAAGAGATGGCTTACACTAGGTAAAAGGGGCGGGAGGGGAAACTTTGCTTGTGAATATCTGTAAAACCATAAAGGTTTGAGAGATAAGACTTATATCGCTCTTCTTTAATGCCTACAAAATAAAATAAAGATAAAACGAAGTATTACTATCCCTTTAACTGTGATCTGCTTCAGGTGTTAGTGCAGAATGAATTTGTGAATCACTTCCCCATGATTAAGCCCTGTTCTCGTTATGAAGCTAATAGCATAACGTGGACACTCCGATCCCCAGCCTTGTGTGTGTTTTCTGAATGTATGGACAAGATATTTCCCTGGTATGACTCCATCTGCTATGCACAAGGAAATATGCCTTTTAGGATAAATACTTTTAATGATGAGGTTTTACTGCGCCTTTAAATCTCAGCTGTATTTATCAGAAATATTGTATTAGAAGGACAAAGGGGACTGTGAGATGTTTGTGTAGGAGGATAGAGAGGAGCCAAGGAGCAAAATACCATTGTAATTACCTTTATTAGAAAGACACTATTGTAATCTGTGCAATGTTGCTGATGTTCACACTTACAGACTGCGGATCAGAATTCATTTCCTAACAATAATGCAGATTTATGTCATCAAGTTTATTTACACGCTGCTGCACCGACTTAGATAAATATCTGTATCCATAAACAGGTCAATCTATATATATATTAATTAATGTATGCAGCTGGGTAAAAAAATACTGTGCTTACATAAACACAAAGGTAATTATTTATTTAAATTATTTAACCTTTTGCCAACACATTGTGTTGCAATGCATTCGCTATTTCTCTGGAAATCAAACAGTTAAGTGTCTTATGTACAACACAAAGGTGGATTAATTAGGGTGCAAGCCAGTCCCATTGGTCTAAACGTGGTTTATTAACCATTTGAGCAGAGGTGTAGGAACCCCTACAAATCTGGGGTGGGTTAGCATTTTTTTGCACCCCCCAGCCCCCCTGCGTGTCTCTTTACCCCCCCAGCCCTCTGTGTGTCACTTTGTTCCCCCCCAGCCCCTCTGTACCTTCTTTGTAGCGTGGCCGAGGGGACCATGGTAGAAGAGCTTCTGATCCTCCACCCCGGTCTGACAGGAAGCTGCTCGATGCGCTCGGCGAGCCACTTCCTGTCAGACCAGGCTAGATGTTACAGAAGCTCCTTTACCAGTGGTCCTCTCTACTCAGCCACGCTACAAGGAGGTGACTGACCAGTAGGAGGGAGCTCTGTGTAGTGCCTCTCCCCTCCTGCCGGTCCACCTGGAGCCTGCACCCCCTAGGCCGGTGTGCCTAGCACCTGGGAGGGGTTCCTATATTACTTGCCCCCCGCATGATTTCCTGGGGGGATACATCCGGTTCCTACGCCCTTGCACTTGAGTGCTAGCGAGGTCTGTACAGTATTGCAGAGAAATGAATAGGAAACCTTGCTAGTGTTCAAGGGATCAAAAGCCACATTTAAAACAAAGACAACTTTGGGAATATATTTATCTGTCACACATGGTGTTTTGGCTTTCCACGAAAAAAACAAAACAAAATAAACATATGAATGAATATGTTTAGTTATATAGCGCCACAAATGTACGCAGCTCTTTACAATTGAAGGGTTTAGACAATACAGGGTTACAAGTGTTTTGTAGAGAGAAACACTGGGTACGAGGTCACTGCCCGAAAGCTTACAAGTGGTAATGGGAGACATACAGAGTACATGAGGATAAGTACTGAACACAGTGTAGGACTTCTATCATTATTATTATTATTATTCTTTACTTATATAGAACCAACTTAACTCATCATATCCACATTGCCCTCACATTTCCCCTGTCTGCTCCAACTTGCCCCCATCAGCTTCACTTTGCCCCCACCAGCTCCACTTTGCCCCCAGCAGCTCCAACTTGCCCCCACCATCTCCACTTTGCCCCCACCAGCTCCAACTTGCCCCCATCATCTCCAAATTGCCCCCACAATTGACCCCATCAGCTCCAACTTGCCCACATCATCTCCACATTGCCCTCACATTTCTCCCCAATAGCTTCACTTTGCCCCACCAGCTCCAACTTGCCCCCCATCAGCTCCAACTTGCCCCCATCAGCTCACTTTGCCCCCCCATCAGCTCCAACGTGCCCCCATCAGCTCCACTTTGCCCCCCATCAGCTCCTACTTGCCCCCATCAGCTCCACTTTGCCCCCCCATCAACTCCAACGTGCCCCCATCAGCTCCACTTTGCCCCCCATCAGCTCCAACTTGCTCTCCATCAGCTCTGTTTTGCCCCCATCATCTCCAAATGGCCCCTTTCTTTAATTCCTACCTCCCTGGTGGTCCAGTGGCCTGGCAGGAGAGGTCTGTGCCTCCTTTGGCACAGACCTGTAGCTGCTGGAGCATGGTCTTATCTTCAGTAATGCAGAGTGCGCTGAGAGATTATGTCATCTCCCAGCGCTCTGTATTACTAAAGAGCCGACAGAGACTAAGGAGCTCATTGTGTTGCGGTGCCGGGCGTTCCTGCAGGATTCAAGCCCTGACTACAACTCTGAAAGTATTGAAATAACACTCTCCATGGCCCTAATACTATGAAGATTAATCGGAGCTGCATTTATTGTGAAACATTGCTATCCCTTTAATGACACAGCACCCTAATTCCATGTTTTCCTATGACATCAGATCTGACCCAATATAATCACATAGGTTACATTGACATCAAAGTTTCACTGCAGTCTCATAATCTATGTATACACATGGTGTACTTTCCTGATCCCTCTTTCTGCAACTTGCTGTCGAACAGCTTGAGCGAGATGTTTGCCATTAAGAGAAAGGAAGGTTGTGGGATGGCCTTGCCTTATTGCCAGAATATTCCCTTTTACTGTGTTATTTCATTGGGTTCTTTCACCGAGTGATATGTTATTGCTAAGAATTGGGTGGAACGATTCCAAAATGTTACTCATTTCCAAATCAGAAATAAACCTAATTACACAGAAATATTTTGTTCAAAACATTTCAAAGGAAAAGCAGGTTTAGCGGTTAAAGTGCAGAGTTTGGAGGTAAAGTCCCTGCTGTGAACAGATGGTGTGTAATAATAATCTTGGTTAGGAGACACAATGGAGCATATGTAGAAATTTAAAAGTGTAGCAATTCTAGAGCGAACCAACTGCATTATAGTGAACAAACAAAACTTTTCCATTGACTTAAATGGGCTTTTAACCTCTTGAGTGCCAGAGAGTTTTCCAGCGCATTGTGAAATGGGCTTTTAACCTCTTGAATGCTCGAGGGGTCTCCAACGCATTGTGAAGCATTCAAGAGTTTAAAGGGACAGTAATATTTCACAAAAACAGCAGCTCCAATTAATCGTCATAGTATTTGGGCCATGGAGAGTGTTATTTCATTACCGTCAGATTGTAGTTCAAGAGTAATTGAATGATTGATAAAGTATCCCCCTCCCGCCCCTTTTCCCTAGTGTAAGCCACCTCCACTCAGATGTGGAATCTGGTTGTAAGACCAGACAGATCACAGCAAGGGACAATCTTCTTACTGTGAGAACAATGAAAAACCTGCCCCCCTTGACAGGTTTTTCAGGTTTTTCCCTTATGATCAATGAAGATTGTCCCTCTCTGCGAT
>CM074727.1:164139683-164442183 GCA_037306005.1 Rhinophrynus dorsalis
AGATAGATGTTAAAACCCAGAATTTTGCAGACATCCCAACATTTCAAATGGCCATAGAGGTACACTTTTGTTATAGGTGATGTTGTTGGGGGCGTGGCATTACCAATAATTTATAGGTCATTTTATGACCTTCTGATACCTAGTGGTGTAACTTAATAAATGATTAATAGCAAGAACAAAGTATTTTATCTACACAGAATAATATATAAACCATATACTGAAGTTTAAACAAACAATAATGTGAGTTTTATTGCTGTGGAGCAATGTGATACATTTATATACACACCACACAATCTGATCTCCTAAACATAGGGACACCAGGGTGATACACTTATATACACACCACACAGTCTGATCTCCTAAACACAGGGACACCAGGGTGATACACTTCTATACACACCACACAGTCTGATCTCCTAAACACAGGGATACTAGGGTGATACACTTCTATACACACCACATAGTCTGATCTCCTAAACACAGGGACACAAGGGTGATACACTTCTATACACACCACACAGTCTAATCTCCTAATCACAGGGACACCAGGGTGATACACTTCTATACACACCACACAGTCTGATCTCCTAAACACAGGGACACAAGGGTGATACACTTCTATACACACCACACAGTCTAATCTCCTAATCACAGGGACACCAGGGTGATCCACTTCTATACACACCACAGAGTCTGATCTCCTAAACACAGGGACACCAGGGTGATACACTTATATACGCACCACACAGTCTGATCTCCTAAACACAGGGACACCAGGGTGATACACTTCTATACACACCACAGAGTCTGATCTCCTAAACACAGGGACACCAGGGTGATACACTTCTATACACACCACAGAGTCTGATCTCCTAAACACAGGGACACCAGGGTGATACACTTATATACACACCACACAGTCTGATCTCCTAAACACAGGGACACCAGGGTGATACACTTATATACACACCACACAGTCTGATCTCCTAAACACAGGGACACCAGGGTGGTACACTTCTATACACACCACACAGTCTGATCTCCTAAATACAGGGACACCAGGGTGATACACTTATATGCACACCACACAGTCTGATCTCCTAAACACAGGGACACCAGGGTGATACACTTCTATACACACCACAGAGTCTGATCTCCTAAACACAGGGACACCAGGGTGATACACTTATATACACACCACACAGTCTGATCTCCTAAACACAGGGACACCAGGGTGATACACTTATATACACACCACACAGTCTGATCTCCTAAACACAGGGACACCAGGGTGGTACACTTCTATACACACCACACAGTCTGATCTCCTAAATACAGGGACACCAGGGTGATACACTTATATGCACACCACACAGTCTGATCTCCTAAACACAGGGACACCAGGGTGATACACTTCTATACACTCCACACAGTCTGATCTCCTAAACACAGGGACACCAGGGTGATACACTTATATATATCTATATCTATCTATATATATAAAAGAAGACTTTGTGCCTGCCAAAACACACCCAGGGGAGGCATAAAGCAGGAGTTACTACTCCTATTGGGTGATTCAGTCATGCAGGGAGTTAGCCCGCCCCCACTATGCAGCCCGCCCACCACTATTAAAGTCAGAAAAAAACAATATGGCCGCCACTTGCTCCTACACCACAGACAAACACACATGCCCCACTCACACAGCACCACACAAACACACACACATGCCCCACTCACACACACACAGACCACCACACACACATGCCCCACTCACACAGCACCACACAAACACACATGCCCCACTTACACAGCACCAAACAGACATGCCCCCACTCACACACACAGCACCACATACACACACAAAGCCAGAAATAAATATGGCTGACACACACACACAGTCACTCACCCTGACTCCCAGAGGCCTCAGCAGGACCTGTACTGCAGCACCAGAGGAACAAAATTGCACTCAAAGGGTTAAGGTAGGTCCTCATTGCTCAATTATTTCTTCACTGTCATCATTTGCCATGCAAGACACAAGACAGACAGCCATCAGATTCACACTTAACCCACTGACTGCCACAGGGTTGTGTATCAAGTTTTACCCCTCAGAGAGTGTGTTCAAACCCCTCACACTGTAAACTTGCATTTCTCTCCCACTTCTCCTCCTTCCCCAGCCTATTACTAACACTTTTCCATATTTATGTTAAGCCCCGCCCCCTACTCGCGATTAAGCCCCGCCCCCTTTTAACCCAGATTGCCCCATTGCTCTCTCCACATCAGCACCACATGAGGGACTCCACAAGTAACAGTTCCCAGGTATAACACACTCATGCCCCACTCACACAGCACCAAACACCCATACACACACACACAAAGCCAGAAAGAAAGATGGCTGACACACAGTCACTCACCTTGACTCCCAGTGGCCTCAGCAGGACCTGTAGTAAAGCCACTGAACGGTGCTGCATCACCAGGGGAACAAAATGGCACTCAAAGGGTTAAGGTAGGCCCTCATTGCTGAATTACTTCTTCACTGTCACCATTTGCCATGCAAGACACAGGACAGACAGCCATCAGGTACACACTTAACCCACTGACTGCCACAGGGCTGTGTATCAACTTTTACCCCTCAGGGAGTGTGTTCAAAACCCTCACACTGTAAACTTGCATTTCCCTCCCACTTCTCCTCCTTCCCCAGCCTATTACTAACACTTTTCCACATTTATGTTAAGCCCCTCCCCCTACTCGCGATTAAGCCCCACCCACTTTTAACCCAGATTGCCCCATTTGTCTCTCCACATCAGCACCACATCAGTCCCCTCTAGGGACTTCACAAATCAGTGTTCCCAGGTATGAACACACTTCCCACTGCTATTTAACTCTGACATGCCTCTCTGTACCTTAACCCTTTGAGTGCCAGAGGGGTACACAACTCATGAGCACATGTGTTTCTGCTCATATATGTTGCATGTCTGTGTGTGTACATCTCTGTTACATATGTGTGTCCATGTGTGCATCTCCAGTGTGTCTGTGTGTACATGTGTTTTGCATGTCTCTGCCGCTCACTGTGTGTATGTGCATACCTCCCAACATTTCACATGGCCAAAGAGGGACACGTTAGTTTTAGGTGATATTATTGGGGGTGTGGCTGGTGGGCGGGGCATTAGTAAGAATTTTTAGGTTATTTCATGACCTATTACTGGCTATTTATGTAACTGAATAAAAGATTTAGTTCAAGACCAAAGCATTTTATTTGCACAGACTAATGTATAAACACATATACTGACGTTTATTGCTTTATTGCTGTAGAGCAAAGTAATACACACCACACAGTCAGGGCTGGTGCAAGGATTTTTGCCACCCTAGGCAAAACCTAATTTTGCCGCCCATTTCGCTCCGCCCCTTGTGTCCCATCCATTTATACCCTGCCTACTTATACCCAACCTCTTTTCATGATTGTCCTCTCTCTGCCCCCTGGGCCAGTCTGCCCCTGGTCTGGAGATGCCTGTAAGAGATGCCCCCCACCAGCTCCAACTTGCCCCTTATCAGCTTCACTTTGGCCCACCAGCTCCACTTTGCCCCTATCAACTCCAACTTGCCCCCATCAGCTCCAACGTGCCCCCACCAGCTCCATTTTGCCCCCTCAGCTTCACTTTGCCCCCTCAGCTCCAACTTACCCCCATCAGCTCCACTTTGCCCCCCATCCTCTCCAACTTACCCCCATCAGCTCCACTTTGCCCCCCATCCGCTCCAACTTGCCCCCATCCGCTCCAACTTGCCCCCACCAGCTCCACTATGCCCTCTCAGCTCCAACTTTACACTATCAGCTCCACTATGCCCCCAGCAGCTCCAACTTGCCCCCATCCGCTCCAACTTGCCCCACCAGCTCCACTTTGCCCCCCCTCAGCTCCACTTGCCCCCCCTCAGCTCCAACTTGCCCCCCCTCAGCTCCAACTTGCCCCCCCTCAGCTCCACTTTGACCCTCATCAGCTCCACTTTGACCCTCATCAGCTCCAACTTGCCCCCATCATCTCCAACTTGCCCCCTCAGCTCCAGCTTTCCCCTAACAGCTCCAACTTGCCCCCATCATCTCCACTTTGCCCCACATCTGCTCCAACTTGCCCCCTCAGCTCCACTATGCCCCCTCAGCTCCAACTTGCCCCCCATCACATACCTGTATCTCCCGCGCAGACTTCTCTTCAGTAATGCAGAGCGCGGCGGGAGATCATGACTCCCAGCGCGCTCTGCATTACTAAAGATCTGACCAGATGAGGGAGCGCTGTAGCAACACAGACCTGATTGTGTTGTGGTTCCCGGCGTGGTGTGTGTGGGCGCAGCTCTTCTCCGCTGCATGCCCGCGCCCCCAGTACGTGTGCGCCCTAGGCCGGCGCCTACCTCGCCTATAGGTGGAGCCGGCCCTGCACACAGTCTGACCTCCTAAAAACAGGGACAACAGGGTGGGAAAGAGGGACAGAGGGATTTGGCCCTCAAAGAGGGACTGTCCCTCCTAAAGAGGGACACTTGGGATGTATGGTATGTGTCTGCCTGTGTGTTGCATATGTCTGTCTTTATCAGTGTGTCTGCATTTCACACATGTGCGCCCAATGGTCATAACATGACGGGCAACGCCGTCCCATGTTGCTAGTATATATATATATATATATATATATATATATATATATATATATATATATATGGGTGCTAGGAACACTTACCTAAACCTGACACTTGTTTTTGAATTTATCTGCCTACAGTAAAATGGTTATAACCATAGATATGCATAGAAGGTAGCGAAACAATACCATTTTGGAAAGAAAACAATCTGCCACATCTAATGAGGGGTCACTTTCCTTCTTACCCAAAGGCTGGTGTGCACAAATGCTTCCAGAAGGTGGCGCTAATTAAAAAAAGGCATTTTCTTATATTTCTGCCCCTTCAGATGTATTGAAGTCTGTGAAAACCATAGAATTTTCAACTGTATCCATTAACTAGTGTGCTTAGGAGTCAAATGACACCCCATTTGTATGAGTTGACCTAGCTTAGGGGGTGCTAAAAGTAGAAAACTACACCTACTACAGCATCTGATGTTTCTAACATTTTCTCAAACCTGACTTGCCTGTAAGAAAATGGCTATAACACCTTCACAAGTGAAGAAAAGGTAGATAAACCATACCATTTTAGAAAGAAGATAACCTGCCGCATTTAATGAGGGGTCACTTACCTTCTTACTCCAATACTGGTGTGCATAAATGTTTCCAGAATGAGGCGATATAGGAATGGGGTATATGGGGTATCTGTGACTACCAGTGTGCACTGTATGTCCCCCTCATACAAAGTTTGATTCCCAGCCTGCATCTAGTGCATACTGGTACTTTGAGTCTACCAGTAGGCAGTGGAAACAGGCTGGGGGTCAGGCTGGGAATGGGACTGCCGGTGAGCTGTGGAACCAGGCAGGGTGCATGGAGTGGGACTGGAGGCATTTTGTGTGCATGCCACAAGGGTGCCCAATGCACTGCAAAGCAATGCATTGGACCCCCTGTCGCACACAAAGAGTTTTTTTTATTACTACTTTTTATTCATACCTTGTTGGGGAGGGGTATCAGGAACACTCATGGTGTCCCCCATCAAGGTCTAAAAAAAAAATAGTGAAAAAAAAGCATGTGTCACAGGGGTCCAACGGATTGCAAAGCACTGTACCCCCCCTGTAGCACGTGCAGTTTTTGGGGCTTTTTCCCTAAATATTTTTGTGTACACCTTGTAAGGGGTATCAGAACCCCACAATAAGTCCTGAATAAAAAATAAAAGGGAAAAAAAATCAATAAATAATCCTTCGTGTGCCACGAGGGTGTCCAGGTCATTGCAGAGCACAAAGGGTTATTTATTTTTATTTTTATCTTTACTTTGTAATCAGATGGCACCAAACAATCTCTGATTACACAGTAATGATAAAAAGTCCTGTGTGTGTCACAGAAGGGGGGGGGGCTGCATTGAACCCCCCTCCTCCCCGTGGCACACACAGGGTTCATATTTATTTATTTATTTATTATTATAGACCACATTGAGGGGCATCAGGACCCCCTCGACCCCCCCAATGAGATCTTAGTAAAAAAAAATATATGTCTACAAAAGAAGTGACCCTGTGAGTGCCACAGGGGTCTCCAGTGGAACTTTGTGGCAATCAGTGGATTAATTTTTTTTTATCATTACTTTGTAATCAGAGCTTGATGGGGGGGCCAGATGGGGGGCCATCACGACCACTCCTGATGGCCCCTCAACAATCTCTGATTACAAAGTAATGATAAAAGCCCTGTGTGTGCCACAGGAGGGGAGGGGTCTGCATTGGACCCCCCAAGGCGCACACAGCGTTCATTTTTTATTTATTTTAATTTTTTTTATTATAGACCTCATTGAGGGGTATCAGGACCCCTCCTAATCCCCCCCATGAGACCTTAGAAAAAAAAAAAATGTCCTCAAAATAAGTGTCCCTGTGAGTGCCACAGGGGTCTCCAGCTGCATTGCCCCCCCCCCCCGTGGCACACACAGGGTTAATTTTTTTATTATTATGTATTTATTTTTAATTATAGACCTCGTTGAGAGGCATCAGGACCCCGCCCCCGATCTCCCCAGTGAGGTCTTACAAAAACAATGCCCCCAAAAGAAGTGACCCTGTGAGTGCCACAGGGGTCTCCAGCACATTACAAAGCAATGTGCAGGGGACCCCTGCGGCGCTCACAGGGTTACTTTTCTTTTTTTTCTTTCTTTCTTTTTTTTTCTATTATTTTTTCAGACCTCATGTGGGACATCAGGACCCCTCCTGGTGTCCCCCAGTTATTGATCTCCCAGCCGATTGTGCTGGGAGATCAATAAGGTGAAAGCAGGAGATCTAAATCTCTCCTGCCCTTTTCTCCTACCACCAGTAGGAGTGAATGGGACATGGGAAACTTTCCTAACGTCATCGGTGACCATGTCACTTTCCCTGGTCCTGCCCACTCCTACCCAGAAGTCCGGGTAGGAGAGAGGGGAAAGAAGAAGCTGCGCTTCTCCTCTTGCTTTATTGATCTCTCAGCCTGATTGGCTGGGAGATCAATAACTGGGGGGGCATGAGGGGTGATCCTCATGCCCCCCCCCCAAAGAGTGCCAGGCAAATGTTTTTGTAAAATGCGGCCATTGAATGTCAGTTATACCCGCTTATGCAATGACCGCATTTTACCTTTACCATATATGAGTCTGGCACAGCAGGTACAGCTTGGCACTCTAGGGGTTAATGTAAACTGTGTGAAGCTACTGCAAGCATGAGCAGTCACTTTTATCAAGAGAGGAAAATAGGGGTGTAGGTTTTATTTAATCCCTTGGATCCTAGTAAGGTCTCCAGTGCATTACATAGTATCTAAAGGGTTATGGGGGGGCTACTTAACACTTTCATCAGGGCCCAGTAGTTGCTTCTGGCACTGTATCACCTAAAACAATTATGACAATGTTAAAGGGACAGTAATACTTAAAATGTAAAAAAAAAAATATGTTGTAGGGTTTATCCCCCTGAGTAAAACAAGAGTACTCCAACTGCTGAAAGGTGTGTCATTCAAAAGATATTAATTTTCAAAGTTGAATTTTTTAGGTGCAATATCACAGTGGCCTGAAATTGTACAGTGGCGCTGTTGCTACACCATCCTATGGAGATTTATGGTCCCAGGACCAGAGCTGTCCATAGGATCGTGTAGCAACAGCGCCACTGTACAATTTCAGGCCGCTGTGATATTGCACCTAAAAAATTCAAATTTGAAAATGAATAACTTTTGAATGAAACACCTTTCAGCAGTGGGAGTACTCTGTTTTCCTCAGGGGGATAACCCCTACAACATATTTTTTTTTTACATTTTAAGTATTACTATCCCTTTAAAAGAGCTTTCAGTTTCAACTATGTGTGGTATTAGCTATTTTGTATAAAAAAAAGTTGTTTGACTAATTTAGAGTATTTTGTTAATTAAGGCATGTCACGTAGGCACTTCCACTCTTACCAATACAATATCTCCCCTACCCATTGACACAGCTCAAGAATGCATTGCCAAACTCACCTAGTACTGACTTCCTGTCTTAGTCCTTCATTACATCCCTCCACTCACTGACACTGCTCAGCAAACACTGACTTCCTGTCTTATCCCTACATTACCTCCCCACTCACTGATACTAGTCAGCAATACATTGCCTACCTCCCCTAGCATGGATTTCTTGTCTTATCCCTACAGTATCTCCCCCACTCACTGACACTGCTCAGCAATGCATTGCCCACCTCCCCTAGCACTGACTTCCTGTCTTATCCCTACATTACCTCCCCACTCACTGACACTAGTCAGCAATGCATTGCCCACCTCCCCTAGCACTGACTTCCTGTCTTATCCCTACATTACCTCCCCCACTCACTGACACTGCTTAGCAATGCATTCCTCTCCTTCTCTAGCACTGACTTCCTGTCTTATCCCTACATTACCTCGCCACTCACTGACACTGCTCAGCAATGCATTGCCTACCTCCCCTAGCACTGACTTCCTGTCTTATCCCTACATTACCTCCCCCACTCACTGACACTGCTTAGCAATGCATTCCTCTCCTTCTCTAGCACTGACTTCCTGTCTTATCCCTACATTACCTCGCCACTCACTGACACTGCTCAGCAATGCATTGCCTACCTCCCCTAGCATTAACTCCCCATCCTGTCTAGTGTCTTTACAGGACCTCCTCCACTGTCTGACAGTAGTCAGCAATACATTGACCACTTCCCTTACCAATGAAAGAGTCACATGTCAGTGACTGGGGCAGGTAATGTAGGGATAAGACAGGAAGTGTCTTCATGGCGTTCCATAATTAGCATTATCTATAAACCTAAATAACTCAAAAACTAGATATAATTCTAAATATAATTTGCTAAAAAAATCATAAAGATGAGTTTGAAAACCCTTTCAAAATCACCAAAGTTGTGTTTAGGCGATAAGGTCCCTTTAAAATGGCCTTGCGCATCACATACGATTATCCAAGTCTTATTGCTGCCGCCACCAATATTAGCAAGACGCAGGGACTCGCTTTGCTGTTTGGAATGAGAATGGTAGGGGACTTTGACAAGCTAATGCAAACCTTGCTTCATCCCATTGTAATTTGTCACTGCCACTAAAACAAATCAAGAAACATTTTCTGACACTTTTCTTGTCTCTCCTTGAATTTCCCCTGCCTTGGGGCGCTTTCAGAACAGGCTGCCCTTTTCTTCTTCATTATCAGGGTATCTCATTCTGATTGCAATGACACGCATACCAAATGGCATCATTCATGTGAAACGTCACTCAGACAGGGATCTTAGTGTAGACAATCAGACGTGTCTACAATTAAAGTGTCTCGGAATGGCGCACCGAGTCTTAGGGCCTGGAAATCTGGAGGAATACTCGAACAAACCAACTGCATCGTAGGGGAAGGGTGAACACAAATTCCCTTTGTTTTTATATGGGGATTTAACCCTTTCAATGCCAGAGAGGTCTCCAAGGCATTGTGAAGCACCTCTCTGGCATTCAAGGGGTTAAAAGCCCCGTTTAAGTCGTGTTTTTTTTTTAATTGTATTTGTCTCCCTGTGGTGAACTTGGTTTGTTCCGGGTCTTATTAACCCTCTTAGTACCAAAGGGGTGCTCAATGCATTGCTTTGCAAGACGTTGCATACCCCTCAGCATTCAGAGGGTTAAATCAGCCTTTTAGGGACTTATGTGCAAAAGGAAACCGGAGTAATTCTGGGGCAAACCAACTACTATAGGAGGAGGGACAAATAAACATCCCCATTGATTGGAATAGCTCTTTTAACACCTTGAATGCTAGAGAGGTCTCAGACGCATTACGAAGCAATGTCTTTGAGACATCCTTGGCATTCTAAGGGTTAAAAGGCCCATATAAAACAATGTGAATTGTATTTGACCCCCATGATGCAGTTAGATTGACCCGGAATGACTCCAGAATCTATAAGTCCTTTATACTGTTTTTTGAGATCACATGCAGGGTATGTAAAATTTTGGTTAGAGTGTCAGCTCTGCTGACAAGAAAGTTTCTTTGTTTGATTGGGGATTTAAAATATTTTTACCAGATTAATAATTCTGCACTCCCTGCTACAACTGTCAGTAGGTCAGCTGTCGTACCTGGGACCTTTCAAGATGAGGTGACCCTGAGAACTTTGAAATATTAACCCCTTAACAATTGGTTGATGCAGAGCGCAGATGGCTGTTAAGGACCGCGGGTAATTCTTTTTTTTTTTTTCCCAATGGATTCTGGGGTTGCAGAGTGGCAAGCAGCTCCATGGCGACCCTGGAATTCTATGACATACGAGGTCACGGTTCACTTTCAAACTGTGGCCCACTATTGGGCGATCAACAAAATGATTCATTCAACATGTTGCTGGCAAGAAAAATGCGATATCAGAATCTCGCCTGCATCAAAAGGGGCAAGTATATGATATCTCGTGCTTAAAGGGATAGTAAACCTAATTTGAAGTTTGTAGGCATAAAAAAATATTAAGAACTATGTAAGTCTTATCTCTCAAACCTTTATGATTTGAGAGATATTCGCAACTAAAGTTCCCTCTCCCTGGCTGTTTCAGTCAAGTCTGCCATCTAGCTGATAGACTTGGATTCTGGTCTGCAGATCGGCTGGTGGATCTTCAGCAGAGCCGAGATCGTGATCTTTAAAAATAACTACTTCACTGGAATGGTCTGCAAAGTGTGCCTGGTTTGCAAGCTGCCGCCGGCCGGTCTGGGGACCAGAATCCAAATCTGTCACCTAGATGGCAGACTTGACTGAAACAGCCAGGGAGAGGGAACTTTAGTTGTGAATATCTCTCAAACCATTATGGCTTGAGAGATAAGACTTACATAGTACAATACTAAATAAACTTTAAATTAGGTATTACTATCCCTTTAAACATCACACATTTCAATAGTAATCCATGCTTGCTCCAGCGTAAAGTCTATCCCAAAGCATATAACCGTTTGAGTGGCAATGTGTTGGATTCCTCTCTGGCACTCAGAGGGTTAAGAAAGCAGCAAGTAATCGAAGTTCAAGTATCACCTCGGACCTGCAAAGTGGCCTCCTGCCACAGATACCCCTTCCTTCCCACAGAGGTACCCCGGCTCTTTAGTTGTGGTGAACACACGGATGCGGGCAAGATTGTGATTCATCTTTTAGTCACTGTCAATCAAAATTACATGTTCATTGTCTTACTCAAATGTGTTCAGTTGTCAGTGCATAGGTGCCCAGATAGGACTCTTGCAGTGTAAGCTGCCTTTCATTCATGTTGGTAACTGTGCCATGCACAATCCACTAGGCTGCAACTTCCAGTCTCATGGCATCTATATGCATCCAAGGATAAGTGGAGGCACATAGATATGTAACAGATCAAGCACTGATCATTAATCATTAAAGTGTGCAGCGTTTAACCAGGAGATATAAGAATCTTGCAATTTTGATGCTGGTGAGATTCTGATATCACTCTTTTCATGTCTGCGACATATTTAATGTGGCTAGTTGCCCAATAGTGGGCGACATATCAAAAGGATACCAACCGTCACCAGTTCTTAAATACTGGAACCAGCGTGATGGTACTGGAATTTCAAGGGTCATTAAGGGGTTAACCTTGCAATCTGAAAGTTGCTGAATGGGCGAATAGTTAATACGTAGAGAAATCCTCTGATTTTCCTGCTTATTAATCCATTCGCACCTTGATGAATCCAGGCCTTAGTCATCTCTGCTTGCTAACCAAACAGTAACATATCCATTAATCTGTAACAGAGGGTCCACTACATTTTACAGCTTCTCTTGAAACTCAAGGGCTGAAGAAAAGTAAGTTTCACAGACTGAGCGAGAAGATGAATGACTCTAGATTTAAGGTGACCCTTGGCATGCTGAATCAAACCCCACCTGTCTCATCCTCGCTCAATGAGCACTTTACTGGTAGTAATGTTGTCATCAATTTTCATTTTTTTTTTGTTAAATGTATTTGGCTTTTGGACAAGATGGGTCATATTTCATAGGTTTGATGAATATTCTCCTTGGTCCAGATTTACAGAATGCACACTTAATTAATTACACAACCTTTAATTGGACAGACTATTTTTAATATCAGCGTGCTTGTCTCCGTCCTCGCGGAGAGTTTTAGTGAGGCAATTGTTTTCTTGTCACTTCTGAGAAAAGCTACAATTATTAAATTCTGTAAATAATTTGTCAAAACCCTTGGCATGAAATCATTAGCGAGAGGGGAAATGGACCTATTAAAACAATATTTTTGGGATCACAATGAAATATACTAAGTGAATCCAAGGTTTGTTTGCCTTTTGGTATTGCAGATTTTCACTTTTTTATCTGCCCTTAGATTTACTTTTCACTGTAGATGTGAACTGTATGCTTAGATATAATCAAGGTCATGTATATACTCTAAATAGATGATTACAATAGAATATATAGTTCAAACACTTCAAACGATAAGAAATAAAATATATATATAAACAGTCCCAAACCGCCACAGCAAGAGACGCACTGAACTCTTTATGTCACACATCTGGTCCCTTCTGAATCAGTGTATGAACTGGCAGAAGGGAACAAGATTAACCCTTTGAGTGCCAGATGGGTATGCAACGCATTGCAAAGCAAGCGTTGCATACCTCTCTGGCACTCTAAGGGTTAAGAAGCATCTCCTACTTATAACCCCCCCCCCCCAACTTTCCTTACTATGGCCAGAAAATCCTAACAGACCTTCTGAATCTACTTTTGTTAAAGAGATAATGGGGAAGATGTACTAAGGTGTGATTAAAAATTTTGGGCGATGAAAGTGAGTCCCTTAGTGTGTGTTACTAGCCACCACAAGTAACTGAATTGCAAATTCATCGCCTTTGTCATTGATTCCAATGGGCACAATTTAGCACCCGATGTGCATTTCTACCATTTGATAATGTGTCACAGCACATGTATAAGAATACCTGACTGTGACTGGAAACTAGTGAAGGTACTTTTATTTTATTACTGGTGTCAATTGTATAGAGCCCATGGTATCTATCTATCTATCTATCTATCTATCTATCTATCTATCTATCTATCTATCTATCTATCTATATATCTATATATCTATCTATCTTGTATCTATCTCATATCTATCTATTATCTATCTATCTCATATCTATCTAATTATCTATCTATCTACCTATATATCTCATATCTATCTATCTATCTATCTATCTATCTATCTATCTATCTATCTATCTATTTATCTCTATCTATGTCTCTATCTATCTCATGTCTATCTATCTATCTATCTATCTATCTATCTATCTATCTATCTATCTATCTCTATCTATGTCTCTATCTATCTCATAACTATCTATCTATCTATCTATCTATCTATCTATCTATCATCTATCTATCTATCTATCTATCTATCTATCTATCTATCTATCATCTATCTATCTATCTATCTATCTATCTATCTATCTCATATCTATCTATTATCTATCTATCTCATATCTATCTAATTATCTATCTATCTACCTATATATCTCATATCTATCTATCTATCTATCTATCTATCTATCTATCTATCTATCTATCTCTCTCATATCTATCTATCTATCTATCTATCTATCTCATATCTATCTAATATCTATCTATCTATCTATCTATCTATCTATCTATCTATCTATCTATCTCTATCTATGTCTCTATCTATCTCATAACTATCTATCTATCTATCTATCTATCTATCTATCTATCTATCTCATATCTATCTATCTATCTATCTATCTATCTATCTATCTATCTATCTATCTCTCATATCTATCTATCTATCTATCTATCTATCTATCTGTCTATCTATCTATCTATCTATCTCATATCTGTCTAATTATCAATCTATCTATCTACCTATCTATCTCATATCTATCTATCTATCTATCTATCTATCTATCTATCTCATATCTATCTATCTATCTATCTATCTATCTATCTATCTATCTATCTCATATCTATCTATCTATCTATCTATCTATCTCTTATATCTATCTATCTCTCATATCTATCTATCTTTCTATCTATCTATCTATCTATCTATCTATCTATCTATCTATCTATCTATCATCTATCTATCTATCGATCTATCTATCTATCTATCTATCTATCTCTCATATCTATCTATCTATCTATCTATTTATCTATCTATCTATCTATCTATATATCATCTATCTATCGATTGATCGATCGATCGATCGATCGATCGATCTATCTATCTATCTATCTATCTCATATCTATCTATCTATCTATCTATCTATCTATCTATCTATCTATCTATCTATCTCATATCTGTCTAATTATCTATCTATCTATCTAACTATCTATCTCATATCTATCTATCTCATATCTATCTATCTATCTATCTATCTATCTATCTATCTATCTCATTTCTATCTATCTATCTATCTATCTATCTATCTATCTATCTATCTATCTATCTATCTATCTATCACACACACATAGGTAACTTGGGGTAACCCTGTCAGTACTATAGTGATGTAGATGTAACATTAATGCGTATCTCAGTATGTGATAATACCATTTTCACTGTACTCACATACTATTTTCAGGAGAGCTTTGGACCTTTTCTCACCTGACTTCAATGTTTCATTGTGATGATTAGCATTGCTTTTGGCTTGATAAACAGAGGTTTCTTTTGATATTGTGGCAATGCCATATCATGGCGGAAATGTGTGCATGTGTCAATGAAACCTAAATATATGTTATGGGGAGCATATACTCCTGGCAGGGTCACCCAAGGTTGTCAGATCAAAGCTGACTAAATTGATCCAAAGTCTGCCAACTCTCACTGTGTCAGCATGGCAGATTCCCTCAACAAGGTCTCACAACAAAATAAATGGTCCCCATTCTCTGGAGGCTTTTGAGCTACTACCTAGAGCAGCGGGAAGACAGGCTCAATGGTAGAGGGTGCTAAGAATCCATGGGTTCTATCAGGCTGCCTTTGGACTTACACCCAGGGCCAGATATACATCCCAGACACCTCTAGGCAATACATTCTAGGCACCCAAGGCCACAAAACCATTCCTCACATGGCATCAGACCCATCCACTATTTCCTGGCACAGAAAATACCCTTGATCTATAACAAGTAAAAAATAACTTTATTACATTGGTCGGTAGAGAGAGCCCCAACGCATTGCTTTGTTATGTGTTGGAGATCTCTAAAACATCAAAGGGGCTAAAAAACAGGTATAAAACTGGCACAGGGACTTTGAGATTGTCCTGGCCCCACATCAATACAGAATATGGGTGTGTGTGTGCAGCACAGCTGAGACACCCCTCAAAATGTAGGGCTTTAGGCATTGGCCTACTCTGTGCATTGAGAAATCTGGCCCTGCTGACACTCTACCCTTGTTCCACTGCCCCACTGTAAGTGATAGAACCACACCTAGTCTTTTCCCACTGTAAGTGATAGAACCACAAATAAACTGTCTGACACCTAGTCTTTTCCCACTGCTAGCCACAGAATCACAAATACAATGTCTGTTACCACAGACTTGTGTCACTGTTGTACTGGTCACTACATGACCAAATATACACTCTCTGGCATCTCAGCCATCTTCCACTGTTCACTGATAGTCACGGAATCACACATATGCTGAGTGACATCACAGTTTTGCTTCACTGTCCACTGTAGTCACAAACCCACACATACACTGTCTGACACCCCAGCCTTTTCCACTATTCCACTGGTAGCCACAAAATCATACATACACTGTCTGACACCCCAGCCTTGTTCCACTGTCCACTGTTCCACTGTAGTCACAAACCCACACATACACTGTCTGACATCCCAGCCTTGTTCCACTTTTCCACTGATAGTCATAGAACCACACATGCACTATCTACCACCCCAGCCTTGTTCCACTTTTCCACTGATAGTCACAGAACCACACATACACTGTCTGACATCCCAGCCTTGTTCCACTTTTCCACTGATAGTCATAGAACCACACATACACTGTCTGACATCCCAGCCTTGTTCCACTATTCCACTGATAGTCACAGAACCACACATACACTGTCTGACATCCCAGCCTTGTTCCACTTTTCCACTGATAGTCACAGAACCACACTTACACTGTCTGACATCCCAGTCTTGTTCCACTTTTCCACTGATAGTCACAGAACCACACATACACTGTCTGACATCCCAGCCTTGTTCCACTTTTCCACTGATAGTCATAGAACCACACTTACACTGTCTGACATCCCAGCCTTGTTCCACTTTTCCACTGATAGTCATAGAACCACACATGCACTATCTACCACCCCAGCCTTGTTCCACTTTTCCACTGATAGTCACAGAACCACACATACACTGTCTGACATCCCAGCCTTGTTCCACTTTTCCACTGATAGTCACAGAACCACACTTACACTGTCTGACATCCCAGTCTTGTTCCACTTTTCCACTGATAGTCACAGAACCACACATACACTGTCTGACATCCCAGCCTTGTTCCACTTTTCCACTGATAGTCATAGAACCACACTTACACTGTCTGACATCCCAGCCTTGTTCCACTTTTCCACTGATAGTCATAGAACCACACATGCACTATCTACCACCCCAGCCTTGTTCCACTTTTCCACTGATAGTCACAGAACCACACATACACTATCTGACATCCCAGCCTTGTTCCACTATTCCACTGGTAGCCACATAATCACACATGTACGGTCTACCACCCCATCCTTGTTGCACTGTCTCATGGGTAGCCACAGAGCCACAAATACATTATCTGGAATCATAGGCCCACTGGTCCAGATCTCCTGTTTAACCCCTTGCTATAGCAAGGTAGTATTCAGCACACTACAAAGCAAAACCTTGGAAATGTCTCTGGCATTCAAGTGGTTAAAGGGAACAAATAAATGCCGCTCTATGCTGAATCCCTCTCCCCTTGGTGATGGCAATAACCCATGAATGCAAGAGTCCCTGTCTCACACCTGTCTCACTGTAGTCTGAGTTTCTTCCTGTCTCCATCAGCAGTGAGACCAGTGAGTGACAGCCTTTCAGTCTCATGGATACTGCAGCATCACGGACAAAGGGAAACAGCACAGTGGGGATTAATTTGTTCACTTGACGCCCTTGCATGCCAGTCGCCAATGTGGTACTTTGCAATTCACTGCAGACTATTCTGGCATCCAATGGGTATAACTAATAACCCCACCCCTTGTATTGCATGGCAGCAAACCAGCCACAGTGATGTTGATAAGAAGCTGGCCTTTCATGATGCAGGTATAATGGGATGGGTACCGACCCAGAAAACCAAATATTTTGTAACAGCACCAGGCCAGAGGCAAATGCCACTTGGGCCACAACTTGACCATTAAATTGTACTTGCTCGTTTCAGGGAGTTCTAAGCAGACTGAATCTATGGCACGGTCAGATTAACACCCCCAGCAATGCCTTTACTGAGAACTGGATGGGGAAGATGATGGATCCTGCAGATGGCAGTGGGAGGGAATTAGAAGGGAATTATTATAACTCCTCCCTCTTCCCAACCCTATATATATATATATATATATATACACAAAGGTATTCATTATCTGGTGAAGCCAAATGTTTTCGATCCTTATCTTGATTGTCATCCGGGCAAATGATGCCCTAATGGTGATCCAAATAAGGATCGAAAACATTTGTCTTCACCAGATGATACAATACATCGTTTTCTATATAAAATTCTACCCATATGTGTGCTGTGTCATCTCATCCACCAGGGTCATCCCAGGATGAGTACCTTTGTATACTTATTTAATAGGGGCCATGCACCAGCCAGTTTAATACTGTTTTCAATATTATTTCTCTAGTGCGTGCCACTGCCTGACATTTTGGTTACTTATATATATCCCTTTGAGTGCCAGAGGGGTACGCAACGCATTGCAAAGCAATGCGTTGCGTACCCCTCTGGCACTCAAAGGGATATATATATATACTAGCAACATGGGACGGCGTTGCCCGTCATGTTATGACCATTGGGCGCACGTGTTTGAAATGCAGACACACTGATAAACACAGACATATGCAACACACAGGCAGACACATACCATACATCCCAAGTGTCCCTCTTTAGGAGGGACAGTCCCTCTTTGAGGGCCAAATCCCTCTGTCCCTCTTTCCCACCCTGTTGTCCCTCTTTTTAGGAGGTCAGACTGTGTGCAGGGCCGGCTCCACCTATAGGCGAGGTAGGCGCCGGCCTAGGGCGCACACGTACTGGGGGCGCGGGCATGCAGCGGAGAAGAGGTGCGCCCACACACACCATGCCAGGAACCACAACACAGTCAGGTCTGTGTTGCTACAGCGCTCCCTCATCTGGTCGGATCTTTAGTAATGCAGAGCGCGCTGGGAGTCATGATCTCCCGCCGCGCTCTCCATTACTGAAGAGAAGACTGCGCGGGAGATACAGGTATGTGATGGGGGGCAAGTTGGAGCTGATGGGGCATAGTGGAGCTGAGGGGGCAAGTTGGAGCAGATGTGGGGCAAAGTGGAGATGATGGGGGCAAGTTGGAGCTGTTAGGGGAAAGCTGGAGCTGAGGGGGCATAGTGGAGCTGGTGGGGGCAAGTTGGAGATGATGGGGGCAAGTTGGAGCTGATGAGGGTCAAAGTGGAGCTGATGAGGGTCAAAGTGGAGCTGATGAGGGTCAAAGTGGAGCTGAGGGGGGGCAAGTGGAGCTGAGGGGGGCAAAGTGAAGCTGGTGGGGCAAGTTGGAGCGGATGGGGGGCAAGTTGGAGCAGATGGGGGCAAAGTTGGAGCTGCTGGGGGCATAGTGGAGCTGATAGTGGAAAGTTGGAGCTGAGAGGGCATAGTGGAGCTGGTGGGGGCAAGTTGGAGCGGATGGGGGGCAAAGTGGAGCTGATGGGGGTAAGTTGGAGAGAATGGGGGGCAAAGTGGAGCTGATGGGGGTAAGTTGGACCTGAGGGGGCAAAGTGGAGCTGAGGGGGCAAAGTGAAGCTGAGGGGGCAAAATGGAGCTGGTGGGGGCACGTTGGAGCTGATGGGGGCAAGTTGGAGTTGATAGGGGCAAAGTGGAACTGGTGGGCCAAAGTGAAGCTGATAAGGGGCAAGTTGGAGCTGGTGGGGGGCATCTCTTACAGGCATCTCCAGACCAGGGGCAGAGTGGCTCAGGGGGCAGAGAGAGGACAATCATGAAAAGAGGTTGGGTATAAGTAGGCGGGGTATAAAGGGGTGGGACACAAGGGGCGGAGCGAAATGGGCGGCAAAATTAGGTTTTGCCTAGGGTGTCAAAAATCCTTGCACCAGCCCTGACTGTGTGGTGTGTATTACTTTGCTGTACAGCAATAAAGCAATAAACTTCAGTATATGTGTTTATACATTAGTCTGTGCAAATTAAATACTTTGGTCTTGAACTAAATCATTTATTCAGTTACATAAATAGCCAGTAATAGGTCATGAAATAACCTAAAAATTCTTACTAATGCCCCGCCCACCAGCCACACCCCCAATGGAGATGCACACATGGACACACATATGTAACAGAGATGTACACACACAGACACGCAACATATATGAGCAGAAACACATGTGCTCATGAGTTGTGTACCCCTCTGGCACTCAAAGGGTTAAGGTATAGAGAGGCATGTGAGAGTTAAATAGCAGTGGGAAGTGTATTCATACCTGGGAACACTGACTTGTGGAGTCCCTAGAGGGGACTGATGTGGTGCTGATGTGGAGAGACAAATGGGGCAATCTGGGTTAAAAGTGGGTGGGGCTTAATCGCGAGTAGAGGGCAGGGCTTAACATAAATGTGAAAAAGTGTTAGTAATAGGCTGGGGAAGGAGGAGAAGTGGGAGGGAAATGCAAGTTTACAGTGTGAGGGGTTTTAACACACTCCATGAGGGGTAAAACTTGATACAGAACCCTGTGGCAGTCAGTGGGTTAAGTGTGAATCTGATGGCTGTCTGTCCTGTGTCTTGCATGGCAAATGGTGACAGTGAAGAAGTAATTCAGCAATGAGGGCCTACCTTAACCCTTTGAGTGCCATTTTGTTCCCCTGGTGCTGTCACACCCTTCTGTGGCTTTACTACAGGTCCTGCTGAGGCCACTGGGAGTCAGGGTGAGCGACTGTGTGTCAGCCATCTTTCTTTCTGGCTTTGTGTGTGTGTATGGGTGTTTGGTGTTGTGTGAGTGGGGCATGAGTGTGTAATACCTGTGAACTTTTACTTGTGGAGTCCCTCATGTGGTGCTGATGTGGAGAGAGCAATGGGGCAATCTGGGTTAAAAGGGGGTGGGGCTTAATCGCGAGTAGGGGCGGGGGCTTAACATACATATGGAAAAGTGTTAGTAATAGGCTGGGGAAGGAGGAGAAGTGGGAGACAAATGCAAGTTTACAGTGTGAGGGGTTTGAACACACTCCCTGAGGGGTAAAACTTGATACACAACCCTGTGGCAGTCAGTGGGTTAAGTGTGAATCTGATGGCTGTCTGTCCTGTGTCTTGCATGGCAAATGATGACAGTGAAGAAATAATTGAGCAATGAGGACCTACCTTAACCCTTTGAGTGCAATTTTGTTCCTCTGGTGCTGCAGTACAGGTCCTGCTGAGGCCTCTGGGAGTCAGGGTGAGTGACTGTGTGTGTGTATCAGCCATATGTATTTCTGGCTTTGTGTGTGTATGTGGTGCTGTGTGTGTGTGAGTGGGGGCATGTCTGGTGCTGTGTAAGTGGGGCATGTGTGTGTGAGTGGGGCATGTGTGTGTGGTGGTCTGTGTGTGTGAGTGGGGCATGTGTGAGTGGGGCATGTGTGTGTGGTGGTCTGTGTGTGTGTGGTGCTGTGTGAGTGAGGCATGTGTGTGTTTGTCTGTGGTGTAGGAGCAAGTGGCGGCCATATTGTTTTTTTCTGACTTTGATAGTGGTGGGCGGGCTGCATAGTGGGGGCGGGCCAACTCCCTGCATGACTGAATCACCCAATAGGAATAGTAACTCCTGCTTTATGCCTCCCCTGGGTGTGTTTTGGCAGGCACAAAGTCTTCTTTTATATATATAGACAGGGCTCAAAATTTCCACTCGCCACTAGCCAATGGAGCCCTGGAGAGTAGAAATTCAGCCCTGGTGGGTATGTTTTGGCTTGCAGTGGCGAGCAACTTTTCAGGTCTGGCTAGTAGCAAAGGACTTCAAATTTTAAGCCCTGTATATATATATATATATATATATATATATATATATATATATATATAGTAGATATATAGATGGATAGGTATTAGATGGACAGAGAGATAGATAGAAAGATAGATAGACAAATATTAGAGAGAGAGAGATAGATAGATAGATAGATAGATAGATAGATAGATAGATAGATAGATAGATAGATAGATTCTAGACAGACATTGAGAGAGAGGGAGAGAGAGAGATCGATAGATAGATAGATAGATAGATAGATAGATAGATAGATAGATAGATAGATAGATAGACATTGAGAGAGATAGATAGATAGATAGATAGATAGACACTAGACAGACATTGAGAGAGAGGGAGAGAGAAAGAGATCAATAGATAGAAAGATATGAGATAGATAGATAGATAGATAGATAGATAGATAGATAGATAGATATTAGGTAGATAGATTGATAGATAGATAGATAGATAGATAGATAGATAGATAGATAGATAGAAAATAGATAGATAGACAGATAGACATTGAGATAGATAGATAGATAGATAGATAGATAGATAGATAGACACACAGAGATATATAGATAGATAGATAGATAGATAGATAGATAGATAGATAGATAGACATTGAGATAGATAGATAGATAGATAGATAGATAGATAGATAGATAGATAGATAATTAGGTAGATAGATAGATAGATAGATAGATAGATAGATAGATAGATAGATATTAGGTAGATAGATCGATAGATAGATAGATAGATAGATAGATAGATAGATAGATAGATAGATAGTCTATTCATAATGAATCTGTATTTTTGTATTTCATTCTTAAGTCATGAATGAATGATTCTGTTTCCTATATAAAACACACAATGACAGAAATGAGCCACCCAACGGAACACTGAACCACACGCCAAAGAATGCTGCCCTGTTTCATTACCCGTCATCAGGCACAAGTTCCATTGAAACCAACTGATACACAGGCTTTTATTTGTGATATAGTAACATTGTAACTCACACTTAAGGGCTCCTTGATTCTTAGCAGATCCTCTAGACAAGGCCACCTCCGCCATTCAGACTGCAAACCTCCTGGAAATCTGCCCATCACGGCTGTCAGTCAAGTCACAAAGCTGCTCCATGCCTGGTAACTGGTAGACAGAAAAGAGTAGACAAAGGTCAGTCTCTGTCAAATCTTTGCAAATGTAATTGTACTGGCAGCTTGCAAGGAAATGACTTGTTCCCTAGCAACTTTGTGTATGTAGGGAAGAGTAATTTACCGTCCTATTATTTTCAGCCTTTTATTTCTTGATAGTTGCAGAGTTTTCAATGAACTTGGAGCAATGGATGAAATTCTTTTGATATTTCAAAGCTTGCTAAACGCTGTTCTTTTGAATATCGTTGCTGGCGTACAATAGCTCTCGGACAATTAGGTACACATGTAAAATCACTTTGCTCACTTGTGCATTTGTTTTTTTATAGAATAATAGTCTATTTAACCCCTCTGGTCCTCCGTGGGTTAAAGGGAAAGTAAGGCATAATATTAAAAATATATACATTGCATGGTTTATCCTGCTGAATAAAATGGTGTCCTTTGAAAACGTCGCACACTAAATAGAGTGCAACGTAAAGGTGCAATAATCATGTCACCTTGATGAAAAAGGAGACATGAATTGAAGAATGAGTGTTTGTCTTTCTTATACAAAACACACAATGAGCTATCCAACTATTCCACTGGTAGTAATAAAGTATCCCACTCCCTCCCCTTTTACCTAGTGTAAGCCGCCTCCCCTCAGATGTGGAATCTGGTCTCTTGACCAGACAGATCACAGCAAGGGACAATCTTCTAACTGTGATCATAAGGAAAACCCTGCCCTCTTGACAGGTTTTTCAGGCTTTTCCTTATGCTCACTGAAGATTGTCCCTCTCTGTGATCCATCCGGACAGTCTTGCTGCTCTGAGGTGAGCAGTGTTACATCAGTAAAAGGGACTGGAGGGGGACATTTTATCATTCAATTACTCTTGAACTACAACTCTGACAGTAATGAAATAACACTCTCCATGGCCCAAATACTATGAAGATTAACTGCTTTTATTTTGAAATACTACTATCCCTTTAAGTGATAGATGGGTGTCCAGTGCATTGCAAAGAAATGCATGGAGACCTCTGTAGTATTTAAAGGGTTAAAATCCCCATTTAAGTCAAAGGGAATTCTGATGCATTACCTCTGGTGCAGATGGTTTGCACCAGAATTGCACTGCTTATTCAAAGAGGCCCCAGGTGTTTGGCACTGCTCTGACGCTGGAAGACCACAATTCATTAAAAACAGGAATGGCTGAAAGTGCAAATAAATAACCGTATTTCATTGTATGTTCCGAATCTGCAGATATATCAATGGCTGAACTGTATCTGTTACTTATTTATCAGTGAGCTAATGTACTAAGCATAACAGGAGGTTGGGGCAAAGACAGATGTACTAAGGTGTGATAAAGAGGAGATAACCCCTCCATTGAGATAAACTCTCCAGTTCCTATGTTATTCTATGGGAGAGCTTTAGTTATAGACTACAGGGGAGATGTACTAAGGTGTGATAACGAGGAGATAACTTCTCCAGTGAGATAAACTCTCCAGTTCCTATGTTATTCTATGGGAGATCTTTAGTTATAGACTACAGGGGAGATGTACTAAAGTGTGATAAAGAGGAGATAACTCTCCAGTGAGATAAACTCTCCAGTTCCTATATTATTCTATGGGAGATCTTTACTTATAGACTACAGGGGGAGATGTACGAAGGTGTGATAAAGAGGGTATAATTTCCCCAGTGACATAATGGCCTTATTCGCAAATCAAATGAAAAGCAACTCTGGACCAAACTAACCCTCCCATTAAAACTCCCCATTGATTTAAAAGGGGCTTTTAACTCTGCGAATGCTATAGGTTTCCAACACATTGTGGATACCTCTCTAGCATTCAAGCAGTTTAACACTTTGAGTGCCAGAGTGCCAATGCGTTGCCTACCCCTCTGGCACTCAAAGGGTTAGAGCCCCATTTATAAGACTGTGACAATGTTATTTCATTCTCCTCTTGCTGTTGGTTTGTTGCTGAATTGTATCACTTTTCTTTAGTGTATTCTGTCTTTGGTTTAACCCTTGGAGTGCCAGATAGATATCCAATGCATTGGCTACCTCTCTGGCAGCCAAAGGGATAATTAAACATGCACTAAACCCCTATTTTTGATGGAAAAATGTGATATGGTTGTTTCAGATCTTCCAAATTCACTCCCATTAAATCAGCTCAGTGCAATACCTACCAATCACTGCAGTAATATTAAGAAAGTGTAATTTGGGGATTCTTGTCTTGCCTCTCTCTCTCTCTCTGTCGAAATGATCAGAGAGAGCAGTAAGGAAATGAAGTTGTATCAACTTGATGCTATTGGGGATACTTAGGTTTTGATTTACGGACCATTGAGTGAAAGTGGTGCATTTTTCAATCAGCTTAATCTAGGTGTGGAAGACAGTAATTTCCTGCAATAGGAGCTCTGCTTAAAGGACAAATAGTATCTGACCAGATAGCTATGTTCAGAATGTATCAAATATTTGGAAAGAAGCACATTACCAAGGTCGCTATCTTGCGAAGTTTCTTATTTTCCTGTCCTCTTGGAGATGGATTTAAAAACCCCTAAAACCAGGTGATTAAAATTCAGCTCCTTGTTAAAGGATGTAAAATTTGCTTTTTTTTTTTAAGGGAGCAGTAAACATTTTAACCCTTTAAGATGCCACTCTGGTCCTTAAAGGGTTAATGAAAAATAAATAATTGTAGTTTTTTTCCTACTGAACAAAAGAGTACTCTCGGGAGACCCAAGGCGGTAGGAATAACCTCTAAGTAAAATATAAACTTTTTTTAATTTGTTAGGCTCAGTGGCGTAACCCCTGCGACCCCCTCGTCTGACGCCCACAATTAAGTAATGCAGAGCGCTGTGGCTCTGCATTACAAGAGTACTGGTCTGCCAGAGGGAGATCAGTATTCCCTCCAGCAGACCGCCACTCTCGTAATGCAGAGCGCTGGGAGATGACATCATCACAACATCATCTCCCAGCGCTCTGTATTACTGAAGAGGACCGCACGGGAGAAGAGGTCTGTGCAGAAAGAGGCACAGACCTGTCCTCTGCCACTGGACCACCAGGGAGGTAGGAGATTTAGGGGCAATGTGGAAGGGGCATTGTGGAGATGGGGGCATTGTGGAAGGGGCAATGTGGAGATGGGGACAATGTGGAGGTGGCCGATGTGGTCGGGGGGCCCATGGCAATTCTTGCCCCAGGGCCCCGTGGCTTCTAGTTAACATACCTCCCAACATTTCAAATTGCCAAAGAGGGACACTTGTGTTTTAGGGGGAGTTGCTGGGGGCGTGGCTGGTGGGCGGGGCATTACCTAGAATTTGTTGGCTATTTCATGACCCATTGACACCTCCTTGTGTAACCTATTAAATGACTTATGACAAGACCAATGTATTTTATTTACACAGACTAATTTATAAACACATATACTGTCATTTAAACAAACATTAATGTGAGTTTTATTGCTGTAGAGCAATGTGATACACTTATATAACACCACACAGTCTGATATCATAAAAAGAGGGACAACAGGGTGGGAAAGAGGGACAGAGGGATTTGGGTCTCAAAGAGGGACTGTCCCTCCTAAAGAGGGACACTTGGGAGGTATGAGTTACGCCTCTGGTTAGGCTATTGGTATACATGGCAACTATCCAGACTACAGTTTTCAGATTGAATTATCGGATCTTTGCGGACAGAGACGGATTCTTTGGCTTCTGAGTTCGGCTATAACCCCACTCTCTTTCCAGCCCTCTCAGCCCACTCTTGCCCCATTCTGCCTACTTTTCCATGCATTTCATGGCAAATTCTTCCTTTTCCATACCTCCCAAGTGTCCCACTTTAGGAGGAAAAGTCCGTCTTTGAGACCCAGATCCCTCTGTCAGACTGTGTGGTGTGTATAGAAGTGTATCACATAGCTCCACAGCCATAAAACTCACATTAATGTTTGTTTAAACGTCATTATATGTGTTTATAAATTAGTCTGGGAGGAGGCCCGAAAGGGGCGGACGGGGGATCTTTATCGCTTCATAACTTTTGATCTACACACAAGTAGTACAATGTGTTACGTTTAATATACAGAAGACTCGGCGAACGACTTTTAAAGAGACATTTCTATCCCTTTAATATCTGCTATTACTGGAGAGTAACAAGAGAGTATTATGGAGAGTAACAAAATAAAGAATCATTAGGGCACTCAGCAGGTTAAAACAAAAATAAATGGGGAAATTTTTGTGTAATATTATTGGCACTTGACTGTTGTAACCGTGCAATGATTTGCACTCCTCTCTGGTCATTAATGGGTTAAGGAAACTTTGGTCATTTCAGGATTCGTGACTAATAAATTAATTGCTTTTTTGGTCTTTTGGAGTCCAGATGTTGAAGAATAATTATAAAAAAAAATAAATCGTCCATCATTTAGCGGGAGCTGTCGCAGATCTACAGAAGAATGATGGCAATCAATTTCTTGATTTTTTTTTTCATTAGCTTTGATCAGTCGGTGGACTCCAGATGAACTGGGGATAGATACGTGTGAGTCAATATCAGTGTATGTTCCAGCTCATTCTGCCAGCGTAGCTTATTTGATGCACTTATTCGTAAGCTTAAAGTGACATTAACACTTCCACATAACAGCCCCCCTCCGATTTATCTTAATCTGGTCATAAAATCCTGATGGCCACCATGAATCGATTTTCTGTGGATTGGTTTTCAAAAATGTATTTTTAATTAGCACTGGATATCCTTCCTGTCCAGAGGAGTAACTGGAAGCCACGGGGCCCTGGTGCAAGAATTGCCATAGGCCCCCTGACCACATTGCCCCCCACCTCCACATTGCCCCCCATCTCCACATTGCCCCTCAATCTCCACATTACCCCTTCCACAATGCCCCTCAATTTCCACATTGCCCCTTCCACAATGCTCCCATCTCCACATTGCCCCTTCCACAATGCTCCCATCTCCACATTGCCCCTTCCACAATGCCCCAATCTCCACATTGGCCCTTTCACATTGCCCCTATCTCCACATTGCCCCTTCCACAATGCTCCCATCTCCACAATGCCCCAATCTCCACATTGCCCCTTCCACAATGTCCCCATCTCCACAATGCTCCCCAAACTCCACATTGCCCCTAAATCTCCTACCTCGCTGGTGGTCCAGTGGCAGAGGACAGGTCTGTGCCTCTTTCTGCACAGACCTCTTCTCCCAGGCGGTCCTCTTCAGTTCTACAGAGCACTGGAAGATGATGTCATCTCCCAGTGCTCTGCATTACGAGAGTGCCGGTCTGCCGGAGGGAATACTGATCTCTCTCTCTGGCAGGCCGGCACTCTTGTAATACAGAGCCACAGATCTCTGCATTTCTTAATTGTGGGCGTCAGGGCCCCTGGAGTGATGGACCTGGTCACAGGTGCAACCCCTGCAACCCCTATAGTTACGCCACTGTCCCTGTCCATAAGGGGCAGACATGTTGCTTTCTTGCAGTGCTTGGTGATGCCATACTCTTCCCACTGCAGGATTCCTTAGAATGTTTCAGTGGGAGGCATTTAGAATCTTGACGTCCTACAGAAGGAAACATGTCTACCTCCATGGAGATCTAATTTAATACTAATGAAACATTAATTTTGGAGAACAGATTCATTCAGAATTGATTATTAGTTCTCTATCTTCAATAGATATTCAGAGCAATTCTGGTGCAAATCGTTGTACCATCCGACTCAGGGCTCCCTGAATGGCGTGCAGTTATGTGGGGGGCCCTGATTTCCATGACGGGCCAGGACCGTCACTGGTCCTTATGGCAAGTTTACCCATGACGGTCCTGGCACATTATGGGTCCTTAAGGGGTTAAAGTGACACTAACACTTCCACATAACAGCCCACAGATTTATCTTAATCTGGCCACAAAATGCTGATGGCCACCAGGAATCAATTTTTATGTGGACTAGTTTTCCAAAATTAATCTTTAATTAGTACTGGATATCCTGTCCATAAGGGGCAGGCATGTTGTTTTCTTGCAGTGCTCGGTGATGCCAAAGATTCTAAACGCCTCTCACTGAAACATTCTAAGGAATCCTACAGTGGGAGGCGTTTAGAATCTTGGAGTCCTACAGAAGGAAACATGTCTGCCTCCATGGAGATGGAATTCAGTATTAATGAAAGATTTTTGGAGAACAGATCCCTACAGAATTATTAGTTCCCTTTCTTCAATAGAAAATCAGAGTAATTCTGGTGCAAATTGTTGCACCATAGAGGACAAATAAAGATAGCCATTTATTTAAACTGTTTTTTTTTTAACTTGTTTGCAATGTGTTAGAGATCTCTTTTAGATTTTAAAAAGGCTAAAAGTCCAATTTAAATGAATGGGGAATTTGGGAAATGTTTATTGGACCAAAGTGGTGCATTTGTTTTTTCAGAATTGTTCCTATTTGTTTTAAATGTAAGATGTAAAAAAAAAACAATATGTTGTAGGGTTTATGTCCCCGAATAAAACAAGGGTACTCCCACCGCTGACAGATATTTTATTAAAAAATTATAACAGCTCAAACTTGAATTTTTTAGGTGCAATATCACAGTGGCCTGAAAATTTAGAGTGGCGCTGTTGCTACACATCCTATGGAGATTTATGGTCTACAGACCAGAGCTGTCCATAGGATGATGTAGCAACAGTGCCACTGTAAATTTTCAGGCCACTGTGATATTGCACTTAAAAAATTCAAGTTTGAGCTGTTATAATTTTTTAATAAAATACCTCTCAGCAGTGGGAGTACCCTTGTTTTACTCAGGAAGATAAGCCCTACAACATATATTTTTTACATTTTAAGTATTACTATCCCTTTAAACATAAGGTTTATTGGAATTTATTCTTCAGGCTAATTAGGTGTAAGTCTGGAGCAAACCTGCTGCACCATAGGGTCAAATTGAACAATCCTGTTGATTAAATTGGGGATTTTAACCCCTTGAATGCTAGAGTCTCTATCAATCAAAGGGTTAAAAGCTATATTTGACTCACTGAGAATTTGAGGAATTTTCTTTTCGATCCCATGTTGCAGTCAGCTTGCCCAATTACAGATTTCTTTTGAAATAACATCCTTAGGAGGCAGGTTTGAATTTCAAAATAGGCAGAGTAGGCAACTGGTTAGAGCCCATAGTTTTGAGAGGGAGTGTTGGGCACACCCACATTCTGAATTGTGGGTGTGGCTAGAACAATCTGAATGTTCCTGCAGCAGTTATATACCCCTTTTCAGGGTATTATTAAATCCCTTGAATGCTAGAAAGCTCCCCAACACATTGTAAAGCAATGATTTGTAGATCTCTCTAGCAACCAAATGGTTTTAGCCTTTTATTTATTTTTTTGGCTTTGCTTGTTATAGGCAAATAGATATATTATAGGGTATTTTCTGTGCTAGGAAATAGTGGATGGGTCTGGGGGTGAGGTCATGTGAGGAAGGGGGCGTGGGCATGGGCGGGGCTAAGGGCACCTTGGATGCTTTGCCTAGATGAGCCTGGCATGTAAATCTAGCCCTGTTTGGCGGGAAATTCATCAAGCCACAAATGGCTTATAAGTGTAAAGTAATTAGAGTATTTCCTTGGACATTAGCCATTTGCTGATTCAGTAATGGTGGATTGTATCTGGTCTTCGCTTATTCATCAGTGAGCGATGACCAGAGTAGATCCACTGAATTCCATCCTCCGCTTAGGGTTGCCACCTTTTCTTCAAAAAAATAACGGCCAAGGCATTCCCTCCATAGACTTAACATTGGAAAGAAGCCAATTTTTTACCGGCCTGCCGGTAAAATACCGGCTGGGTGGCAACCCTACCTCCGCTTTCAAGCTAGTGGATCCCATGTCATAAGGAGAAGGTATGATCCCAAACTAAACTCTGGTGCAAACATTTCGTGGTCCCCCATCACAAAAACATTTCCACAGAGGTATAACTAGAATCTAGTGGATGCTGGGCCCTCTGAGACTGCATCTTCTGCAACAACCCTGCTTACAAATAAATAAAGATAAATAAACAACACCTAACACATATATAGTTTTCTTTTGAAAGCTCTTTCAAAATCACATCGTTCTTACAAAGTTACACTTAAAAAATAGTGTTTGGATGATATCGTTGTACACATTATGCAAATTAAGTCATGCTGTGTAGGCACTTCCTGTTTTAGCCCTTACCTCCTCTAACTTCCTTAGCACTGAGATGGTTGTGTCAGTGAGTTGGAGATGTAATGCTAGACTTGAATAGGAAGTGCCTGCTGAGCATGACTTAATTTGAATGATCTCTAAATCTAAATACAAAATGATTATTACAACATATAGTTGATTTTGAAAGGTCTTTTAAAATCACCAAAGCTGCTTTTAGGTGATAATGTCTCTTTAATTACCAGCTCTTCATTTCATACCAGCATGCACGACTCTGCCAGCATTAAGACTTAAACACATGCAAACCCTTACGCCTCCATTATACAATGTGCAGGAAAAAGGAATAATTGTACACTGATTTCCCCTGATCCTTGTTAGTACATGAGATAAACAGGATGCAGAGGAAAAGGACATCTCTGAAACTCCCATGCACTCCCACATTGCCGTCCCCTTAGTGTAAGCGAGATAAAGAGAGCTTTTTTTCTGAGTAAGTAGCTTAATACGCAGGCATTAGGTGGGCACAGGGAAGACCAGGGACGGTGAAAGGATTTTTGTCTACACAGGCAAAGGTTCATTTTGATGGCCCCCTAAAGAACTGGACTGCTGCCGAGAACAAAGCCACCAGGATAGACACCGCGAGGGAGCACTTGGTAGCGTAAATCAGTGCTCTGAGCTCCCGGCTCGCGGCAGATATATATAAAAAAAATAAGTAAATGGAAAAAAAAATTAGCAGCTCCCCCCGTTTCGGCACCCCTCTGCTGCGGCGTTCTAAGGCGGCTGCCTAACACAGATATCCTTACTTCCACCTATATTTGCATGGGGTACTATTAGTACATAATCATTACATCCGCTTTATTAAACCCACAGTAAAATTTTATTGTGAAAAAAATATCTCTCTTTATATATATATATATATATATATATATATATATATATATATATATTAGCGACATTGGCACGGTGACTAAAACAATAACTATTTTAACTCTTTGAGTTTAAGAGGAGTTTGCAAGGCATTGCAGAGCAATGCGTTGTATATCCCTATGGTACTCAAAGGGTTAATGACTCCTTGTTGCGGTTTCAGTGCTTTGCCCTTTCAGGTCCAAAAAGGTGTGCAGCACATTTCAAAGCACAACATTGCACAACTATCCATCAGTTAATGTGTGTGTGTGAGTGACTGTGTGAGTGTGAATGAGTGTGTGTTTGAGCATGAGTGAGCATGTGGGAGTGACTGTGTGTGTGAGAGTGTGTGAGCGAGAGCATGTGTGTTTTATGTGTACTGAATTTTTCTTGTAAAGTGTCTTGCACATAGCAATTTCCTTATTGCCTATAGCATTGTGCATATTGTGTTTTGTGTATAGCTTTTTGTGTATACCATGTTGAGTATTGCATATTGCATTTTGTGTATAGCTGTTTGCCAATTGCATTTTGCGAAAGCAGTGTGAATCCAAGTGAGTCCAAACAGGGTTAAAAGAGGAAAAGAACAAGAAGAGCGCAAAGTATCAGCAAAAGTCTGAGAGGAGATGAGGTCCTATCTAGAGTGCATGAAAATAAAGATGCCCAAATATAATAGACTAGTTGAAGAGCCCGTTACACGGGCCACAGTGCCACTGCCAGCCGGTCGCGGGGCAGTCATGCACAGTAGACACTGCCCGCACCACTGCTGATACTGAGCTCAGTATCAGCCGGGGCGCAGGCAGTCTCTACTGCGCATGACTGCAACACGTGCAGCAGTCTTTACTGCGCATGATTGCGGCGTTACACACGTTTTAGCGAATTATTATATAGGATAGTACAATACTCAGAGCCACTCCAAACTTGAATGAAGCCACCCAGATCTCAGTCAGCCATCTGGTTAGCTTGCATCGGACTCACATTCAAAAGAAGAGCGCGCAGTTCCAGAGCTCTCCAAGATTAAAACTGAGACAAATCACGCTTGCCCCATAGAAGTAAATGTGGCCATACTCACCAGATTGAAGAATAATATCTAGACTTCAAACTGTTCGTGTGTGGTCTGGATCGGATTTAGAAAAACCAAAAAGGATATAGGATAATAAAAATGTAATAATCTGTATAAAAACAAGTAATACAAATTGATGTTATATATTCCCTACGTGTTTCATGAGGGGTCTACTCATTTCATCATCTTCCCCTGCTGAAGTGAGCAGATCCCTCACGAAACTCCTGTGAAAATCATGCCCCAAGTTCTACCAATGGGATAGGCAGTGTAGAGGCGTTTAGCGTAACTCCTCCTTACTGCCGACTTTTGGTCCCATGATGCTTCCTCTTTTAGATATGTATCGGGGGAGGGGTTCCTGTTGAATCAAACAATAGTCCTACCATTGTTGGGAGATTTTTGCATTCAAAATAATTACAGCTCAATCTCTCTCTTTTTTTTTTAATGGACAGCGAAAAATAGTGTCCAAAAATGAAAATTTGTATCTGACGCACTCCGCGGAAGAGCTACTGGAACTACTCTGGAGTAATCCAACTGCACTGTGGGGGACACATACAAATTCCTAAATTCTCATGTACTTGAACAGAGCTTTTAAAGGGATAGTAATATTTCATTTTATCTTTATTTTGTAGCCATTAAAAAAATATGAAGAACGATATAAGTCTTATCTCTCAAACCTTTATGGTTTGAGAGATATTCACAAGCAAAGTTTCCCCCTCCCGCCCCTTTTACCTAGTGTAAGCCATCTCTTCTCAGATGTGGAATCTGGTTGTAAGACCAGACAGATAACAGCATGGGACAATCTTCTTCCTATGAGAACAATGAAAGCCCTGCCCCCCTTGACAAGTTTTTCAGGTTTTTCCCTTATCATAATTGAAGATTGTTCCTCTCTGCAGTCTACCTGGGCACCGCCCTTCTGCTCTGGCTGAGCAGTGTTACATCAGTAAAAGGGGCGGGAGGGGGATACTTTATCATTCAATTACTCTTGAACTACAACTCTGACAGAATTGAAATAACACTCTCCAAAGTTCAAATACTATGATGATTAATTACAGCTGCTTTTATTATGAAATATTAGGCTAGAGAAGTATTTAATGCATTGCTTAGCAATGCATTGAAGACCTCTGTGGTGTTCAAAGGGTTAAACGCTCAATTCAATTTAACAGGGATTTTTATTTGCTCCCGATGGTGCAGTTGGATTACTCCAGAATAACTCCAGTTTCTTTATAAATATGACCCACTGAGTCTGATGTATTAAGAACAAGTGCAATTTTTGGGGTGATCCGTCTGAACCACAGAAGTGAAAGTTGTTATGATGTCACAATGGGAAGCCAAGTTCCAGCAGAGGGAGAGTTAACATCTCGTTGGAGTGTGTTTGTGCCGCTGTGCTTATTGCTTTATACAGCATATCTGATTCTCTCCACAGAACAAACTGAAAAATCTATCCAGCTGTCACTTGCCGTACAGTATTATCTATCATCCGGCTGCCTGGCACCCCTAACCAAAGAGAGAAAGAGCCTCAGACAGGAGGTTCGGTCAAGGACTTTCACAGGCAAAAAAAAAAAAAAAAAGAGACAAAAAAAATCTTGTCACTATTATTTATTACTCCTGCCTGGCATATAATAGGACACGTAAAACCCTCTAGTTTCTTACAGTCTCAAACACCCTCATACCCTTTGCCGCATCCTTGTCGTAAGCTGGTCGTGGGCAGTTTTCCCTTACACATACAATTTCCTTAACAATGGCGGAACATTTGTCAAGTGACAATGACAAATCCTGGCGCTGCTGGCTTTAACGCTGCAGCCTGTTCCAGCTGCCGCTCGGGTGTCAATATTCATGAGTCGCAAACACGATTGAAAAAGAGCTCCCAAAATATGCTTTTTTTTTTTGTCCTTGAAAATGAAGGTTGGGGGGATGTATGAATTCACCAGCGCAGATCATTTTCTACAGGTATACATTAGCTTAACCATTTGAGTGTCAGAGAGGTGCCAAATTTCCATCCATTAACCCTTTGAGTATGGAAGAGTGTAAAGCACCTTGCCCTGGAACATAAACAGTTAAATGCATCACATTTAGTGGTATATAATTGGGGTTCTAAATGAATAGAAATGATTTATTTTTTGTTTAGTTAGATATTTTAATCATTTAGATAGTTGCTAGTTGAACAGCCCATACACAGGCCACAGTGCCACTGCCACCCGGTCGCGGGGCAGTCACGCGCAGTACAGACTGCCCGCGCCATGGCTGATACAGAGCTGGACGCTCCTTCAGAGCGCCCAGCTCTGTATCAGCCGCGGCGCGGGCAATCTCTACTGCGCATGACTGCAGCACGCGCATGTTGCGCCGTTACACACGATTTAGCGAATTATTATATAGGGTTAGTAGTCTTTATGAATTTACCTTGATTGTCAAGTTAAATAGGCAGTGAAGAGTGAAAATAAAACCTTTTTGACCAACTTGAACTGAGTTACAATCACTGAAAACTGACCATTTCCCTTTATCTTACCCTGGAGATCATGTAGATCTGCAGGGCTGGATGATGTTAGCAATGCACCTGAATCTGAACTGAAACAGGGGGGAGATGAACTAAGGTGTGATAAAGAGGTGATAAAGTGGAGATGATCTCTACAGTGATATCACTTCTCCAATTTCTATGTTATTTTATCGAGCCTATGCACTAAGATTTCTCCAGGTTTTTGTTTTGCTTTTAATAATTTTTATTGAGATAAAAAGGCATTACATAGAGTATAAGGCAACAACAGACAATAATCAGGTTATTATAGAGTAAACTATTTCCAATGAGAAGTACATAATACTACGCATATGACAAGAGCAAGAAAAAGAGGAAAGTAAAAGAGAGATAGAGAAAAGGGGAGGGAAAGACTAGGTGATGAGTGAATGAAGTGTATCAGCTGTAAGAGAAAGAAAAGGGAAGACGTGCAAAGTGTGGGGAGATAGACAATGAAGGAAGGAAGAAAAGGAAGATATGCGTGAAAAGTCGGAGAAAAGGGAAGAAGAGGGGGGGAAGGAAGAAGAGGAAGGGTACCGGGGGGGGGATGGAAATGTCACACCAGTGATGGGAGGCTCCATGAGAAGGAGATGACATTTGGAAACATTTGGACATTTGGGACGTCCCTGCGAACAGTGTTGCGGGGTGGCAGAATTGGTTAAGACTTCTCCAGTTTTTGAGGTCTGAGTGCATTGGCTCCATAGATTAAAATAGGAAATGGAGAAGTGACGTCACTGGAGAAGTTATCTACACTTTATCATCTTTTCACCACATGTTAGTGAATAACCCCCAACATCTCTGTTCTCTTTATAGAAGCCTTGTGTCTCCCATGTCTACCTTTAGTGGGCTTTTATGGAAATTATAGAAATTTCCCATTAACTCCTAGTAAGGCGCTGACTTCACGCAGTCCTGCAGTTGTAAGCTATGGGAACAGTGGCGTAACAAAAGGGGTCGCACCTGCGATCGGGACCCAGGGGCCCAGCCGCCCCCTGCGACCCCCCCACCTGGAGCCATGAACCTCTAGCGGCTGAGCTCTCCCTCGTCGGCACTCTAGTAATGCAGAACGCTGGGAGATGACATAATCTCTAAGCGCTCTGCATTACTGAAGGTAATGAGGTTCGTGTGGGAGCTCCAGCTCTTAATAGAGGTCTGTGCTGAAGGAGGCACGGACCTCTCCTTGAACACCACTGGACCACAGGGATGTAGGAAATGGACACTGGGGGCAATGTGGAGAGGTGGATATTGGGAGCAATGTGGAAAGGAGGGCATTGGAGGCAAAATGGAGATTTGGGGGGCAAGTGGAGAGGTGGACATTGGGGGCAATGTGGAGATACCCAGTGGGGGCAAAGTGGGTGAGGGGGTGCCATGGCAATTTTTTCACCAGGGCCCGGTGACTTCTAGTTACTCCTCTTTATGGGAACTTGGTTTCCATCAATATAACGGCCATTTATACAATTCAGTGCTCTTTTAAAGGGGAAACTATCATGTTATAAGTTCTTTTCTACGTGAGCGGATATATTAAAAAGTTCAGCGCTACACTGTTCATTCCCAAAATGGCTCCTGTCAGTCATTTGTGGGGGTTTTAAAACTGACCTCCTTGTCAGTGGCGTAAAAGGAATAGTAATACTTAAAATGTAAAAAAATATATATTGCAACTTTTATCCCTCTGAGTAATACAGGGGAACTCCCACTGCTAAAAGGTATTTTATTCAAAAGTTATTACAGCTCAAACTCAATTTTTTTTTTACATGCAGTATCACAGTGGACTGAAATTGTAAAGTGGCACTGTTGCTACACCATCCTATGGACAGATCTGGTCAGTTCACCATAAATTGCCATAGGATGGTGTAGCATCAACGCCACTGCACAATTTCAGGCCACTGTGATACTGCACCAATCAAGTTTGAACTGCAATAACCTTTGAATAAAACACCTTTCAGCAGTGGGAGTATCCTTGTTTTTATATTTTAAAGGGATAGTAATCACAAAAACAGCAGCTCCAATTAATCTTCATAGTATTTGAGCCATGGAGAGTGTTATTTCAATACAGAGTTGTAGTTCAAGAGTAATTGAACGATAAATTATAACCCTCCCACCCCTTTTACCTAGTGTAACATTTCTCAGATGTGGAATCAGATGTGGAATGCAGTCCACAGACCAGACAGATAACAGCAGGGGACAATCGTCTTCCTATGAGAACAATGAAAGCCCTGCCCCCTTGACAAGTTTTCAGGTTTTTCCCTTATCTTAATTGAAGATTGTCCCTCTCTGCAGTCTACCTGGGCACCTCCCTTCTGCTCTGGCTGAACAGTGTTACATCAGTAAAAGGGGAGGGAGGGGGATATTTGTCATTGAATTACTCTTGAACTACAACTCTGACAGAAATGAAATAACACTCTCCAAAGTTCAAATACTATGATGATTAATTAGCGCTGCTTTTATCAGAGGCGTAACTAGAAGCCACCGGGCCATGGGGCAAGAATTGTCATGGGCCCCCCCCGACCACATTGGCCACCTCCATATTGCCCCTTCCACATTGCCCCTTCAACAATACCTCCATCACAATGCCCCTCTTTCTCCACAATGCCGCCATCTCCACATTGCCCCTCAATCTCCATAATGCCCCTTCCACAATGCCCCTCATTCTACATAATGCCCCCATCACAATGCCCCTCATTTTCCACAATGCCCCTTCCACAGTGCCCCTTATTCTCCACAATGCCCCTACTGACCACCCCCCTCCTCCTACCTCGAGTCCCTGGTGGTCTAGTGGTGTGTGAGATGACAGATCTGTGCCTCCTTTGGCACAGACCTCTGTCTGGAACTCAAGCTCCAGTGTGGTTCTTAGTAATGCAGGGCGCTAGGAGATGATGTCATCTCCCAGCGCTCTGCATTACTAGAGCGCCGGCCGCCGGGAGATCACCTGTGCTGCGGGCACGTGGCGAGGGGGTCGCACTGAGAGTGATGGGCCCGGTCACAGGTGCGACCCCAGGACCCCTATTGTTATGCCACTAGTTTTTATTATGAAACATTACTATCCCTTTAAGTATTACTATCCTTTAAGCCTTTGAGTGCCATTGAAATGAGTTGTGCACTCCGCTAGTACTCAATAGGTTAAAAAAATGTGTCCCTTACAATGTAGCATTTGGAAAGTGACATTTAAATTTATCTCTCTTATCAATAAAATCGAATCACCAAACGCGAGCTGGAGCCATTGGCTCAGAAAACGTATATTTTTGCAGGAAAGAGCCCTTCGGATAGCTTTTAATTTTTATGCAAATGAGTACTATTGCTTTTCTCGGCGTTTGTCATCATTAGCTGGTACTCAGTCTGAAGAAATGCTGATTTGGATATCACTTAATATGAAAATTGTGCACCGAAGCAAAAGAGAAAACAACAACAATAAAAAAAAAAAGACGCTGTCACTCCCAACAGCATTCCCAGAGACATTTGGTGGAAGCCAATAAAATATTTCTTAGACATTTGGTAAAACATCTGCCTGACATGCTGTGTGGTTCTAAAACTGAACGCGTGCGTCAGAGGAGAACATATGTATAAAGACAGAGGTGGAGGAATACTGGGGCGAACCAGCTGTACAATATTTAACAAATTAACCCTCTGGACGCTAGCGAGATCTCCAACGCATTTCAAAGCAACGCGTTTGGAGACTTTTCTGGTATCAAAGGGGATTAAAAGACCTATTTAAATAAATTTAATTTAGTATCGCATCCCTAGGGTCAGGGCCATAACTATAATCTACTGGGTTAACTTCCACTTGCCCTCCCAATCTCATCACCAGCTTTATGCCAACCTTCCAAGTGTCCCTCTTTAGGAGATATTAGGGGTCCATACATCCAAAGTGCCCCTCTTTAGGAGATATTAAGGGTCCATTCCTCCCAAATGTCCCTCTTTAGGAGATATTAAGGGTCCATTCCTCCCAAATGTCCTTCTTTAGGAGATATTAGGGATCCATACATTCCAACTGTCCCTCTTTAGGAGATATTAAGGGTCCATACCTCCCAAGGGAAATATTAACCCCTTACTGACCGGCCGTGCGCACACGCGGCCAGCACTTAACGACGGGGATTTTTTTTTTTCCTATTCTAGCGAATGACTTCCTGGACTTACCAGGTACGTCATCTGTCACTAAGTGACATTTTTTCATGACGTACCTGGTAAGTCCATCGTCGCTATGGGGTTGAGGGTCCAAACCTCCCAAGTGTCCCTCTTTAGGAGATATTAGGGGTCCATACCACCCAAGTGTCCCTCTTTAGGAGATATTAGGGCACCATGCCTCCCAAGTGTCCCTCTTTAGGAAATATTAGGGCTCCATACCTCCCATGTGTCCCTCTTTAGGAGATATTGGGGGTCCATACCTCCCATGTGTCCCTCTTTAGGAGATATTGGGGGTCCATACCTCCCAAGTGTCCCTCTTTAGGAGATATTAGGTACCATACCTTCTAAGTGTCCCTCTTTAGGAGATATTAGGAGATATTAGGGCTCCATACCTCCCAAGTGTCCCTCTTTAGGAGATATTAGTTATTAGTACCTAGAAGAATTGATGCTGTTTTGAAGTGAAAGGGTGGTCACACCAAATATTGTTTTGATTTAGATTTCTCTTCTGCTCACTCCCTATCATTTTGTTAACTGATAAAAAATAAACTATTAATATGTCTATTTTTTAAAGCATTCTTACTTTACAACATTTTTTCACACCTGCTAAAGACTTTTGCACAGTACTGTGCACATATATATATATATAAATATATATATGGAATCCTGCTATTTAAACTGTTTTTGAAATAAAAGACCCAAGAACGGACCAGGTATGTTATGTCTCCTATGAGATTAGCGTACGCATACCAGCATGATTAGATATATAGAAGACCCTAGAATGGACCAGGTATGTGGTGTCTTTTATGATATTAGCGAACGTATAACAGCACGATTGGATACAATGGCTATGACAGGTCGGGATACACCAGCTAGGACTTTGAGTGGTTTGATTGATGGGGGGGGCCAATGTGGGAGTAGCGGGTCTCCGCGAGGGGACTCGGACCCTCTACATGGGCTTACCTCTTCGGTCTGCCGGTTGAGAAGGGGGCGCCTGTAGCAATACGGAGCCGGGCAGCACCGGTCTGGCTCCGTTGTGACATGGGTGCCTATACCCTCCCGGCGCCACTGGTCTGATTATGGGGTGTATGACCTTCCTAAAAGTTCTTATTGGCCAAATCTATTTGTCTAATATCGGATGAACATGTGGACTGGGTCTAATATAGTATGAAACCTTTCGTCCGTCAACACAATAGACTGGTATCGTAATAAATAAATGTGACTCTTGGAATATGAATGAAGTTATAGAGGACTATGGTGTAGAGTTATAAGGCTGTTCCTCATCTGCCTATGTGCAACATTGTTATGGATCTACAGAATTAGATACAATGTTTGCCTTATATGGTCATATGTGTGTTTCATCCATTTTAACCTGTGATTATTTGACAAATATGCAACACTTATCTCTTTATTCGTTTTTCAATTCTGAGTATGTTAAACCTGTGGTGGACATTGTGGTGGAGCTGGGGTCAAGGGTTATCGGGTGACTCAGACCCTGTCCGCTCCGTATTCAATGTCAGCTAAATATTGGTTGACCAAGCACATTTATTTTATAATTTTTTGTAATGAGTGGATTGAGTCTGATCTCGGTACTTTGACCGTTTCGGTAGCTTTGCAATGTGCGGGAGACCCGCAATTGGAAGCGCTTGATTCAATACCTGTTTGGGGTCATGGACTGTATAGACATTTTTTGTTAATGATCTCCACGGGATTTTATTTTAAATTTTGTCTTTGATTTTAACATGTTTTTATCATCCCCCCACACATGGGAGATCAATGTGAATTCCTTTGTCGTGGGTAGGACACTTTGGGTGATGGATATGTTTTCTTAGATGTGTGTGATGTCAAAGTTCATAGGTGGTTGTTGGATCACTGGGTATTTATAGGGGGATGGGGGCTCTAAAATGGCGTCTTGATAAAGACCCATGTGAGGATCGAAACGTTGACCACAGAATAAAGCTATTGAAAAATGCTGATTTGAAGTCCTGTGAGTGCTGATTTCTTCGGTTGTGTATATATATATATATATATATATATATATATATATATATATATATATCCTGTATAATAATTCGCTAGGATGTTTGTCAGACGCAGTCATGAGTGGTAGAGACTGCACGAACGCACAGAATGCTGGGAGGTGTAGGAATGTTGGGAGTACGGAATGTTGGGAGAACGGAATGCTGGGAGTTCTGTGCTGAAAGCATTTGTGCTTTCGTGCAGTCTCCCCAATGCATGACTGTGTCGGCGGCAGGACGCAGAGCAGGACCGGCCTCTTAACCCTGCATTGTGTTGCGTACCCCTCTGGCACTCAAAGGGTTAACATCACCCGGACCTTGGCCCATGTACACGGGCTTTTACACTAGTATGTATATATATATATATAATTAATAGTGTTGAGCGAGCATGCTCGGCCGATGCTCGGTTCGGCTCGAGCATCGCTCTGCTCGGCACATGGCGGTACTCGTACGAGTACCGCATGTGCTCGCCCGCCATGTTCGGGTCTCCTCCCCGCACGTTTCGCGGCTGCTGCGCAGCCAATAAACGTGCAGGGAGGCTCTGACATCAGTGTAATGCCAGCAGCCATGTTGGCTGCTGGCATTACACTGATTGGCTGGCCAGAACCCGTGGTCGGGTGCTGTATAGCACCTGACCAGCGAGTTCGGCTCAGTCTTAGCCAGGGAGAGATGAGGATAGGAAGGGAAAGTCAGTGTAGGGAGAAGAAAAGCAAATTTGTAAAAAAAAAGACCCAAAAGTCCTTTTTAGGACTACTGTGTGTGGGGGCAGCAGTTTATTTTGTGTGTGGGGAAAAAAAACAAAAAAAAAAAAACTTCATATATTCTGTTTAGTGTGCAAAGTTGCAGATTAGAGCACATTCTGTTTAGTGTGCAAAGGTGCAGATTAGAGCACATTCTGTTCAGTGTGCAAAGTTGCAGATTAGCAGCACATTCTTTTTAGTGTGCAAAGTTGCAGATTAGAGCACATTCTGTTTAGTGTGCAAAGTTGCAGATTAGAGCACATTCTGTTAAGTCTTCAAACTGTAAAATATCAAAGTCACATATTCCATTCAGTGTGCGTCGCCGCAGTTTAGCAGCACATTCTGTGTACTGTGCACAGTTGCAGAATAGGAAAAAATACTGTTAAGTCTTCAAACTGTAAAATATCAAAGTCACATATTCCATTCAGTGTGCATCGCCTCAGTTTAGCAGCACATTCTGTGTACTGTGCACAGTTGCAGAATAGGAAAAAATACTGTTAAGTCTTCAAACTGTAAAATATCAAAGTCACATATTCCATTCAGTGTGCGTTGCCGCAGTTTAGCAGCACATTCTGTGTACTGTGCACAGTTGCAGAATAGGAAAAAATACTGTTAAGTCTTCAAACTGTAAAATATCAAAGTCACATATTCCATTCAGTGTGCGTCGCCGCAGTTTAGCAGCACATTCTGTGTACTGTGCACAGTTGCAGAATAGGAAAAAATACTGTTAAGTCTTCAAACTGTAAAATATCAAAGTCACATATTCCATTCACTGTGCGTAGCCGCAGTTTAGCAGCACATTCTGTGTACTGTGCACAGTTGCAGAATAGGAAAAAATACTGTTAAGTCTTCAAACTGTAAAATATCAAAGTCACATATTCCATTCAGTGTGCGTTGCCGCAGTTTAGCAGCACATTCTGTGTACTGTGCACAGTTGCAGAATAGGAAAAAATACTGTTAAGTCTTCAAACTGTAAAATATCAAAGTCACATATTCCATTCAGTGTGCGTAGCCGCAGTTTAGCAGCACATTCTGTGTACTGTGCAAAGTTGCAGATTTGCAGCACATATTCCGTGTAATATGAAGAAGGCGGGTAAAAAGGGACGGGGAAGTGGACGTGATCCTGATAGTTCAGGGCGCGGGTCAGGACGCGTAGAAACTGCGCCTGGTGCCAGAGCACAAGACAGAAAGACATCCACCATACCTAGCTTCATGTCTCATTTTACAGGGCGTCGCAGGACATCACTCTCGAGGTCCGACCACTGCGAACAGGTGGTCGGTTGGATGTCAGCTGATACTGCTTCCAGTCGGTTAAGCACCACCCTGTCTTCCACCAAGTCCACTCTCAGTAGCCAAGAGTCTGGTCAACATAATCCTCACTCTGATCATCCTTCCTCCCACCATAGAGGGTCTGGTCAAAGAAGTGATCCCACACTGGGATATAGTGAGGAGCTCGTCTCATCACCAATCCTTCATTTGACCCTCTCTCCAAGCACGCTTGCAGAGGAACATGACATCTTGTGCCCTGATTCACAACCTCTAGAGGGTACCCAATCACAAGAAGATGACAGATGTGAACGGCATTTAAGGTCAAAGGAAGTAGTGGATGATGATGATGATGAGACACAGTTGCCATTAAATCAACCACTATTACTGTCTCAAGACCTTGATGAGGAGGATGATATACAGTTGTCAATGACTGAGTATGTGGTGGGATCAAGACATGAGGAGGATGATCAGAGTGAGGAAGTGGAGGAGGACTTGGTGGACGATGAGGTGACTGACCCCACCTGGGAAGGTGTAGAGCCGAGCGATGACAGCAGTCCTGAGGGTGAGCCATCTGCAGCACCGCAACAGGCTGGAAGAGGCAGTGGTGTGGCTACAGAAAGAAGGCGGACCGCACCAAACCGGCCCGCAAATGTTCCACGGAGCACCCCCTTGCGTAAATCTCCCTTGCCAAGGGGTAGGTGTTCCGCGGTATGGCGTTTTTTTAAGGAAAGTGCGGACGACAAAAGAATTGTAGTTTGCAACCTGTGCCACACCAGAATGAGCCGAGGCATGAACACTAGAAACCTCACCACCACCAGCATGATCCGACACATGGCATCCAAGCACCGTAATAAGTGGGAGGAACGCCTGGATCGCCCATCTGTGTCTGCAGGCCACACCACTGCCTCCTCTTCCCCTGTTTTCGGTGCCGGCCAATCGCCTGTCGAAGGCGCAGGCCCGCATACCTCCCGCCCTGCACCTGTACCATCTGAAGCACCATCAGCGACCACATCCACTTCCCTGTCCCAGCGCAGCGTCCAAATGTCGTTACCCCAGGCATTTGAGCGCAAGCGAAAATACCCAGCCACCCACCCACAGGCCATAGCACTAACCTCACACCTTTCCAAATTACTGGCCATCGAAATGCTGCCATTTAGGCTTGTGGAGACTGAGTCCTTCCGCAGCCTGATGGCAGCAGCTGTCCCTCGGTACGCGGTCCCCAGCCGCCACTACTTTTCCCGGTGTGCCATCCCCGCATTACACCACCATGTGTCCCGTAACATCACCCGTGCCCTGACCAACGCAGTTACTGGGAAGGTCCACTTAACGACTGACACATGGACAAGTGCTTGTGACCAGGGACGCTACATTTCCCTGACGGCACACTGGGTGAATGTCGTGGAGGCTAGGAGCGACTCGGACCCTGGGATGGCACAGGTGCTACCCACGCCGAGGATTGTGGGCCCTACCTCCATCAGGGTTTCCGCCAGCACCTACATTATTGGCTCCTCCTCCTCCGTTTCCACCTCCGAATTCTCTGCACGCAGCGCCACTCACCCATCAGCCGGTAGCTGGAAGCAGTGTAGCACTGCAGTGGGGAAGCGTCAACAGGCCGTGCTGAAGCTGATCTGCCTTGGGGACAAACAGCACACGGCCTCAGAGCTGTTGCAGGGGATTAGTCACCAGACCGAGCAGTGGCTCTTGCCACTCAACCTGCAACCAGGCATGGTTGTGTGTGATAATGGGCGTAACTTGGTGGCGGCTTAGGAGCTCGGCAAGCTCACACACGTACCATGCCTAGCGCATGTATTTAATTTAGTGGTTCAGCGATTTCTAAAAACCTACCCCAATTTGCATGATCTCTTGACCAAGGTGCGCCGCGTGTGTGCACATTTCCGTAAGTCATCAACAGCTTCAGCCGGCCTGTTGAAGCTGCAGCAGCGCTTACAATTGCCAGCTCACCGGCTGCTGTGTGACGTGAGCACGCGCTGGAACTCCACCTTCCACATGTTGGCCCGGCTTTGTGAGCAGCAGAGGGCAGTAGTGGAGTACCAGCTGTTACACGGTCGTCGCCTCTCCGTTCAACTTCCTGTAATCAGAAGTGAGGAGTGGGAATGGATGTCAGACCTCTGTGAGGTTTTACGCAATTTTGAGGAATCGACACAGGTGGTGAGCGGCGATAACGCTATTATCAGTGTAACTATCCCACTTCTGTGTCTACTGAAACGCTCGCTGCTCACAATTAAAACTGACGCTTTGCATGTGGAAGAGGTGGAAATGCGGGAGGAAGAGCTTACACAAGGTGATAGCCAGAGCACCCTCACTTCGTCTTCTCAGCGACAATTGGAGGAGGCGGAGGAGGAGGAGGAGGAGGAAGACACGGTTGCCTCCGCTACAGAGGGTAGCCATGGAACTTTAGTTCCATCTCTTCAGCGTGGGTGGGCAGAAGAGGAGGAAGAGGATGAGGAGATTGAGAGTCATCCTCCTGGTGAGGACAGCGAAATCTTGCCTGTTGGTACTCTGGCACACATGGCTGACTTTATGTTAGGCTGCCTTTCCCGTGACCCACGCGTTATACGCATTTTAAACAACACGGATTACTGGGTGTTCACCCTTCTGGACCCCCGCTACAAAGAGAATTTCTCATCTCTCATTCCTCCGGTGGAGAGGACAAGCAAAATGGTGCAATACCAGAAGGTTCTTGTTGAAAAATTGCTCCAAAATTTTCCATCTGACAACGCTGGCGGCAGAGTACGTGCTACCTTGGCCAACCGAGAAGGGGAGAAAAGGGGAGCACACAGCAGTTCCGACATAGGCAGGGCAACACTCTCCAAGGCGTGGGACACCTTCATGACACCCCGCCAGCACCCTCACCCTGATGCGCAGCCTAGTGTCACAAGGAGGGAAAAGTTTTGGAAGATGGTGAAGGAGTACGTAGCAGACCGTGTCAGCGTCCTCAATGATCCCTCTGTGCCTTACAACTACTGGGTGTCCAAGCTGGACACGTGGTATGAACTGGCACTCTACGCCTTGGAGGTGCTGGCCTGCCCTGCCGCCAGCGTTCTGTCTGAGCGGGTATTTAGTGCTGCTGGTGGCATCATAACAGATAAGCGTATCCGCCTTTCCACCGACAATGCTGATAGGTTGACACTTATAAAAATGAACAAGGCCTGGATTTCCCCTGACTTCTCCACTCCACTGGAGGAAAGCCCCGGGTGAACATAAAGTCACTTTATATATGTTATTTACAATGATGGGAATACTCTGTATTCCCATTCACCCCTTCCACCCAAAAAACGGGTATATGGTTGACTCTTAATCTTCTCATCCTCCTCCTCCTCTTCCATATACCTGGTGATATAATTTTTATATAGGGCCAGCTCACCAGCGGGCCCTGTGATATAATTTTTATATAGGGCCAGCTCACCAGCGGGCCCTGTGATATAATTTTTATATAGGGCCAGCTCACCAGCGGGCCCTGTTTGACAATTTTTGTATAGGTCAGCTCACCAGCGGGCCTTCTCATATAATGTTTTATTGGGTCAGCTCTCTAGCGGGCCCTCTCATATAATGTTTTATAGCGTCAGCTCACTAGCGGGCCTTCGCATATAATGTTTAGAATGGTCAGCTCCGCAGCAGACCCTCACCCATAATGTTTTAGATGGTCGGCTCAGCGCACGTTTCCCTCTTAATCATGGCCTCAGTTCAGAAAAATCAAGGAAATTTTTTGGAGAATTTGCCTCTGCGCACGTTTCCCTCTTAATCATGGCCTCAGTTCAGAAAAATCGAGGAAATTTTTGGGAGAATTTGCAGATGATATACAAGTAAATATACAGCAAATACTGTTTGGTAACAATTTTTCGCCTAAAGTCGTTTTTATCTTCCTTTTTGTGTGTTTTACGGTCAGTCTGTAAAAATGGCATACTACGGGCGAAAGATCGTTCCCAGCAGCGATGTTGGAGTCCAAGATGCATCCAGACATCCTCCCTATGCTGTCCCTGAACCATTTCTGTGGTGTTTCCATCCTTTTCTGCCCTTTTCCTATGGACCAGGCACCCTCCCCTCATCAGAGCAGGGGGTGCCTGGTGTAATGCTCGAGTCCTCCCATTGACTTCAATGGGGCTCGGGTGCTCGGCCGAGCACTCGAGCCTCCGGGGGTGATCGGTCAGAGCACCCGAACACCCGAGCATTGGGGTGCTCGCTCATCACTAATAATTAACTATATGTGACGGCGTTGCCCGTCATTGTAGGAGGGTATGTGTTATGTAGCATTTTTTGTTTGAAATGTTGTAGGTGGCATGTTGAAGGTATTTTGTAAGAATGTTTTGTGTTTGTTTGTATTGTACATTTCATTTAGCTGTATTGGCTGATGATGTCTTTTTGTGTACTGTGTGAAGCAGAAAGAATCATATCACACACATACACAGACACACACAGATACAGTGACATATACAGACATTGATCATACATACACACGTACATACATGCGTGCGCACACACACATACAGATATTATTAGAGTCCTGTAAGTGCCAGAGGGGTAGGCAAGGCATTGCTCATTGTGTTGCTTAATCCTCTGGCACTGAAAGGGTTAACCAGTTGCCCCAGTATGTAGCGAGAGTCATGGAGTCCACAGTCCCTGATGTAGAAGGCATTGGAGGTGCAAGTGATGGCTTTCAGGCTGTGGCTCTCCAGTTGTTGCTGGACTAATGGCCCCATTATCCCCAGCACCCTTTCAGCTCCAGCCGCCTCTTTCATTCTGTGTCCGTCTCTGTACATGCACACTCAGAGGCTGCCAGACAACTGCCGGCCAGGCTCCCTGGCCAGGAAGACACCTCCTGCCCCAGGCCTCGGCCAAGAGCGTTACTAGGGACGCAGCCCGAGCACCGAGAGCGGGAACTGAGGAGGGATGGTATGTGTGGTTGGAGCAGGGATGGTGTGTGTGGTTGGAGCAGCTATAGTGCGGCATGTATATTTTTTGTGCCAGGGTACTTACATAGTGCAGGTGTGTGACAGCGGGCAGAGAGCAGTGGTGAAGAAGCTTGTGTGTAAGAGTGTGTACTACAGAGTGGCCCCAGCATGGTCTGTCTCCAGCCTCTCAGACACGGGTAATAGCTGCATCCAGCTCCTGCTTGTAGAGAGCTCCTTGAAGGGCCTCATGACCGGGCTGTTGCGGGATGGAGTGTTGTGCTTCATGAAGGTGGAACCTGAAGGATTTGGTACTGGGCCTGCCTGCCTCCGAGCTACATGAAGCAGCTGGGCTTCGTGCAGCAGAAGCATATTGTGCACCAGGAGCCGAAAGCATTGTTGTGTTGCAGAGACCAGAAATGAAGGTACACTGGAGCCGATCCCACCCTCCCTGTGTTGGATCAGCTCATTGTGTGCCTCAGGTTGGGGGAGGGACCCCTGGGGACTGTGTGTGTGTGGCTTGTGTGTGAGCCTGTGGTGTAGGAGCGAGTGGCAGCCATTTTGTTTTTTCAGTCACTTGGATAGTGGTGGGCGGGATGGATAGTGGGGGCAGGCCAACTCCCTGCATGATTTAAATCACTCCTCCATTGAATCACCCAATGGGAGCAGTAACACCTCCTTACTTAAGCTGAGGTAACATAGCAATATAACACACGGTGGCTCTTAAGTTGAAGCAACGCAACAATATGCTGAGGGAACAAATAGAAAGTGATGTTTGGGGCTTGCCCTCTGTAACATACAGCAAAGCATCTCTCTCCCTTTAAGGAGAAAGGGCAGGAATCAGGAAGCAGGAAGTGGAGGAGTGACAGTTTAAAACAGTTAGTGAGGTTGACTGAAGAGATGAAAAGAGTTAAATAAAAGAGTTGTTATTAAGTTTATCCCTGAGTTTGTATTTTATGGGAACATTACACCCTCGTATTGAAACAGTGTATGGAGGGTTACAATTATCTGTGGGAGGTGACACAGTGTGTTTGTGGGGTCATGATCCTGAGTGAGAGTGTGAGTGGACCAGGAGAAGTTATTGATATCCCCTACTTCAGGAGCGAACAGCTATATTTTTTTTTGTCAGTTGGATAGTGGTGGGTGGGCTGGAGGGGGCGGGCCAACTCCCTGTATGATAAACATGCCCCCATTGAATCACCCAATGGGAGCAGTAAAGTCCCCATTGAATCACCTAATAGGAGTTGTGTTTCCTAATGAGACATAAATTATGTAATGAGTCATTCTATGCAATGTGTGTGTGTTTTCTGAGGAGACATAAATTATGTTCTGTGTGTGAGGTACCATAAATTATGCAATAAGGCTTATTCTTTTATATATATAGATGTGTATGATACGCATCCCCACCCCAGATTCACATAAGGTGAAAATTGTGCATATTATACGCAAGATTTTATGGCATATAACATTATTTGAAAGAGATTCTTTCCCTGGAGTACTAGCGTAACAATGTAATAGAATAATACATTAACCTTTCAAGTGCCAGCGGGGTAAGCAATGCATTGTGAAGCATTTAAAAAGATTAAATTGAACTTATCAATATATATATATTTTTTAATCCTACTAGTATAAAGCCCATGACATGAGAAAGGAAAAATATTTTTATATTACGCTTCGACTTTTTAAAAGATGTTCTTAAACATATTAGTAGCAGAAAGGTATCCAACATTGTGTTGTAATGCATTGGATACCTCTCTGGCATTCTAAAGGTTAATCCATTTTTTTTTAACTTTTTTTTTTTTTACATCCCTCAGACATCTACCTCCTTCTTTGATCCCTAAAAGGGGTTCATCTCTGCATGCCACATAGGATTGTGCAACTCATTGCTATTGCACTGCATGGCACGCCCCCTGGAACTTAGGGTATCCTTTTAAAAAGTCTCATGCATAATAGCGTGCGGCCTCACTCCGCATTCATCATGTCACCATAGTGAAAAGGGCAACATGAGAATCTTGCCATGCATAACAGAGTTAGACCACTTTGGATGTTGTGGTGAGAACTGTTTAGGCTTGTTGAGCTTTGAGAAAGTGGCCCTCCAGCTGAGAAACGCGTTAGTGTTTAAAGCCTTTAAATTTGATCTATTCTATACAAATACATTTTATAAAAGAGTATCTGCCTGCTGTGTCCATTTGAGGATTAAAAGTACCCACGAAAGGAGAGAGGGAGACCTGAACAGAGACGGGAAAACTTCTCCGTGTGCCTGGCAGTCAGTTGACTCTGATAACAGAGCCCTGACATCATCCAAATGTGAGTGCATCTACTTACGATACATTGAATAATTGTTTGTCATAATATACTTCACCATAGACGCCCCTGCATTGTTTCTGTTTTGTTCTATGTCCTGCCGCTAGGGGAGAGCGTGATATACAAGGGAGCTGCCTTTGGTTATCCATTCAACATTTGAATATATACTGTGTCTGGAGACAGTACAGATTTCTCCAGCTGTTTGTTTTGTCGGTGTAGGTGTATGCCGTAGCTGACACAAAGCACTTGTGAGTGCAAACATTAGGGTGCGGTGGCGGTCAATTATTCTAAGTTTGATACACAAGGGGCCTCCCCTGTTTTGTTCTCTTTTTTTATCTTTTACAATCACTTTTACTGTTATTCAGAGAAAATAAAATGATAACACATGTGATCTCAGTTCTCTGTGGATTATTTATGGTCCCATGTAAAACACCCACCACGTGGTCCGACCTGGTCCAAGGACTTCCATCTCATCCGACTCATGGACATAATGTTATGTCTTGAACAACGTTGCAAGGGTAAAATTAATTAGGATTTTCTGTCTAAAGTAAGGTAAGTGTGTGTGTGTGCGTGTTGGGGGGGGGTTTGGAGGAGTTACTTCTCATTTGACCTCTTGAGGACCAATGGACTATACAACATATTGTGGAGCAATGTGTGGTATACCCCTCTGGCACCCAAAGGGTTAGTTATGAGACATGGGAATTTTCACATTAATTTAAATTTGCATATTTGAAAACTGCATTAAAAACTGCCTATATGTCATGTTAACCAAATGTCAAACAGATCTATAGTTTAGGAGATATTTACACTTTTTTTCTGGGAAAAGTGAAAGTGAAAATGTCCTAGTACTGCACAGAGCTTTATTAGCATATGAAACATCACTGAGTCCTTCATTAGCATTTGGTACATCACTGAAAATACGTGAATAGCATATGAAATGCCTCTGACTGACTTAATTAACATATGAAATTGTCACTGGTACCGCATGTGTGCTGCAATTAGCATTATATTAACATATGCTACCAAGTGTTAATATCTCCTTAACTGTAAATTTGCTGGTCTTTTGCTTAACATGACATTTAGGCAGTTTTTAATACAGTTTTCAAATATGAAAACTTGAATTAAGGTGAAAGGTCCACTTTCTAAGCCCCCTAAAAAGGTACCTAGTAATTCCCTTGTCTCATTTATATATATATATATATATATATATATATATATATACATATATATATATATATATATATATATATATATATATATATATATATATATATATATAGTTATATGGTGTGAACACCACATGCAAGACCACTCATAGGTCTTAAAGGGATAGTAATGTTTCCAAATAAAAGCAGCTCCAATTAATCTTTATAGTATTTGGGCTGTGGAGAGTGTTATTTCAATACTGTCAGAGTTGTAGTTCAAGAGTAATTGAATGATAAAGTATCCCCCTCCTGCCTCTTTTATCTAGTGTAACACTGCTCACCTCAGATGTGTCACTTGACCAGACAGGTCACAACAAGGAACAATCTTCTTACTGTGATCATAAGGAAAACCCTGCCCCACTTGACAGGATTTTCAGGTTTTTCCTTATGATCACTGGAGATTGTCCCTCTCTGTGATCCATCGAGACAGTCTTGCTGCTCTGAGGTGAGCAGTAAAAGGGGTGGGAGGGGGATACTTTATCATTAAATTACTCTTGAACAACTCAGACAGTGTTGAAATAACACTCTCCATGGCTCAAATACTATGAAGATTAAATTAAGCTCCTTTTATTTTGAAATATTACTATCCTATTAATAATAATAAGTATTAAATTTATTTGTGAACATTTCGGCCCCCATAAGGACCTTTATCAAGACCAATATATATATATATATATATATATATATATATATATATATATATATATATAAACACAGAAAACCCTGTGTTTAGAGCTTCTTAGGAAAAGATGACAGCTTGAGCTTGGTAGTTTGAGTAAAGATTCACAGGAAGCCAGCAGGACAATTTTATGTCAGGAACAGCAGCTCATAGAGAAGTTTGTTACAGATTTACGGCTATATTAAAATGGTTGCCCCCTCTGGCAACAAGTTGGTGGAGCGGACTTGATTTAGCTGCTGTGTTCGTCCTGCTCCTACCCAACTGCTGTCACACAGACACACACACACACACACACCACAAAAAATGAAACTGATCATGAGCATTTATGCATATCTCCCAACATTTCAAACGAGCAAAGAGGGACACTTGTGTGGGACACTTGTGTTATAGGGGACTGTTACTAGGGGCGTGGCTACTGGGCGGGGCATTACCAAGAATAATTAGGTTATTTCATGACCTATTGATACCATTTTGAGCAAATGAATAAATGATTTAGAACAAGAGCAATATATCTTATTTAGACAGACTAATTTATAAACATAAAGAGTGAAGTTTATACAAACATTAAAGGGATAGTAATACTTAATTATTACTAATTCCTATATTAAAGTCCTGTTAAAAATAAATGTATTGCCCCCTGTGTCATCTCTCAAACCTTTATGGTTTGAGAGATAATCGCTCCTAAAGTTGCCCTCTCCCTCCCCTTCCCCGAAGTCTGCGTTGTAGCTGACTGAAGGGAAATCCGGTCATAGATCATCAGGCGGCTCTGCAGAAGAGCCGCGATCGCGTTACTAAAAAAAAATCTTTCACTAAAACGGTCTTGTACATGTGCTTGCAAACCAAGCACATGTAGAAGAACATTTCAGTGAAAGATTTCTTTTTTTATTAACGTGATCTCGGCTCTGCTGCAGAGCCGCCTGACGGTCGTACGACTGGTTTCCCTGCAGTCAGCTAGAACACTGACTACGGGGAAGGGGGAGGGCAATTTTAGGAGCGATCATCACACCATAAAGGTTTGAGAGATGACACTGGGGGCAATACATTTCTTTTTAATATGACTTTAATATAGGGGTTAGTAATTATTAAATATTACTATCCCTTTAACACTTTAGAGTGTAAGCTTTTGGGCAGGGACCTCGCACCCAATGATTCACTCTACAAAGCACTTGTAACCTTGTATTGTTTAAACTCTTAAACTGTAAAGCGCTGTGTACACTTGTGGCGCTATATAAATATATTCATTCATTCAATATGAGTTTTATTGCTGAGGAACGATGTGATACACCTTGGAATTTTGGTTAACATGACATATAGGCAGTTTTTAACCCCTTAATGGCTGATGACGTTCCATGAGCATCATGACATGTTAAGTACGGTGACATACATTTATTTGACCAACGCGTGCCTGTAGGCGTGCTGTAATCACTGTGGGCGTCTAAAACTGACTGCGCTAAGACTGGAGCAGTCAGGTTCAGCCTATCACAGGGTGAGTCGGTATGTGTGATCGCTCACACGTGCCAGCTCTCCAAACACACACACCAGGCAACCCTTACACCACTGGTCCTCAAGGGGTTAATGCTGATTTCAAAGATGCGAACTTGAATTCAGGTGAAAGTTCCACTTTAACCCTTTGAGTGCCAGAAAGGTATGCAACATGTTGCATACCCCTCTGGTACTCAAGGGGTTAACTAAGAAGTGGAGCCCTATAACCATATGCCTATCTAATGCCAATTTTCTAAGCTACTCACATCTCAAATTACCCCTTATCCCTTTGATTTCCAGAAGGGTGACCAACGCATTGCAAAGCAATGTGCTCTACAACCCTTTGGCGCTAAAATGGTTAATGCCACTTGCACCAAAAAGAGTTTAGTGTGGGAGTCTATGAGGCTTTTCAGAGCATTCTTCTCGTATGCATTACATTATGAATGTAAGAACTTGTGTAACGAACTTTCTATATGAGCTGACTCTGAAATCAGTGAAATATTAACTGACTAGTGTAAAAGCTTGTGTACACGGGCCAATGTCCGGGTAATGTTAACCCTTTGAGTGCCAGAGGGGTACGCAACACATTTCTTTGCAATGCGTTGCATACCACTCTGGCATTCAAAGGGTTAAGTGGCCTCTACCTCACTGCCCCACGCGATGCAGTCTTGCATCACCTCACTCACGCAATGCACTCATGCACAGTAGAGACTGCCCAAACTCGGGCAGTATTTACTGAGCATGGCAGCTTCTGACAAACATCCTAGCGAATTATTATATAAGATAAGAACATGGATTCCACTGGATCGGGTTAATATTAGGATGATTTATGATTTATTTTCCAGATCTTGTTTTGATATATATGAAAATAATCCTATATAATAATTCACTAGGATGTTTGTCACGATGCAGTCATGCACAGTAGAGACTACCCGCGTTCTGGCAGTCTCTACTGAGCATGATTGCATTGCGTGAGTGAGGCATCGCAAGACTGCATCACGTGGAGCAGTGAGGTAGCTGCCTCTTAACCCTTTGAGTGCCACAGCAGTACGCAAAGGGTTAACACTGACCAGACCTTGACCCGTGTAAATGGGCATTTACACTAGTATATATATAAATCCCATTATGGTTAGTGAGGGTCAGGCACCATATTGCCACAGGGTTTTCAGATACTACGAGTCTGTAATAACAATCTGTCATCAAAATAGTTTGGATTGTGAACTATAAAGGTTACGGAGATTCATATTCTATATTAATAGAACTTGAGATATTGGACAAAATCAAGTGTATTAGCCTTATCCTTGAATTTACAGATTTGAGTCATTCCATTCTTTGTAAAATAAAGTTAGATAAATGTAAACATATTATGTATTTCTTAAATATCACATTGCCTTTAAATTGTGAATAGATCTTAGACACATTGCCTGTAAGAATTTGTGGGAAGGAGAGTTCATGTTCTGTGCACACCTTTATAAGAGCGTACATTCAGGTAGTATTTTATACTAAACTAGTGTAAAAGCCCGTGTACACGGGCCAAGGTAATGTTAACTCTTTGAGTGTCAGAGGGGTACTCAACGCATTGCTTTGCAATGCGTTGCGTACCCCTCTGGCACTCAAAGGGTTACGAGGCCGCTACCTCAGTCTTGCGTCGCCTCACTCACGCAATGCAATCGTGCACAGTAGAGACTGCCGACTGCATTGTGACAAACATCCTAGCAAATTATTATATAGGATTTAGAGACAAGAATTCCTTGATGAAGGGGTCTAGACGATCCTGAAACATGTTGGAAACCTGTCTGATCCCATGTCATGTCTAATCTGGATGAAATCAATGCGACCTAGTCAAGTATGAAACCTATAGTCTACTGCAATAACTTTTGAATAAAACACCTCTCAGAAATGGGATTACCCTCCTTTTACTCAGGGTGATGAACCCTACAAGATATTATTTTTTACATTTTAGGTTACTATCCATTTAAAATTTGTTCTGCATCGCAATGAGTCCCTATAACCGCTATAAGATTTTTATCAAATGTGACACTTAACTGGAACGTGCAAGGGAGGTATTTTTGGTCTGAGGACACCAGATTGCGCAGCTGTTAATACTTCTTTTTCGTCCGCAGACTACTTAACATAAACCTGCGGCATTAAAGCCCTTTCATCCTCTAATGTTCTTTGTGTTTTTAGCCTTTTCTCAACTAATTATATGGAAGAAATTGCATGAGGCTTTTGAGTTGCTAAAAAATCAGTCAACACTACAAGTTGCAGCATGGTATAATTTAATAAGAATCACTCACACAGCTTTAAATTATATGCTCTTAGCTCAGATATCACAATAGTTACAATGTGGTTAAGGCAGTTTGATTTTATTTCTTTACTATCCATCAAGAACTCAGCCTATGTGCTGCCGGAATGAGCGAGCGAGTTGAAGTGTGTAAAAGCTTTAGCGAGAGGAGACGTATTTAGGCCCTCATGCTAGTCCATAAACATAGCAGTTTTAAAATGCAGACAGCAGTGGGTAAAATAAATGAGTTTTGACTATTGTGCTGCAAGGCCGTGCTGCAGAGGTAAATAGTCAGGAATAACGGGGCTCGTGTGATACAAAATGCATTTATGTGACTACTTTCACTAAATGCTACATACAGAATTGTTTTGAAAACCTCAATCAATTTTGTGAAGGAGAAAAGTTTACTTATAATGTGTTTTCGTAACAATGTGTGCGTTTTGGGAGATTGTGGTGGTTGCATACTGAGACATTGTTGATGTATTTCACGTTTTTTTTAAAGGTAACTCAAGAATTGCAGGCGGCAAGGAAGAACATTAACGTCTCCTCAGAATAACCCCTGACTTCCCTAACTAAGCTCAGAAATCCTATCGGCCATTTTGAATTCTGTCCTTGCGCTTTGGTTCCAGAGAAAACAAGGTGAACGTATGAACCAGAGCAACTTCCCAATGGTGGCTGCACTTCAGGGTTAGGATGACCACATGTCCCTGACTGCCCAGGACAGTCCCTGATTTTAAAAGTGTGTCCCATGTCCCTGGCAGCCCCCTTCAGGGACAATACAAAGTCCCAGATTGAAGACTCCAGGGCACAGCACTGCCCATTGCCTATTGTAACAGGAGGTTATACCTCTGCTGGGCTACAGGAAAATGGCCTCCAGACAGAGATCTAAACACTAGAAGCAGACCTGAGCTTTGATTCTGACAGCAAACATGAGTTTATGTGCAATTTTGTTGTGGAGTAATGCTAGTCTAAGGCTTTGGCAGTGCTGTGCATTTTCTTGTAGCCTAAAAAAGGCATTGTTTTCTATTATAGCAGTGTTTATGTGCCAGACAAAAATCAAGTTTGTCCCTGATATATAATGTCCCTTGCCATATATTTGCCTTAGAGCTGAGGACATGTATTGTGCTGCTCTCATCTCGAAAGTGGACACGTATTCTGCTGCTGTCATCTGGACAATGTCCCCGAATGGTAGAATGGAAATGTGGTCACCCTATGGGGTTTGAGAACGTCTGTAATTTTTATAAATTATAAATTTTTATAAATTATAATGTTTTATTTTGACAAGTTCACCTTAGGGTGACCACATTTCCAGGGGAGGGCTGACAACTTATGGCCCAGGAGGCAAATACATTCAAGTGGCCCATTTCTATATCATTCAAGCCCAATACTATAGAACTTACAAGGGAAATGGTTTATGCTACTAGTTTAGCTCCATTTGGATTGTTCCTCTGTGGTGTGATTTATGTAGGTCCATTTCAATTGTAAGCTCTCTGGTATCACTAGTGTAGCTCCATTTACAGCAGCAACTGGGAGATTTAGTGAGGAGCAGTGGCCTACCAGCCCAGACATCTGCCCCCCTGCCCCCAGGCCAGCCCTCCCCTGCACATTTCCAATCTGCTATTCCAGGACATGTGGTCACCATAATGTCGGTGTGATGGGAAAAATAATTATTTCACCCTTTGAAATGCACACTGGGATTTAAACATCTGTGAAAATGTGATATATTTTATTTTATTTATTTATTTATTTTGTTTGCTGTAAAAATACATGTAATCGTGTTATCACATATACTTTTCATGCATGAAAAGCAACTCAAAATAGCAGGTGCAAAATAAAGCACCAGTGTGAACCCAGCCTAGGGTAAGCAGAGAGAACTGTAGCTGAGGCCACAGTTTCAGGCATACTGTCATCATTGGCTATAAAATCTACTGGGAACTCTTACGGTGTCAGCTTCAGATGGTCAGCGCCGGTGGGAGCCTCAGCCATTGGCCTCAGTCTCGCCGCAGCGCCAGCATACCGGCGCCATCCCAGCTGTCTCTCATGCGCCAGCTGATGAAATGTATTTGCTACATGGTCCTCATTGGCTGGCTCATATACCATATAGCAAATACATTTCATTGGCTGGTGGCGCTGCACTATGTAGGTAGGCTGTGGCTGCTGGCTTTGTTGCTCCATTTGTTACTCTTTGTTGTCCCGGTGGGGGGTGACCCAGGATGGGAGACACAGACGTAAAATAAGGGACAGTCCTGGGCATTCTGGGACGCATGGTCACCCTAGTTGAAAATCACTTGAGTACATGTTAATCCCTCAATGACCGATGACAAAATTTCATGACAAAAGTGCGCTTACAAGGTACGCTGTGATTACCTGGTAGGCTTGGCAAAGAAAAACCAAAATGTTGGTCCTCAAGCTCACCCCACCCCTGGACAGTGCAGTCCTTAAGCAATAAAGAAACACTGCACTACAGGATATAATTGCTATAATACATACCGCAGGACAAATTCCACCAGCGTCAGGAAGCACATTATGACTGCCTTATGGCATGTACAGAACAATGGTGTAAAGTTAAACCGTTCCCTCTGCTCCTTGTTTAATATTTTGAAGTTAAGGAATGACCTATATCATGCATATATTATCCTATTATCCCCTCGGGACAAGCGGCCTTAAAGGGAGAGTTTTCAGAGTAGTAGCTTAGTAAATTAGTTAGGCCAGCTTTGGGCTACAAAACTGAATCCAGTGCCTGTGTATGAGTGCAATCTATGAATGTGATTTCACTCATAAAACAGGCATTGGATTCAGTTTTGTAGTCCAGAGCCTGCCTAACTACAACATCTACACTTACCCCTGTGTGTCGTGCCCAACGCAGGAACACAATGGGTGGGAGGTACGAGTATAATTCCATGCTAAAATAATGGAATGATAATAATAATCTGTGCTGTGAAAGCCCAATGCGATTACACTGCTAACACAAGGGAAGGGCAGTGGGGAGTGTATGGGCAGTGGAAGGACATTGCGGGGCAATTAGTTAATCTGCTCATTTCTCTCTGTGAGCAACCAGGTGCAGAGGAAAGTGTCATAACGACCAGCTTTCTCTATAAGGTGCGCAACTGTGAGTAACCCAGCGATGAAAGAGTTAAAGAGGACTGTTAATGCAGGGAAGCTGTGGAATAACTGAGGCACCGCACCGCTCCGATCAGCTTTAATTGCCCTTTTAACTCATTCAGTGCTGGACCGCTCACTCCTGCTTACCTTAGAAAGGTCACAGGTAACTACTCGATTTTCATGCACATGCTATAGGGGAGGTGTTCAGAGCTTGTTGCCATTAACGCTTTGAGTGCCAGAGGGGTACGCAACACACTCAAAGGGTTTAAAAATAGCATATTGTGTGCAATGACTGGTACGCACTAAAGAGATCATATCCTTGTCTGATATTTTATCCAATCACATTGCAGGAAAAGTGATCATGTAAAGTCTAGAAAATATAAGGAGGTTCACATACCTTCAGAGATCAGTCAGATGGGTTTTGGGTCACTAGTCTAAACAAGGAAGGAAAGCTTCTTCTGTGGGTTAGTAGAGAGGCAGGACCAGAGGTGTAACTAGAAGCCGCGGGGCCCTGGTGCAAGAATTGCCACGGGCCCCCCTCCGACCACATTGGCCCCCCTCAACCACATTGGCTACCTCCACATTGCCCCTCATTCTCCGCAATGCCCCTTCCACATTGCCCCTCAATCTCCACAATGCCCCTTCCACAATGCCCCTCAATCTCCACAATGCCCCTTCCACATTGCCCCTCAATCTCCACAATGCCCCTTCCACATTGCCCCTCATTCTCCACAATGCCCCTTCCACATTGCCCCTCCATCTCCACATTGCTCCTTCCACATTGCCCCTCATTCTCCACAATGCCCCTTCCCCTTCCACATTGCCCCTCCATCTCCACATTGCCCCTCATTCTCCACAATGCCCCTTCCCCTTCCACATTGCCCCTCCATCTCCACATTGCCCCTCAATTTCCACAATGTCCCTTCCACACTGCCCCTCAATTTCCACAATGCCCCTTCCACACTATCCCTCAATCTCCATATTGCCCCTTCAACAATGCCCCCATCACAATGCCCCTCATTATCCACATTGCCCCCCAATCTCCACAATGCCCCCATCGCCACATTGCCCCTTCCACAATGCCCCTACTGACCCCCCCTCCTCCTACCTCGAGTCCCTGGTGGTCTAGCGGTGTGTATGACATACCGAATGAGGAACAGTCCTCTGACTGGTACACAAGCTCCCGCACGGTCCTTAGTAATGCAGAGCGCTGGGAGATTATGTCATCTCCCAGCGCTCTGCATTACTAGAGCGTCGACCGCTGGGACATCAGCTGTGCCACGAGCGCGTGGCGAGGGGGTCGTAGGGGGCGGCTGGGCCCCTGAGAGTGACGGGCCCAGTCACAGGTGCGACCCCTGTTGTTACGCCACTGGGCAGGGCTGATGGACAGCTCCTCCTTCTGTCTCACTCTTCTCCACTATGTTCCTCACTTCTCCAAAAATCCGTCACTTCCATTGTCTCTCTCCTTCTCTTCCATTTTCTTGTGTTCTTTCTCTCCCTCTCTGCATTTCTCTTGTTTTCACTCTTCCACATATCTGTGGTCCCATTTCCTCTCTCTCCAATACTCCCACCTCATCTCTTTCCTGTGCTCTGTTTAGTGCTCCCACCTCCCCCCCTGCACTTTCCAGTGGTACCATACTTACTCCTTCATACTGAGAGCTGCCCACACTCCCCTTGTCTCTCTCTCCCCTCCTCCTACTCTCCATAGAATATTTGTTCTGATTCAGATGGATCCAACATTTTTTCTTGGTCCTCCTAATCTGTTTACACAATGAATCACTGATAATTCACTTATCTCTCTCTCTGTAAATATAAAGACTAATTCAGATTGATTTGGCTAGATCTGAAGTCCAGAGTATCAATGTGTGAACCAAATCTCCCAAATTTGTTTCATCTCTAATCCTACATGTAAATTGTTTTCTATGGGGAGATATCTAAACAGCCTCAACATAAACCCATACAGTCTGATATCTACAACAATGATGTCAGATTAACTCTGTAGAGGTTTGTTTAGCAGGTCTATATAGAATACAGAACACATGAAACAAGTTTGAGCTGCAATTACTTTTGAAAAAAGATCTCTCAGCGATGGAGTACTCTTGTTTTAAAGGGATAGTAATACTTGCTTTTAAGTGTCTTGAATTTGGTAGGCATAAAAAAAATATGCACAAAGAACGGTCTACAAAGTGTGCCTGCAAACCAGGCACACTTTGTAGACTGTTCCAAGAAAGTATTATTGTTGAGATTGCGCATTTTCGGCTCTGCTGAAGAGCCTCCATCCGGTCAAATCCGGATTCTGCAGCTGTCTGCTAGAGCGCTGACTCCTCTCACGAGGCTACTTTAGGAAGGTATATCTCTCAAACCATAAAGGTTTGAGAGACAAGCCTTACATCTTTGTGCATATTTTTTATGCCTACCAAATTCAAAACACTTAAAATTAAGTATTACTATCCAATGCTTTAAGGAATAGACTTGTTAATAGGTTATATTCATCAATTAACAAAATGCAGAGTGAGTGAGCAGAAGAAAAATCTAAATCAAATCAATATTTGGTGTGACCACCCTTTATCTTCAAAACATCATCAATTCTTCCAGGTACACTTGCACAAAGTAAGGGATTTTGTAGGTGTATAGTCAGGTGTATGGTTAAACAATGTTACCAAAAAGGTGCTAATGAACATTAATTTAATATGTAGTTTGAAACACAATCATTAACTGAAGTGGACACAGCTATGTAGGAAGAATACAACTGGGTGAGGAACAGCCAAACTCAACTAACAAGGTGAGGTTGCTGAAGACAGTTTAATTTCAAAAGTCATACACCATGGCAAGGCTGAGCACAGCAAAAAGACACAATGTAGTTATACTGCACCAGCAAGGTCTCTCCCAGACATAAATTTCAAGGCAGGCAGGGGGTTCCAGATGTGCTGTCCAAGCTCTTTTGAAGAAGCACAAAGAAACTGAGAAGTACAAGCAGATACTTATCCATCAAGCAGTAGCATCATGGAGGCATCTGATTGGCCCCAATTTTATTCTGCACCATGACAACGACCCCACACATACAGCCAAAGTCATTAAGAACTATCTTCAGAGTAAAGAAGAACAAGGAGTCGTGGAAGTGATGGTATGGCCCCCACTGAGCCCTGATCTCAACGTCATCGAGTCTGTCTGGGGTTACATGAAGAGAGACAAGCAACTGAGGCTGCCTAAATCCACCGAAGGACTGTGGTTAGTTCTCCAACATATTTGGAACAACCTACCTGCCGAGTTCCTTAACAAACCTGTGTGCAAGTGTACATAGAAAAATTGATATTGTTTTGAAGGCAAAGGGTGGTCACACCAACTATTGATCTGATTTCAATTTTTGTTCTGTTCACTCACTATCATTTTGTTAATTGATACAAATAAACTATTAACATGTCTATTTTTTAAAGCATTCTTACTTTACAACATTTTTTCACACCTGCCTTTATCTTTTCCATGTTACGTAATAATACACCTTTAATCTCTGGTGTCAGAGTGCCTTGCATCATTATGCAATATGCTGCACAACTGTCTGGCAATGAAAGGGTTGACTTATAAAATGATGTCAGCAAATAGAACAGTCCTACAGCATTTTACAATTTCATCTCAGACCATGAAGTGTTAACAAAACATTGATATACCTGTGGTTTGTTTCATCTGAGCATCAGGTCAATTTGTAACAGCCTCTTGTGAATATTTAAAGTAATGTTTTATTATGTAAATGTATAAACAAAGTCTGCAATCTGCGAATCTATTTAGAAACATGAGATGAAGAAGTCATCTAAAATCCAAGTAGAAAAAATACATATAAAAGCAGATGAATTGTCGGTCTTTTCTTTTCTTTCTGTTTGTCTTAACGGTAAGAAAAAGCTGAATATGCACAGATTTTTCTACATTAATAATAATAGGGAAGGCTAGATAGATGCACCTCAGCACAATTCTAATTTAATGAGAAACAATAAAATTGTTTTCCGAAGGGGCCTATTTGGGTCTGTGGAATGGAGATATTAAAGTTTCAGGATTTATTTGCCTTTTTGTTAAGGTATGCTGATATGCAATTTCTAGAGTCGCCTGCTATCATTTGTGCAGAAGTTCCATTTTACCATGGCCGAAGGACAAAGGATTCTGGGTAATGTCAACGGTTATCTGAGGCATGCATAGTAAATGAATCATTATCAGGTTAAAAATACCAAGAATGGGAATAAGACAGCAGATTTAACTGTAAACAAAAAGCAATAAATTAACAGGTTAACCCTTTGAATGGCACATACATTTCCAACATATTGGAAGGAGGGTAAATGTACAAATCTGCCAGTGCAGTTATGGGCATGAGTGTACCTCATATTCTTCTATTACAAGTTAGCATTTAAATCAGGTGTTTTCACTATGAGGTATGTCCTAGACTGTGGGATTACTTTATGTCATATCGGTTCACTTTCCTTGGCTGAAGCAGTTTACAGAGCCTCTTTATTTTGTGTAAGTAGCTTAGTAAATAAGTGGTAGGCAGTCAAAGTATTTTTAAATCAGTTTCAGAGCTGTATTATATTAGTACGTCACCTTTAAAGATGAGGCATGGTTACATATTTATTACCAAAAACTATGTAAACATTTAAAGTGGTAGTAATACTTTGTTTTATCTTTATTTTATTTTGTAGGCATTAAAAAAAACATGAAGAACGATATAAGTCTTATCTCTCAAACCTTTATGGTTTGGGAGATATTCACAAGCAAAGTTTCCCCTCCCGCCCCTTTTACCTAGTGTAAGCCATCTCTTCTCAGATGTGGAGTGCAGTCCATAGACCAGACAGATAACAGCAGGGGACAATCTTCTTCCTATGAGAACAATGAAAGCCCTGCCCCACCTTGACAAGTTTTTCAGGTTTTTCCCTTATCTTAATTGAAGATTGTCCCTCTCTGCAGTCTACCTGGGCACCTCCCAGCTGTTCTGAGGTGAGCAGTGCTACATCAGTAAATGGGGCGGGAGGGGGATACTTTGTCATTCAATTACTCTTGAACTACAGAATTGAAATAACACTCTCCAAAGTCCAAATACTATGATGATTAATTAGAGCGGCTCTTATTATGAAACATTATTATTAGTGATGAGCGAGCACCCCAATGCTCGGGTGTTCGGGTGCTCTGAACGAGCACCCCCTGAGGCTCGAGTGCTCGGCCGAGCACCCGAGCCCCATTGAAGTCAATGGGAGGACTCGAGCATTACACCAGGCACCCCCTGCTCTGATGAGGGGAGGGTGCCTGGTCCATAGGAAAAGGGCAGAAAAAGATGGAAACACTACAGAAATGGTTCAGGGACAGCATAGGGAGGATGTCTGGATGCACCTTGGACTCCAACATCGCTGCTGGGAACGATCTTTCGCCCGTAGTACGCCATTTTTACAGACTGACCGTAAAACACACAAAAAGGAAAATAAAAACGACTTTAGGCGAAAAATTGTTACCAAACAGTATTTGCTGTATATTTACTTGTATATCATCTGCAAATTCTCCCAAAAATTTCATCGATTTTCTGAAGTGAGGCCATGATTAAGAGGGAAACGTGCGCAGAGGCAAATTCTCCCAAAAATTTCCTTGATTTTCAGAACTGAGGCCATGATTAAGAGGGAAACGTGCGCAGAGGCAAATTATCCCAAAAATTTCCTTGATTTTCAGAACTGAGGCCATGATTAAGAGGGAAACGTGCGGAGAGGCAAATTCTCCCAAAAATTTCCTTGATTTTCAGAACTGAGGCCATGATTAAGAGGGAAACGTGCGCTGAGCTGACCATCTAAAACATTATGGGTGAGGGTCTGCTGCAGAGCTGACCATCCTAAACATTATATGCGAAGGCCCGCTAGTGAGCTGACGCTATAAAACATTATATGAGAGGGCCCGCTAGAGAGCTGACCCAATAAAACATTATATGAGAAGGCCCGCTGGTGAGCTGACCTATATAAAAATTGGCAAACAGGGCCCGCTGGTGAGCTGGCCCTATATAAAAATTATATCACAGGGCCCGCTGGTGAGCTGGCCCTATATAAAAATTATATCCCAGGGCACGCTGGTGAGCTGGCCCTATATAAAAATTATATCCCAGGGCATATGGAAGAGGAGGAGGAGGCTGAGAACATTAAGAGTCAACCATATACCCGTTTTTGGGGTGGAAGGGGTGAATGGGAATACAGAGTATTCCCATCATTGTAAATAACATATATAAAGTGAGTTTATGTTCCCCCGGGGCTTTCCTCCAGTGGAGTGGAGAAGTCAGGGGAAATCCAGGCCTTGTTCATTTTTATAAGTGTCAACCTATCAGCATTGTCGGTGGAAAGGCGGATACGCTTATCTGTTATGATGCCACCAGCAGCACTAAATACCCGCTCAGACAGAACGCTGGCGGCAGGGCAGGCCAGCACCTCCAAGGCGTAGAGTGCCAGTTCATACCACGTGTCCAGCTTGGACACCCAGTAGTTGTAAGGCACAGAGGGATCATTGAGGACGCTGACACGGTCTGCTACGTACTCCTTCACCATCTTCCAAAACTTTTCCCTCCTTGTGACACTAGGCTGCGCATCAGGGTGAGGGTGCTGGCGGGGTGTCATGAAGGTGTCCCACGCCTTGGAGAGTGTTGCCCTGCCTTTGTCGGAACTGCTGTGTGCTCCCCTTTTCTCCCCTTCTCGGTTGGCCAAGGTAGCACGTACTCTGCCGCCAGCGTTGTCAGATGGAAAATTTTGGAGCAATTTTTCAACAAGAACCTTCTGGTATTGCACCATTTTGCTTGTCCTCTCCACCGGAGGAATGAGAGATGAGAAATTCTCTTTGTAGCGGGGGTCCAGAAGGGTGAACACCCAGTAATCCGTGTTGTCTAAAATGCGTACAACGCGTGGGTCACGGGAAAGGCAGCCTAACATAAAGTCAGCCATGTGTGCCAGAGTACCAACAGTCAAGATTTCGCTGTCCTCACCAGGAGGCTGACTCTCAATCTCCTCATCCTCTTCCTCCTCTTCTGCCCACCCACGCTGAAGAGATGGAACTAAAGTTCCATGGCTACCCTCTGTAGCGGAGGCAACCGTGTCTTCCTCCTCCTCCTCCTCCTCCTCCTCCTCCTCCGCCTCCTCCAATTGTCGCTGAGAAGACGAAGTGAGGGTGCTCTGGCTATCACCTTGTGTAAGCTCTTCCTCCCCCATTTCCACCTCTTCCACATGCAAAGCGTCGGTTTTAATTGTGAGCAGCGAGCGTTTCAGTAGACACAGAAGTGGGATGGTTACACTGATAATAGCGTTATCGCCGCTCACCATCTGTGTCGATTCCTCAAAATTGCGTAAAACCTCGCAGAGGTCTGACATCCATTCCCACTCCTCACTTCTGATTACAGGAAGTTGAACGGAGAGGCGACGACCGTGTAACAGCTGGTACTCCACTACTGCCCTCTGCTGCTCACAAAGCCGGGCCAACATGTGGAAGGTGGAGTTCCAGCGCGTGCTCACGTCACACAGCAGCCGGTGAGCTGGCAATTGTAAGCGCTGCTGCAGCTTCAACAGGCCGGCCGAAGCTGTAGATGACTTACGGAAATGTGCACACACGCGGCGCACCTTGGTCAAGAGATCATGCACATTGGGGTAGGTTTTTAGAAATCGCTGCACCACTAAATTAAATACATGCGCTAGGCATGGTACGTGTGTGAGCTTGCCGAGCTCCAAAGCCGCCACCAAGTTACGCCCATTATCACACACAACCATGCCTGCTTGCAGGTTGAGTGGCGAGAGCCACTGCTCGGTCTGGTGACTAATCCCCTGCAACAGCTCTGAGGCCGTGTGCTGTTTGTCCCCAAGGCAGATCAGCTTCAGCACGGCCTGTTGACGCTTCCCCACTGCAGTGCTACACTGCTTCCAGCTACTGGCTGATGGGGGAGTGGCGGTGTGTGTAGAGAATTCGGAGGTGGAAACGGAGGAGGAGGAGCCAATAACGTAGGTGCTGGTGGAAACCCTGATGGAGGTAGGGCCCGCAATCCTCGGCGTGGGTAGCACCCGTGCCATCCCAGGGTCCGAGTCGCTCCCAGCCTCCACGACATTCACCCAGTGTGCCGTCAGGGAAATGTAGCGTCCCTGGCCACAAGCACTTGTCCATGTGTCAGTCGTTAAGTGGACCTTCCCAGTAACTGCGTTGGTCAGGGCACGGGTGATGTTACGGGACACATGGTGGTGTAATGCGGGGATGGCACACCGGGAAAAGTAGTGGCGGCTGGGGACCGCGTACCGAGGGACAGCTGCTGCCATCAGGCTGCAGAAGGACTCAGTGTCCACAAGCCTAAATGGCAGCATTTCGATGGCCAGTAATTTTGAAAGGTGTGAGGTTAGTGCTATGGCCTGTGGGTGGGTGGCTGGGTATTTTCTCTTGCGCTCAAATGCCTGGGGTAACGACATTTGGACGCTGTGCTGGGACAGGGAAGTGGATGTGGTCGCTGATGGTGCTTCAGATGCTACAGGTGCAGGGCGGGAGGTATGCGGGCCTGCGCCTTCGACAGGCGATTGGCCGGCACCGAAAACAGGGGAAGAGGAGGCAGTGGTGTGGCCTGCAGACACAGATGGGCGATCCAGGCGTTCCTCCCACTTACTACGGTGCTTGGATGCCATGTGTCGGATCATGCTGGTGGTGGTGAGGTTTCTAGTGTTCATGCCTCGGCTCATTCTGGTGTGGCACAGGTTGCAAACTACAAATCTTTTGTCGTCCGCACTTTCCTTAAAAAAACGCCATACCGCGGAACACCTACCCCTTGGCAAGGTAGATTTACGCAAGGGGGTGCTCCGTGGAACATTTGCGGGCCGGTTTGGTGCGGTCCGCCTTCTTTCTGTAGCCACACCACTGCCTCTTCCAGCCTGTTGCGGTGCTGCAGATGGCTCACCCTCAGGACTGCTGTCATCGCTCGGCTCTACACCTTCCCAGGTGGGGTCAGTCACCTCATCGTCCACCAAGTCCTCCTCCACTTCCTCACTCTGATCATCCTCCTCAAGTCTTGATCCCACCACATACTCAGTCATTGACAACTGTATAACATTCTCCTCAACAAGGTCTTGAGAAGGAAATAGTGGTTGATTTAATGGCAACTGTGTCTCATCATCATCATCATCATCCACTACTTCCTTTGACCTTAAATGCCGTTCACATCTGTCATCTTCTTGTGATTGGGTAGCCTCTAGAGGTTGTGAATCAGGGCACAAGATGTCATGTTCCTCTGCAAGCGTGCTTGGAGAGAGGGTCAAATGAAGGATTGGTGATGAGACGAGCTCATCACTATATCCCAGTGTGGGATCACTTCTTTGACCAGACCGTGTATGGTGGGAGGAAGGATGATCAGAGTGAGGATTATGTTGACCAGACTCTTGGCTACTGAGAGTGGACTTGGTGGAAGACAGGGTGGTGCTTAACCGACTGGAAGCAGTATCAGCTGTCATCCAACCGACCACCTGTTCGCACTGGTCGGACCTCGAGAGTGATGTCCTGCGACGCCCTGTGAAATCAGACATGAAGCTAGGTATGGTGGATGTCTTTCTTTCTTGTGCTCTGGCACCAGGCACAGTTTCTCCGCGTCCTGACCCGCGCCCTGAACTTTCAGGATCACGTCCACTTCCCCGTCCCTTTTTACCCGCCTTCTTCATCTTACACGATATATATGACTTTAATATATATGAGTTTGAAAACTTAACAGTATTTCTTACTATTCTGCAACTCTGCAGAGTACACAGAATAGGCTGCTAAACTGCGGTGACACACACTGAATGGAATAAGTGACTTTAATATTTGAGTTTGAAAAATTAACAGTATTTCTTACTATTCTGCAACTCTGCAGAGTACACAGAATAGGCTGCTAAACTGCGGTGACACACACTGAATGGAATAAGTGACTTTAATATTTGAGTTTGAAAAATTAACAGTATTTCTTACTATTCTGCAACTCTGCAGAGTACACAGAATAGGCTGCTAAACTGCGGTGACACACACTGAATGGAATAAGTGACTTTAATATTTGAGTTTGAAAAATTAACAGTATTTCTTACTATTCTGCAACTCTGCAGAGTACACAGAATAGGCTGATAAACGGCGTTGAAACACACTGAATGGAATATGTGACTTTAATATTTGAGTTTGAAAACTTAACAGTATTTCTTATAATTCTGGAACTGTACAGAGTACACAGAATAGGCTGTTAAACGGCGGTGAAAGACACTGAATGGAATATGTGACTTTAATATTTGAGTTTGAAAACTTAACAGTATTTCTTATAATTCTGCAACTCTGCAGAGTACACAGAATAGGCTGTTAAACGGCGGTGAAAGACACTGAATGGAATATGTGACTTTGATATTTGAGTTTGAAAAATTAACAGTATTTCTTACTATTCTGCAACTCTGCAGAGTACACAGAATAGGCTGTTAAACGGCGTTGAAACACACTGAATGGAATATGTGACTTTAATATTTGAGTTTGAAAACTTAACAGTATTTCTTATAATTCTGCAACTGTACAGAGTACACAGAATAGGCTGTTAAACGGCGGTGAAAGACACTGAATGGAATATGTGACTTTAATATTTGAGTTTGAAAACTTAACAGTATTTCTTATAATTCTGGAACTGTACAGAGTACACAGAATAGGCTGTTAAACGGCGGTGAAAGACACTGAATGGAATATGTGACTTTAATATTTGAGTTTGAAAACTTAACAGTATTTCTTATAATTCTGGAACTGTACAGAGTACACAGAATAGGCTGTTAAACGGCGGTGAAAGACACTGAACGGAATATGTGACTTTAATATTTGAGTTTGAAAACTTAACAGTATTTCTTATAATTCTGCAACTGTACAGAGTACACAGAATAGGCTGTTAAACGGCGGTGAAAGACACTGAATGGAATATGTGACTTTGATATTTGAGTTTGAAAAATTAACAGTATTTCTTACTATTCTGCAACTCTGCAGAGTACACAGAATAGGCTGCTAAACGGCGGTGAAACACACTGAATGGAATATGTGACTTTAATATTTGAGTTTGAAAACTTAACAGTATTTCTTACTATTCTGCAACTGTGCAGAGTACACAGAATAGGCTGCTAAACGGCGATGAAACACACTGAATGGAATATGTGACTTTAATATTTGAGTTTGAAAACTTAACAGTATTTCTTATTATTCTGCAACTGTACAGAGTACACAGAATAGGCTGTTAAACGGCGTTGAAACACACTGAATGGAATATGTGACTTTAATATTTGAGTTTGAAAACTTAACAGTATTTCTTATAATTCTGCAACTGTACAGAGTACACAGAATAGGCTGTTAAACGGCGGTGAAAGACACTGAATGGAATATGTGACTTTAATATTTGAGTTTGAAAACTTAACAGTATTTCTTATAATTCTGGAACTGTACAGAGTACACAGAATAGGCTGTTAAACGGCGGTGAAAGACACTGAATGGAATATGTGACTTTAATATTTGAGTTTGAAAACTTAACAGTATTTCTTATAATTCTGGAACTGTACAGAGTACACAGAATAGGCTGTTAAACGGCGGTGAAAGACACTGAATGGAATATGTGACTTTAATATTTGAGTTTGAAAACTTAACAGTATTTCTTATAATTCTGCAACTGTACAGAGTACACAGAATAGGCTGTTAAACGGCGGTGAAAGACACTGAATGGAATATGTGACTTTAATATTTGAGTTTGAAAACTTAACAGTATTTCTTATAATTCTGCAACTCTGCAGAGTACACAGAATAGGCTGTTAAACGGCGGTGAAAGACACTGAATGGAATATGTGACTTTGATATTTTAGTTTGAAGACTTAACAGTATTTCTTCCTATTCTGCAACTCTGCACAGTACACAGAATGTGCTGCTACACTGCGGCGAAGCACACTGAATGGAATATGTGACTTTGATATTTTAGTTTGAAGACTTAACAGTATTTCTTCCTATTCTGCAACTCTGCACAGTACACAGAATTTGCTGCTACACTGCGGCGAAGCACACTGAATGGAATATGTGACTTTGATATTTTAGTTTGAAGACTTAACAGTATTTCTTCCTATTCTGCAACTCTGCACAGTACACAGAATGTGCTGCTAAACTGCGGCGAAGCACACTGAATGGAATATGTGACTTTGATATTTTAGTTTGAAGACTTAACAGTATTTCTTCCTATTCTGCAACTCTGCACAGTACACAGAATGTGCTGCTACACTGCGGCGAAGCACACTGAATGGAATATGTGACTTTGATATTTTAGTTTGAAGACTTAACAGTATTTCTTCCTATTCTGCAACTCTGCACAGTACACAGAATGTGCTGCTACACTGCGGCGAAGCACACTGAATGGAATATGTGACTTTGATATTTTAGTTTGAAGACTTAACAGTATTTCTTCCTATTCTGCAACTCTGCACAGTACACAGAATGTGCTGCTACACTGCGGCGAAGCACACTGAATGGAATATGTGACTTTGATATTTTAGTTTGAAGACTTAACAGTATTTCTTCCTATTCTGCAACTCTGCACAGTACACAGAATGTGCTGCTAAACTGCGGCGAAGCACACTGAATGGAATATGTGACTTTGATATTTTAGTTTGAAGACTTAACAGTATTTCTTCCTATTCTGCAACTCTGCACAGTACACAGAATGTGCTGCTACACTGCGGCGAAGCACACTGAATGGAATATGTGACTTTGATATTTTAGTTTGAAGACTTAACAGTATTTCTTCCTATTCTGCAACTCTGCACAGTACACAGAATGTGCTGCTAAACTGCGGCGAAGCACACTGAATGGAATATGTGACTTTGATATTTTAGTTTGAAGACTTAACAGTATTTCTTCCTATTCTGCAACTCTGCACAGTACACAGAATGTGCTGCTAAACTGCGGCGAAGCACACTGAATGGAATATGTGACTTTGATATTTTAGTTTGAAGACTTAACAGTATTTCTTCCTATTCTGCAACTCTGCACAGTACTCAGAATGTGCTGCTAAACTGCGGCGACGCACACTGAATGGAATACGTGACTTTGATATTTTAGTTTGAAGACTTAACAGAATGTGCTCTAATCTGCAACTTTGCACACTAAACAGAATGTGCTCTAATCTGCAACTTTGCACACTAAACAGAATGTGCTCTAATCTGCAACTTTGCACACTAAACAGAATGTGCTCTAATCTGCAACTGTGCACACTAAACAGAATGTGCTCTAATCTGCAACTTTGCACACTAAACAGAATATATATATTTTTTTTTTTTTTTTTTTGTTTTTTTCCCCCACACCAAATAACCTGCTGCCCCCACACACAGTAGTCCTAAAAAGGACTTTTGGTTCTTTTTTTTTCACAATTTTTGTTTTTTTCCTCCCTACACTGCCTTTCCCTTCCTATCCTCAGCTCTCCCTGGCTCAGACTGAGCCGAACTCGATGGTCAGGTGCTATACAGCACCTGACCACGGGTTCTGGCCAGCCAATCAGTGTAATGCCAGCAGCCAACATGGCTGCTGGCATTACACCGATGTCAGAGCCTCCCTGCACGTTTATTGGCTGCGCAGCAGCCGCAAAACGTGCGGGGAGGAGACCCGAACATGGCGGGCGAGCACATGCGGTACTCGTACGAGTACCGCCATGTGCCGAGCAGAGCGATGCTCGAGCCGATCCGAGCATCGGCCGAGCATGCTCGCTCAACACTAATGGTTACATTTTTATTACCAAAAACTATGTAAACATTTAAGAACAAAAGACCTTCAGCGGGATCTACCGTATACACAACACATGCTGAGAAAAGACTACAGTCCCACAGTACTAGGATGCTAGAAGAAGAGGACAGGATGTAAAAATTGAAGGGTGGAAAATAAGTGGAAATACAGGGAAAAATAACATTGTAAAATAAATCTTGTTAAATCAGCCTCTGCTTGCACTAAGACATGAAGATATGGTGGATGGGCAATTATTCAGGCAGTTTGAATCATGGGAATTGTAGTCGTGAACAGCTAGAGAGCCTCAATTTGCCCACAACTGGTGTATGCAGCAATTTCTGCTTGCAAATCTGTACAGGTTTGTCAAGTCTGTCCACTAATTTAACCAGTTGATTTATCTTTTAACATGTGCCATTACTGGATAGTGTCATTAACCTCTCTGGTTCCCAGGAGCTTTCCAAGGCATTGGTATGCAATACTTTGGAGATCTTTAGGCATGAAAGAGGTTCAGAGATTGTGGTGCTTGTATGTGGCAGTCTAAGGGTATTTTCTGTATAAGGCAGCATTGGGTGGGACTAGGGATGGAATCATGTGGGAGGGGAGTGGGTGTGGCCATGGGTGGGGCTCAAGGCACCAAGGGTGCATGTCTAGGTGCACCACAGATGTCAGTGAAAACTGTCAAATAAGCTGCCCAAATTTGTAAACAAACTGGACATTACAGAAATATATAAACTGGTAAACAGCCCAGCCAAATTAGTATATAAACTCAACAATACATCAGTATATAAACTAGTAAATACATTGGCCAAATTAGTAAACAAACTAGGCATTATAGCAACATATAAGCTGACAAATAAACTATCCAAATTAGTATATAAAATTGATATTACAGTAATATATTAATTGATAAATAAATTAATTGAGTATTTAACTGGACTTCACAGCAATATATAAACTGATATATAAACTGTCAAGGTTAGTACATAATTTGGACATTATTTATAGTGATAAATTATAATATTAACCAGACGTTATAGGTATATATACAGAGTTGCAGAATAAGTTGTCGTCATATAAAGAATAATTATAAAGAGTGATAATATATAAACTGGTAAATAAACTTGCCTAATTAGTATATAAACTGGACATAACAGCAATATGTATATACTGGTAAATAAAACTAGTTGGACATGAGCTGGAGATTACCGAAATATATTATCTCGAAAACAAATTGCCAAAATGAGTATATAACCTGGATATTACAGCAGTACATAAACTGGTAAATAAACTGGTCAATTTAGTGTATAAACTGGACATTACAGCAATGTCTAAAACTTAAAAGTCCCCATAGAATTTGAATGAGAGAAAGTAGGTGGCTTCCTGATTGGTCGCCTACTCTTCCATGTTAAAAGCTGATTAGGTTAGACCCGGGTAATTACATCTCCTAGGGAGAACAATTGCCCGGGTCCTGATTGGTTGTTTGTCACTTGCCACTCTGGTTCCTATTGGCTAGGAACTAGAGCAGCAAGATTAAATTATGTAAAACTGCTTTACTGTGAAAGAGCTCTTTTGTGCCCATGTTTACCTTTCCATTGTCCCCTTTGTGTATTGTGCCCTGTCACCATTGTTCCCTCTGTAACCAGCGCCTAAGTTAATACTGTTAAAACTGTATAAAAGAGCTGACTTTCCACAATAAAATCAGAAGTTGTTTTGGACTTGAAGCTGTGTCCTGTCTTCATTCCTGGATGGTTTAAAGAGTCCTCTTTGACTCCCATTCAGGACCACAGAGTTCCAGTGAATGTTTCTATTGATCCAGCAGTTCCGGTGTTCCAGCCTATCCAAGTGGATTATTCCAGTACAGTTTTCCAGCTTGCTTTGCCCAGCATTCCAGACTATGTTCCAGCTGCAGGATTTCAGTTCTTGTGGTATATCTACCAGACCGGCTACCCCACTTGTGGCCGGCCTCAAGAGGGAGAAACCCAGCACGACAGCCCTGGACAGCGCGGCGGCCTAGGGTTCCCGTTACAGTGATTTTGAAAGCTTTTTCATAATCAGTAAAGTTGTTTTTGAGTCATAGGGTCGTTTAACTCCTCGGGTTCTAGAAACATCTCGATCAGATTGTTGTCTTTAGAATCCAAAGGATTAAATGCTAACCTAACTTCTTGTATGAATATTTATTTGAACAAATGAAGTCTGCATCCCTTGTATTAAACCTTAATTACCAACTGCTTAAATTCCTATTTGCTGCGATGTAATAAGATACATTCCTAGGTTTTTGCATTTGCAAACATCTTATCAAAGTGTGTCTGAGATGAAATGCGATAATGATGCCCTTGTTCGCTAATATGATAATTGAGTGAGAACAATGGAAAAATATGAATTTCAAATCAGACTGGCAAACATCAGCGCGAGTATCGTAACTGTATCCAGGCTCATTTGTGAAGCCTTAAAATCATGTTACTGTCTAAAGCTTCCCCGAGTTGTGCTTTTATGATAGCAGAAAACTCTCTTTTCTTAATTCATTTCATAGGAGTTCTGTTCTGTGAACTTCATATTGTCATTTGTAAAAATAACTTTAGGATAAAGTACGTTTGATCAATTTGTAATTGTTTATCTTTATTCTGACAGCAGGGAATATCTTGATTTTTTTATATATTTGCAGAATCTTTTAACATTGGATACAGTCTAATTAAAATATTAACCCCTTGGATGCTTCTTAATACTTTGGAGTCTTCCACAGCATCTAATGATGAGAGTGTCTCTTAATCTGATTAATATGAATTTACCTAGATATGTGTCCTTCATACACCAGTCAGTTATTTATTTTTATATTATTTCTGCATTTTCATGTATTTAGTGACCTGCATGGATGTTTGCCTGTAAGCCAAACCTTCTTATATAAAACAAGAGTCCTTATAAAGAAATTGTGATATCTTTTTGCCCGTTGTAATTGTCCACTACATATAGGCTGATCAGACCTCAGCTTTAACCAGAGACACATATGAAAAGTCATGTCTCCCAGTACTTCAAATTGCCAGAGGGAAGCATGTTTTAGGTGGTGTTGCTGGGGGGTGGCTTATGGATGGGGCATTACCGAGAATTTTTAGGTTACTTCATGACCTGTTGACAGTTCTTTACATAAATGAATAAATGATTTAGCACAAGGCCAAGGTGTTTTATTTACACAGACTAATTTACAAATGTGTATATTGAAGTTTAAACAGACATTAATGTGAGTTTTATTGCTGTGGAGCAATGTGATACACTTATATACATACCACACAGTCTGATCTCCTAAACACAGGGACACCAGGGTGATACACTTATATACACACCACACAGTCTGAACACAGGGACACCAGGGTGATACACTTCTATACACACCACACAGTGTGATCTCAACACAGGGACACCAGGGTGATACACTTATATACACACCACACAGTCTGATCTCCTAAACACAGGGACACCAGGATGATACACTTATATACACACCACACAGTCTGATCTCCTAAAAGGAGGGACAGATGTATTTGTGTTTCAATGAGGGACACTTGGGAGGTATGGATCCCTAATATTTCCTAAAGAGGGGCCCTTGGGAGGTATGGACCCCTAATAACTCCTAAAGAGGGGCACTTAGGTGGCATGTAACCCTAATATCTCAAAAAAGGGACACTTGGGAGTTATGGACCCTAATATCTCCTAAAGAGAGACACTTGGGAGGTATGGACCCCTAATATCTCCTAAAGAGGGACACTTGGGAGGTATGGACCCCTATTATCTCCTAAAGTGGAACATTTAGATGGTATGGACCCCTAATATCTCCTAAAGTGGGATATTTGGGAGGTATGGAACCCTAAATCTAGTCAGCTTAACTAAATATCATTATTACAATCCGAATAATTAATTCATAAAGCATCTTGGTTTAAAACTAACGTTTTCCTGTTTATTTTTCATATTATATCTAGCTGATCAAGATAGAGGAGGCTGGAGAATCTGCCTGAAGCTGATATAAGGTGGTGGTCTGCAGAGCTTTTTTACTCCATTGGTTGTAGAAGATGGGCCCTGAGTGACTAAGAGGGGGCCTGCCCTCCACAGCTGTGTGTGGTTATTTGGATGTGGGAGAAGTAGGGGAAGGGCTTTGCATTACCCAGAGGCCATGACGCTTCCAAGAAGATGAGGACTCCACTACACTCTCAAGCTGCAAAACAAAAGTGCTGAGACATTGAGATGTTGCATTGGTGAGGAACTGGCCAGTACCTTTCTTTACTTCTACCCTTTTCATCTACTCTTGGTCCTGCCTGCTTGTCCTCTGCTGCTCATGTGCCTTGTTTCCCTATCACTGTTTCCCCACTATGGCTCTACTGATCCTCAGTCTTTTGCCACCCAGCATTCTACCCTTCCACTGACAATTTCCCTCCTCATCCTTCCACATCCATTTTATTCCCCGTTTTCCTCACCTATACACTCTCGGGATTCTGTTTCAGTTGCCCTGTCCTAATCCCTGGCTTTCCTTCCATCTACCCGGTTTCCTGCTCTCCATAACATGCCTCCTCCATCACCCCTTCCAGCTCCTGTGCATTTAGCACCTGTGGCTTCTCATACCTTCCCCTTCAAATCTCCACTCAGTGTCCCTGTTGCCTCAAAGTCAGATGAGCCAAATGCAGTTTTCTTTGAAGTTAATACTCTCTCTAGAAATCCTTCTTGGGAACCTCATGAGAGTGCACTGGAGGCTAGCAGAAGTATTACCATCAGTAAAGATCAAGCTGCCTGTGCCTGCTGCTAGTGATACCAGTCTGACTTCTTCACCTCTAGAGATGGCAAGTGTGACAGTCGGGGACCCTCTGTCACATATGGCATCATTGCAATCAGAGAGACTCTCATAGACCTGCAGCAACAAGGAGGGAATGGAGGTGTGGTGAAAAGGGTGATGGTGGAGCAGCAGGTGTGGAAGAGATATTAATAGCCTTTTTAGCCGAAAGCAAGAAGGAATGGGAGACATGATACACATGGGGATGGGTATCCCCACCACTACCAGCAGTGACATTGAGGAGTTTGCTGCTGCTGTAAATTCTGCTGCTGCTGAGTTGCAAGTGCAGCAGGATGATGATGAGCAGGCTAGTGCTCCACAGAATACTGTTGACACAGTGTAAATAGGGTCCAGGAGTAGCGATATGGGACGAGGACAGGTTCCACTTGCCAGCAGAATACGTCTCCTGGTGATAGTTGCAGTGCTGCTGATTCTGAGGCAGCAGCAGCAACATCATCCTCTGCCCCAGCCAGTGAAGGGGATTGTGGAGGAGAAGATGAAAGAGGCCATTCTTCTGCTGTATTTTCCCCCTCCCCCTTGAGGTCATGGGTGCGGGATTATTTTTGTCTTGGTACAGGCACATTGCATGATCATCAGCGATGGCACTGTGCATGATTTGCGATGTCAGTGAAAAGGAGAAAGGAGGGAACGCACCTTGGCACAACCACCCTGATAACACACATGAAACACAGGCACCATGACATTTATGTGGAGTATGTTAAAGCAAAACCCCACAAAAGAAATTGAGTGCCATTGTTGCTATACCCCCTGCCTCTCTACAAAGTCAACCAGAGTCAAGGAAGAATTGAGAAACCCAGCCAGATCCTGAAAGTTTGATAGCGAGCAAAATACCTGGCTCATCATCACCTTCTTGTGCTAGGGTTAGGGGCAGGAAGATGTAGCAACATCTTCTAGTGATTCACATCTGTCATCAGATATTGATTCTGTAGATGTGAGGATGTGGCAGTTCGTGTCCACCTATTGCACATTGTCTGCTGTTCTGACCACACATGGCAATGTGGTGAAGTATAATTGCAGGTATGGAATCAAGCAGCATCTGAGGAGATTCCATCCCACAGAATATGCTAAGCTGGTTGCAGGGAAGGTTAATCTTGATTTCTGGGGGGATTATTGATTTTACATTATAGACCTAAGCATCAAGGTGTTTGCTTTCAGTTGTGTCAGTTGTTTGATGGGAGTGCAGATGTGTCCATTGTTCCCCTATTTCTTACACACACTGTGCACATTGCAGTTGCTGATGAGAGGCACAGTTCTTGCTCTCAAAGGAAATATTTATATTGTAACAACACACCCCTGATTCAGGAGGAGAAGCATTATTGGCAAACTTTCTCCACATATACCTGAAGTAGTGTGGGCTAGTTGTGATGCTGCTACTGCTTCAGTAGCATCACTGGAGCTAGTAGTGGCAAGTAGAACAATGATCATCATCACCCATATCAGTGCTGTTGTTGATCCCATTCCCTCAGAGCTGCCAAATCACCCTGCTGCTTAAACAACTCAACTCAACACTGCTGGCACTAGGTCAGTAGGGCATATTGTTTTTCTTTCTCAGAGCTTGTTCTTGTTTTAAACCAGAGGCCTACAAAAAACATTTTGGGGTGCTTGTTTCTAACAAGCCTAAGTTCTATAAATCACTGACCTCAGTAATAGTGATGATCGAGCACCCCAATGCTCGGGTGTTCGGGTGCTCTGACCGAGCGCCCCCGGAGGCTCGAGTGCTCGGCCGAGCACCCGAGCCCCATTGAAGTCAATGGGAGGACTCGAGCATTACACCAGGCACCCCCTGCTCTGATGAGGGGAGGGTGCCTGGTCCATAGGAAAAGGGCACAAAATGATGGAAACACCACAGAAATGGTTCAGGGACAGCATAGGGAGGATGTCTGGATGCATCATGGACTTCAACGTCGCTGCTGGGAACGATGTTTCGCCCGTAGTACGCCATTTTTACAGACTGACCGTAAAACACACAAAAAGGAAGATAAAAACGACTTTAGGTGAAAAATTGTTACCAAACAGTATTTGCTGTATATTTACTTGTATATCATCTGCAAATTCTGCAAAAAATTTCCTCGATTTTAGTGAACTGGGGCCATGATTAAGAGGGAAACGTGCGCAGAGGCAAATTCTCCCAAAAATGTCCTCGATTTTTCTGAACGGGGCCATGATTAAGAGGGAAACGTGCGCAGAGGCAAATTCTACCAAAAATTTCCTCGATTTTTCTGAACTGGGGCCATGATTAAGAGGGAAACGTGCGCAGAGGCAAATTCTCCCAAAAATTTCCTCGATTTTTCTGAACTGGGGCCATGATTAAGAGGGAAACGTGCGCTGAGCCGACCATCTAAAACATTATGGGTGAGGGTCTGCTGCGGAGCTGACCATCCTAAACATTATATGCGAAGGCCCGCTAGCGAGCTGACGCTATAAAACATTATATGAGAGGGCCCGCTAGAGAGCTGACCCAATAAAACATTATATGAGAAGGCCCGCTGGTGAGCTGACCTATACAAAAATTGACAAACAGCGCCCGCTGGTGAGCTGGCCCTATATAAAAATTATATCACAGGGCCCGCTGGTGAGCTGGCCCTATATAAAAATTATATCCCAGGGTATATGGAAGAGAGTCAACCATATACCCATTTTTTGGGTGGAAGGGGTGAATGGGAATACAGAGTATTCCCATCATTGTAAATAACATATATAAAGTGACTTTATGTTCCCCCGGGGCTTTCCTCCAGTGGAGTGGAGAAGTCAGGGGAAATCCAGGCCTTGTTCATTTTTATAAGTGTCAACCTATCAGCATTTTCGGTGGAAAGGCGGATACGCTTATCTGTTATGATGCCACCAGCAGCACTAAATACCCGCTCAGACAGAAAGCTGGCGGCAGGGCAGGCCAGCACCTCCAAGGCGTAGAGTGCCAGTTCATACCACGTGTCCAGCTTGGACACCCAGTAGTTGTAAGGCACAGAGGGATCATTGAGGACGCTGACACGGTCTGCTACGTACTCCTTCACCATCTTCCAAAACTTTTCCCTCCTTGTGACACTAGGCTGCGCATCAGGGTGAGGGTGCTGGCGGGGTGTCATGAAGGTGTCCCACGCCTTGGAGAGTGTTGCCCTGCCTTTGTCGGAACTGCTGTGTGCTCCCCTTTTCTCCCCTTCTCGGTTGGCCAAGGTAGCACGTACTCTGCCGCCAGCGTTGTCAGATGGAAAATTTTGGAGCAATTTTTCAACAAGAACCTTCTGGTATTGCACCATTTTGCTTGTCCTCTCCACCGGAGGAATGAGAGATGAGAAATTCTCTTTGTAGCGGGGGTCCAGAAGGGTGAACACCCAGTAATCCGTGTTGTCTAAAATGCGTGTAACGCGTGGGTCACGGGAAAGGCAGCCTAACATAAAGTCAGCCATGTGTGCCAGAGTACCAACAGGCAAGATTTTGCTGTCCTCACCAGGAGGATGACTCTCAATCTCCTCATCCTCTTCCTCCTCTTCTGCCCACCCACGCTGAAGAGATGGAACTAAAGTTCCATGGCTACCCTCTGTAGCGGAGGCAACCGTGTCTTCCTCCTCCTCCTCCTCCTCCTCCGCCTCCTCCAATTGTCGCTGAGAAGACGAAGTGAGGGTGCTCTGGCTATCACCTTGTGTAAGCTCTTCCTCCCGCATTTCCACCTCTTCCACATGCAAAGCGTCGGTTTTAATTGTGAGCAGCGAGCGTTTCAGTAGACACAGAAGTGGGATGGTTACACTAATAATAGCGTTATCGCCGCTCACCATCTGTGTCGATTCCTCAAAATTGCGTAAAACCTCACAGAGGTCTGACATCCATTCCCACTCCTCACTTCTGATTACAGGAAGTTGAACGGAGAGGCGACGACCGTGTAACAGCTGGTACTCCACTACTGCCCTCTGCTGCTCACAAAGCCGGGCCAACATGTGGAAGGTGGAGTTCCAGCGCGTGCTCACGTCACACAGCAGCTGGTGAGCTGGCAATTGTAAGCGCTGCTGCAGCTTCAACAGGCCGGCTGAAGCTGTAGATGACTTACGGAAATGTGCACACACGCGGCGCACCTTGGTCAAGAGATCATGCAAATTGGGGTAGGTTTTTAGAAATCGATGAACCACTAAATTAAATACATGCGCTAGGCATGGTACGTGTGTGAGCTTGCCGAGCTCCAAAGCCGCCACCAAGTTACGCCCATTATCACACACAACCATGCCTGGTTGCAGGTTGAGTGGCGAGAGCCACTGCTCGGTCTGGTGACTAATCCCCTGCAACAGCTCTGAGGCCGTGTGCTGTTTGTCCCCAAGGCAGATCAGCTTCAGCACGGCCTGTTGACGCTTCCCCACTGCAGTGCTACACTGCTTCCAGCTACCGGCTGATGGGTGAGTGGCGCTGCGCGCAGAGAATTCGGAGGTGGAAACGGAGGAGGAGGAGCCAATAACGTAGGTGCTGGCGGAAACCCTGATGGAGGTAGGGCCCGCAATCCTCGGCGTGGGTAGCACCTGTGCCATCCCAGGGTCCGAGTCGCTCCCAGCCTCCACGACATTCACCCAGTGTGCCGTCAGTGAAATGTAGCGTCCCTGGCCACAAGCACTTGTCCATGTGTCAGTCGTTAAGTGGACCTTCCCAGTAACTGCGTTGGTCAGGGCACGGGTGATGTTACGGGACACATGGTGGTGTAAGGCGGGGACGTCACACCGGGAAAAGTAGTGGCGGCTGGGGACTGCGTACCGAGGGACAGCTGCTGCCATCAGGCTGCGGAAGGACTCAGTCTCCACAAGCCTAAATGGCAGACTTTTGATGGCCAGTAATTTGGAAAGGTGTGAGGTTAGTGCTATGGCCTGTGGGTGGGTGGCTGGGTATTTTCGCTTGCGCTCAAATGCCTGGGGTAACGACATTTGGACGCTGCGCTGGGACAGGGAAGTGGATGTGGTCGCTGATGGTGCTTCAGATGGTACAGGTGCAGGGTGGGAGGTATGCGGGCCTGCGCCTTCGACAGGCGACTGGCCGGCACCGAAAACAGGGGAAGAGGAGGCAGTGGTGTGGCCTGCAGACACAGATTGGCGATCCTGGCGTTCCTCCCACTTATTACGGTGCTTGGATGCCATGTGTCGGATCATGCTGGTGGTGGTGAGGTTTCTAGTGTTCATGCCTCGGCTCATTCTGGTGTGGCACAGGTTGCAAACTACAATTCTTTTGTCGTCCGCACTTTCCTTAAAAAAACGCCATACCGCGGAACACCTACCCCTTGGCAAGGGAGATTTACGCAAGGGGGTGCTCCGTGGAACATTTGCGGGCCGGTTTGGTACGGTCCGCCTTCTTTCTGTAGCCACACCACTGCCTCTTCCAGCCTGTTGCGGTGCTGCAGATGGCTCACCCTCAGGACTGCTGTCATCGCTCGGCTCTCCACCTTCCCAGGTGGGGTCAGTCACCTCATCGTCCACCAAGTCCTCCTCCACTTCCTCACTCTGATCATCCTCCTCATGTCTTGATCCCACCACATACTCAGTCATTGACAACTGTATATCATCCTCCTCATCAAGGTCTTGAGACAGTAAAAGTGGTTGATTTGATGGCAACTGTGTTTCATCATCATCATCATCCACTTCCTTTGACCTTAAATGCCGTTCCCCTCTGTCATCTTCTTGTGATTGGGTACCCTCTAGAGGTTGTGAATCAGGGCACAAGATGTCATGTTCCTCTGCAAGCGTGCTTGGAGAGAGGTTCAAATGAAGGATTGGTGATGAGACGAGCTCCTCACTATATCCCAGTGTGGGATCACTTCTTTGACCAGACCCTCTATGGTGGGAGGAAGGATGATCAGGGTGAGGATTATGTTGACCAGACTCTTGGCTACTGAGAGTGGACTTGGTGGAAGACAGGGTGGTGCTTAACCGACTGGAAGCAGTATCAGCTGAAATCCAACCGACCACCTGTTCGCAGTGGTCTGACCTCGAGAGTGATGTCCTGCGACGCCCTGTAAACTGAGACATGAAGCTAGGTATGGTGGATGTCTTTCTTTCTTGTGCTCTGGCACCAGGCACAGTTTCTACGCGTCCTGACCCGCGCCCTGAACTATCAGGATCACGTCCACTTCCCCGTCCCTTTTTACCCGCCTTCTTCATATTACACGGAATATGTGCTGCAAATCTGCAACTTTGCACACTAAACAGAATGTGCTGCTTATCTGCGGCTCGACACAGTGAATGGAATATGTGACTGATATTTTACACTTTGCACACTAAACAGAATGTTCTCCTAATCTGAAACTTTGCACACTAAACAGAATGTGCTGCTTATCTGCGGCTCGGCACAGTGAATGGAATATGTGACTTTTATATTTTACACTTTGCACAGTAAACAGAATGTTCTGCTAATCTGAAACTTTGCACACTAAACAGAATGTGCTGCTTATCTGCGGCTAGACACAGTGAATGGAATATGTGACTTTGATATTTTACACTTTGCACAGTAAACAGAATGTTCTGCTAATCTGAAACTTTGCACACTAAACAGAATGTGCTGCTTATCTGCGGCTCGGCACAGTGAATGGAATATGTGACTTTGATATTTTACACTTTGCACACTAAACAGAATGTTCTCCTAATCTGCAACTTTGCACACTAAACAGAATGTGCTGCTTATCTGCGGCTCGACACAGTGAATGGAATATGTGACTTTGATATTTTACACTTTGCACACTAAACAGAATGTTCTGCTAATCTGAAACTTTGCACACTAAACAGAATGTGCTGCTTATCTGCGGCTAGACACAGTGAATGGAATATGTGACTTTGATATTTTACACTTTGCACAGTAAACAGAATGTTCTGCTAATCTGAAACTTTGCACACTAAACAGAATGTGCTGCTTATCTGCGGCTAGACACAGTGAATGGAATATGTGACTTTGATATTTTACACTTTGCACAGTAAACAGAATGTTCTGCTAATCTGAAACTTTGCACACTAAACAGAATGTGCTGCTTATCTGCGGCTCGGCACAGTGAATGGAATATGTGACTTTGATATTTTACATTTTGCACACTAAACAGAATGTTCTGCTAATCTGAAACTTTGCACACTAAACAGAATGTGCTGCTTATCTGCGGCTAGACACAGTGAATGGAATATGTGACTTTGATATTTTACACTTTGCACAGTAAACAGAATGTTCTGCTAATCTGAAACTTTGCACACTAAATAGAATGTGCTGCTTATCTGCGGCTCGGCACAGTGAATGGAATATGTGACTTTTATATTTTACACTTTGCACACTAAACAGAATGTTCTGCTAATCTGAAACTTTGCACACTAAACAGAATGTGCTGCTTATCTGCGGCTAGACACAGTGAATGGAATATGTGACTTTGATATCTTACACTTTGCACAGTAAACAGAATGTTCTGCTAATCTAAACCTTTGCACACTAAACAGAATGTGCTGCTTATCTGTGGCTAGACACAGTGAATGGAATATGTGACTTTGATATTTTACACTTTGCACAGTAAACAGAATGTTCTGCTACTCTGAAACTTTGCACACTAAACAGAATGTGCTGCTTATCTGCGGCTCGGCACAGTGAATGGAATACGTGACTGATATTTTACACTTTGCACACTAAACAGAATGTTCTGCTAATCTGAAACTTTGCACACTAAACAGAATGTGCTGCTTATCTGCGGCTAGACAGTGAATGGAATATGTGACTTTGATATTTTACACTTTGCACAGTAAACAGAATGTTCTGCTAATCTGAAACTTTGCACACTAAACAGAATGTGCTGCTTATCTGCGGCTCGGCACAGTGAATGGAATATGTGACTTTTATATTTTACACTTTGCACAGTAAACAGAATGTTCTGCTAATCTGAAACTTTGCACGCTAAACAGAATGTGCTGCTTATCTGCGGCTCGGCACAGTGAATGGAATATGTGACTTTTATATTTTACACTTTGCACAGTAAACAGAATGTTCTGCTAATCTGAAACTTTGCACACTAAACAGAATGTGCTGCTTATCTGCGGCTAGACACAGTGAATGGAATATGTGACTTTGATATTTTACACTTTGCACAGTAAACAGAATGTTCTGCTAATCTGAAACTTTGCACACTAAACAGAATGTGCTGCTTATCTGCGGCTCGGCACAGTGAATGGAATATGTAACTTTGATATTTTACACTTTGCACACTAAACAGAATGTTCTCCTAATCTGCAACTTTGCACACTAAACAGAATGTGCTGCTTATCTGCGGCTAGGCACAGTGAATGGAATATGTGACTTTGATATTTTACACTTTGCACACTAAACAGAATGTTCTCCTAATCTGCAACTTTGCACACTAAACAGAATGTGCTGCTTATCTGCGGCTCGGCACAGTGAATGGAATATGTGACTTTGATATTTTACACTTTGCACACTAAACAGAATGTTCTGCTAATCTGAAACTTTGCACACTAAACAGAATGTGCTGCTAATCTGAAACTTTGCACACTAAAAAGAATGTGCTGCTAATCTGCAACTTTGCACACTGAACAGAATGTGCTGCTAATCTGCAACTTTGCACACTAAACAGAATGTGCTGCTAATCTGCAACTTTGCACACTAAAAAGAATGTGCGTCTAATCTCCAACTTTGCACACTAAACAGAATGTGCTGCTAATCTGAAACTTTGCACACTAAACAGAATGTGCTGCTAATCTGCGGCTAGGCACAGTGAACGGAATATGTGACGTTTTTTTTTTTTTAAATCTCTGCCCCCCCAAACAAAATAAACTGCTGCCCCCACACACAGTAGTCCTAAAAAGGACTTTTGGGTCTTTTTTTTGTTCAACAACACTTTTCTTCTCCCTACACTGACTTTCCCTTCCTATCCTCATCTCTCCCTGGCTAAGACTGAGCCGAACTCGCTGGTCAGGTGCTATACAGAACCCGATCACGGGTTCTGGCCAGCCAATCAGTGTAATGCCAGCAGCCAACATGGCTGCTGGCATTACACTGATGTCAGAGCCTCCCTGCACGTTTATTGGCTGCGCAGCAGCCGCGAAACGTGCGGGGAGGAGACCCGAACATGGCGGGCGAGCACATGCGGTACTCGTACGAGTACCGCCATGTGCCAAGCAGAGCGATGCTCGAGCCGATCCGAGCATCGGCCGAGCATGCTCGCTCATCACTACTCAGTAACTCTAACAAGCATGCGTCCGAAAATCATTACTGATTCTGCAGATCTTGTGCCTCTAACAAGCCAAATCAATGTTTCCTCAGGGCTTGGGCCTAACAAGTTTATGTCCTACAAAGCAATGCTTCCTCAGGCTATGTCCTTCCGATCAAAGTTTCCTCAGGGCTTGTGCCTAACAAGTCTAAGTCCTACAAATCAATGTTTCCTCAGGGCTTGGGCCTCTAAAAACAAGTCATAGAAATCAGCCTCTACAAAAAACTCTATCCCATCAAGTATCAGTCTGCCCCAGTCACAGCTTACATCAGGGGGGTCCCTGTCTCTGTCATGTTACACCAATTTCTTATTTTAATTTATTTTTACAATTTTATTTATTTGATTTTTTTTAACTGTCCCCAATCCCAGTCAACAAACCCCCCAAACTCCCCAGACTCCAACAACACAAGCACCCTCAGACCCCTTTTACATCACATCTTATTTTTTTAATTTTATTATTACTTTTTTTCTATTAACTATCCCCCCAATCCCAGTCAACAACCCCCTCGCACCCTCTAAAAAAACAAATTTCCTGTTCAACTGATTCTTTCCCCAGCCTACACCAACACAGGCAACTTCAGACCCCTTTTATACTATGCCTGTGGGAAATAACATAAAATTTGCTATGTGTTTTGTTTAAATTCAGTCTTCCCATTGATTTAAATGCAATGAGCTAAACAAAAAAAAAAGTGTAAAAAACTGCACTTTTAGCAGGAAATTTTCTGCCATTTTTTGCTGATTTTGGTTTTAGGCAAAAATGTTTGCCTATCCCTACTGATCACTTTATGACTTTACTTGTTTTGTAGCACTGACTTCTCTTCCATGAGGTCATCCTGTCCTCCTTGCTTCATTTCTTCTTTATATCTATAGAACGTTGCCAGCAGATGTGTGAGGATGTGTCTGAATGTGCGTACAAACGTGAGCTGGTGAAATTGCGAACGACTGTACACCCATGATGTGTGCGCAATTGTGTGTGCATGCTTACATGAGTGTGCTCCATCATGTAAGAGTCAGGGGGAATCTTCTATATAATTACTTTGTGTAACAGAAGGACTTACCTAGGTAGGGGTCCATCATACAGCAGTCAGGTGTATCTATATCATCACTGCGTGTAACAGAAGTACTTACCTAGGTAGGAGTCCATCACACAGCAGTCAGGTGTATCTATATATTTACTTTGTGTAACAGACGTACTTACCTAGATAGTCGTCCATCACACAGCAGTCATTTGTATCTATATAATTACTGTGTGTAACATAGGCACTTACCTAGGTAGGAGTCCATTACACAGCAGTCAGGTGTATCTACATAATTACTGTGTGTAACAGAAGTACTTACCTAGGTAGGAGTCCTTCCTACAGCAATCAGGTGTATCTATATAATTACTGTGTGTAACAGAAGCACTTACCTAGGTAGGAGTCCATCATACAGCAGTCAGGTGTATCTATGTAATTACTGTGTGTAACAGAAGCACTTACCTAGGTAGGAGTCTGTCATACAGCAGCCAGGTGTATCTATATAATTACTGTGTGTAACAGAAGCACTTACCTAGGTAGGAGTCCATCATACAGCAGTCAGGTGTATCTATGTAATTACTGTGTGTAACAGAAGCACTTACCTAGGTAGGGGTCCATCATACAGCAGTCAGGTGTATCTATATAATTACTGTGTGTAACAGAAGCACTTACCTAGGTAGGAGTCCATCATACAGCAGTCAGGTCTATCTATATAATTACTGTGTGTAACAGAAGCACTTACCTAGGTAGGAGTCCATCACACAGCAGTCAGGTGTATCTATATATTTACTTTGTGTAACAGACGTACTTACCTAGATAATCGTCCATCACACAGCAGTCATTTGTAGCTATATAATTACTGTGTGTAACAGAAGCACTTACCTAGGTAGGAGTCCATCAAACAGCAGTGATGTGTATCTAAATAATAAACGTGTGTAACAGAAGTACTTACCTAGGTAGGAGTCCTTCATACAGCAGTCAGGTGTATCTATATAATTACTGTGTGTAACAGAAGCACTTACCTAGGTAGGAGTCCATCATACAGCAGTCAGGTGTATCTATATAATTACTGTGTGTAACAGAAGCACTTACCTAGGTAGGAGTCCATCATACAGCAGTCAGGTGCATCTATATAATTACTGTGTGTAACAGAATGACTTACCTAGGTAGGAGTCCATCACACAGCAGTCAGGTGTATCTATATAATTAATGTGTGTAACAGAAGCACTTACCTAGGTAGGTCCATCACACAGCAGTCAGGTGTATCTATGTAATTACTGTGTGTAACAGAAGCACTTACCTAGGTAGGGGTCCGTCATACAGCAGTCAGGTGTATCTATATAATTACTGTGTGTAACAGAAGCACTTACCTAGGTAGGAGTCTGTCATACAGCAGTCAGGTGTATCTATATAATTACTGTGTGTAACAGAAGCACTTACCTAGGTAGGAGTCCATCATACAGCAGTCAGGTCTATCTATGTAATTACTGTGTATAACAGAAACACTTACCTAGGTAGGAGACCATCACACAGCAGTCAGGTGTATCTATATAATTACTGTGTATAACAGAAGCACTTACCTAGGTAGGAGTCCATCGTACAGCAGTCAGGAGTATCTATATAATTACTGTTTGTAACAGAAAGACTTACGCAATTAACATTAAATTGGTTCATCACGGACATTATGATTTTCTACCCATTTCATGGTAATTGAGTGCTATTAGTAGTAGGAGATGTTAGTGTTACTTTAATTGTTTTTACTAAGTTGTTTTCTAAGCATTAAAACTCAGAAATATGTATTTGTTTTCTTCCCCGCACAAGTGATTGTGCATGTCATTTTCAGAGAACTTCTTTTCAGCGTTATTTATAAGGGTGGGGGAATAAACAAATTTCCATCACAAATATGTTTATTAGCATACTTGTTTTTCTTTTCTCACAGTGAAATGTCTGGAAACGAACTTTCTGCGAGTTGCATTGAGAGCCTTTGACACGTCTGGTTTTTTTTCTCTGTGTTTAATGCACAATAGCATTGTTATTAGTGTCAAAAACATCTTGAATCACTTGGGATTCGGTATTTAAACTTCCAAATCTGGTTCAGGCAATTAGGAATCTGTGTTTCTAATTATGTGATCTCAGTGCTGAACTATAAAGTTGGTTTGGGCAGGCAGCATAACATACATAAGTTACGGATTTAAACTTGTTAAGTGAGCCAGTTTGGCCAATTAACGGAACCTCAAACAATGTCTCGCGGTCGGCGCTTACACAGCATTATGGAAGTTCTCTTTTAGTCATGCTTGAGGGCAAACTGACAGTAAATGGTGGTTTATATTAACCCCGTGGATGCTAAAGAGGTCTCCAACGCATTGCAAAGCAATTGTGAAGGCATCCAATGGGGCAATCATAAAGAAATAGCACCGGACAGTCAATAAACATTTGACCTAATCAATTTCTAATTATATAGTCGATGACTAACTAAGGCAAAAATTAGCAAAATTGATACCTTTATTAGCTAACTAAACGGATTTAACCCCTTAACGACCCTTGACAGTCATAGTACGATCTGACAGAACGACCCATGGCATACTATGACCGTCATGGAATTCCGGGCTCCCCCCACGGAGTCCGGAAGCGGATTCTGAAAAAAAAATGATCCGTGGTCCTTAACTGACCGCGCCGATCGGCCGGTCGTTAAGGAGTTAAAAATGCAAGCTTTCAAGACTTCTTAGGTCTCTTCCGAAGGCATGTTATACAGATAAATATGAAAACTTCTCTCTTAAATACAAGTACACATTAGATTGTTTGTCATGGAAATGAGATAAGAACATTAGTCCAGATACGGATTCTTTGATCAGTCAATGGTAGAGGATGTGACTAACTAAGGGCAGATACAACGGATACATTTAAAGGGTCAGTAATGTCTGATTTTAATAAAATGTAATATTGTAGATATTAAAAAAATAAATTAACTGGTGCAAGTCCTGTTTCTCAAACATGTATAGTTTGAGAAATATATGCTGATAAAGGTCCATCCTCCCTGCCCTTTCACAGACGTCATCTGTCTAGCTGACAGAAGGAGATTCGGGTTGTGCAACCCGATGGTGGCTCATCAGCATAGCCTAATTATATATAATAATCCTTTATTTATATAGCGCACACAGATTCCGCGGCACTTTACACTCATATTGGTTCCTGTCCCCATTGGGGCTCACAATCTAAATTCACCTACCAGTATGTTTTTGGAGTGTGGGAGGAAACCGGAGTACCCGGAGGAAACCCACACAAACACAGTGCGAACATACAAACTCATTGCAGATGTTGTCCTTGGTGGGATATGAACCCAGGACCCCAGCGCTGCAAGGCAACAGTGCTAACCACTGAGCCACTGTGCTATATATATATATATGAAGGTAAAGTTCTCTCCTCCTTCCCCTTTCCTTAACATGAGCTGTAAAGATTAGTGTTGAGCGAGCATGCTCGGCCGATGCTCGGATCGGCTCGAGCATTGCTCTGCTCGGCACATGGCGGTACTCGTACGAGTACCGCATGTGCTCGCCCGCCATGTTCGGGTCTCCTCCCCGCACGTTTTGCGGCTGCTGCGCAGCCAATAAACGTGCAGGGAGGCTCTGACATCGGTGTAATGCCAGCAGCCATGTTGGCTGCAGCATTACACTGATTGGCTGGCCAGAACCCGTGGTCAGGTGCTGTATAGCACCTGACCAGCGAGTTCGGCTCAGTCTGAGCCAGGGAGAGCTGAGGATAGGAAGGGAAAGGCAGTGTAGGGAGGAAAAAAACAAAAATTGTGAAAAAAAAAGAACCAAAAGTCCTTTTTAGGACTACTGTGTGTGGGGGCAGCAGGTTATTTGGTGTGGGGGGAAAAAAACAAAAAAAAAAAAAAAAATATATATATATTCTGTTTAGTGTGCAAAGTTGCAGATTAGAGCACATTCTGTTTAGTGTGCACAGTTGCAGATTAGAGCACATTCTGTTTAGTGTGCAAAGTTGCAGATTAGAGCACATTCTGTTTAGTGTGCAAAGTTGCAGATTAGAGCACATTCTGTTTAGTGTGCAAAGTTGCAGATTAGAGCACATTCTGTTAAGTCTTCAAACTAAAATATCAAAGTCACGTATTCCATTCAGTGTGCGTCGCCGCAGTTTAGCAGCACATTCTGAGTACTGTGCAGAGTTGCAGAATAGGAAGAAATACTGTTAAGTCTTCAAACTAAAATATCAAAGTCACATATTCCATTCAGTGTGCTTCGCCGCAGTTTAGCAGCACATTCTGTGTACTGTGCAGAGTTGCAGAATAGGAAGAAATACTGTTAAGTCTTCAAACTAAAATATCAAAGTCACATATTCCATTCAGTGTGCTTCGCCGCAGTGTAGCAGCACATTCTGTGTACTGTGCAGAGTTGCAGAATAGGAAGAAATACTGTTAAGTCTTCAAACTAAAATATCAAAGTCACATATTCCATTCAGTGTCTTTCACCGCCGTTTAACAGCCTATTCTGTGTACTCTGCAGAGTTGCAGAATTATAAGAAATACTGTTAAGTTTTCAAACTCAAATATTAAAGTCACATATTCCATTCAGTGTCTTTCACCGCCGTTTAACAGCCTATTCTGTGTACTCTGTACAGTTGCAGAATTATAAGAAATACTGTTAAGTTTTCAAACTCAAATATTAAAGTCACATATTCCATTCAGTGTCTTTCACCGCCGTTTAACAGCCTATTCTGTGTACTCTGTACAGTTCCAGAATTATAAGAAATACTGTTAAGTTTTCAAACTCAAATATTAAAGTCACATATTCCATTCAGTGTGTTTCAACGCCGTTTAACAGCCTATTCTGTGTACTCTGCAGAGTTGCAGAATAGTAAGAAATACTGTTAAGTTTTCAAACTCAAATATTAAAGTCACATATTCCATTCAGTGTGTTTCACCGCCGTTTAGCAGCCTATTCTGTGTACTGTGCAGAGTTGCAGAATTATAAGAAATACTGTTAAGTTTTCAAACTCAAATATCAAAGTCACATATTCCATTCAGTGTGCTTCGCCGCAGTGTAGCAGCACATTCTGTGTACTGTGCAGAGTTGCAGAATAGGAAGAAATACTGTTAAGTCTTCAAACTAAAATATCAAAGTCACATATTCCATTCAGTGTCTTTCACCGCCGTTTAACAGCCTATTCTGTGTACTCTGCAGAGTTGCAGAATTATAAGAAATACTGTTAAGTTTTCAAACTCAAATATTAAAGTCACATATTCCATTCAGTGTCTTTCACCGCCGTTTAACAGCCTATTCTGTGTACTCTGTACAGTTGCAGAATTATAAGAAATACTGTTAAGTTTTCAAACTCAAATATTAAAGTCACATATTCCATTCAGTGTCTTTCACCGCCGTTTAACAGCCTATTCTGTGTACTCTGTACAGTTCCAGAATTATAAGAAATACTGTTAAGTTTTCAAACTCAAATATTAAAGTCACATATTCCATTCAGTGTCTTTCACCGCCGTTTAACAGCCTATTCTGTGTACTCTGTACAGTTGCAGAATTATAAGAAATACTGTTAAGTTTTCAAACTCAAATATTAAAGTCACATATTCCATTCAGTGTGTTTCAACGCCGTTTAACAGCCTATTCTGTGTACTCTGCAGAGTTGCAGAATAGTAAGAAATACTGTTAATTTTTCAAACTCAAATATCAAAGTCACATATTCCATTCAGTGTCTTTCACCGCCGTTTAACAGCCTATTCTGTGTACTCTGCAGAGTTGCAGAATAGTAAGAAATACTGTTAATTTTTCAAACTCAAATATTAAAGTCACATATTCCATTCAGTGTCTTTCACCGCCGTTTAACAGCCTATTCTGTGTACTCTGTACAGTTCCAGAATTATAAGAAATACTGTTAAGTTTTCAAACTCAAATATTAAAGTCACATATTCCATTCAGTGTGTTTCAACGCCGTTTAACAGCCTATTCTGTGTACTCTGCAGAGTTGCAGAATAGTAAGAAATACTGTTAATTTTTCAAACTCAAATATTAAAGTCACTTATTCCATTCAGTGTGTGTCACCGCAGTTTAGCAGCCTATTCTGTGTACTCTGCAGAGTTGCAGAATAGTAAGAAATACTGTTAATTTTTCAAACTCAAATATTAAAGTCACTTATTCCATTCAGTGTGTGTCACCGCAGTTTAGCAGCCTATTCTGTGTACTCTGCAGAGTTGCAGAATAGTAAGAAATACTGTTAAGTTTTCAAACTCATATATATTAAAGTCATATATATCGTGTAAGATGAAGAAGGCGGGTAAAAAGGGACGGGGAAGTGGACGTGATCCTGAAAGTTCAGGGCGCGGGTCAGGACGCGGAGAAACTGTGCCTGGTGCCAGAGCACAAGAAAGAAAGACATCCACCATACCTAGCTTCATGTCTGATTTCACAGGGCGTCGCAGGACATCACTCTCGAGGTCCGACCAGTGCGAACAGGTGGTCGGTTGGATGACAGCTGATACTGCTTCCAGTCGGTTAAGCACCACCCTGTCTTCCACCAAGTCCACTCTCAGTAGCCAAGAGTCTGGTCAACATAATCCTCACTCTGATCATCCTTCCTCCCACCATACACGGTCTGGTCAAAGAAGTGATCCCACACTGGGATATAGTGATGAGCTCGTCTCATCACCAATCCTTCATTTGACCCTCTCTCCAAGCACGCTTGCAGAGGAACATGACATCTTGTGCCCTGATTCACAACCTCTAGAGGCTACCCAATCACAAGAAGATGACAGATGTGAACGGCATTTAAGGTCAAAGGAAGTAGTGGATGATGATGATGATGATGAGACACAGTTGCCATTAAATCAACCACTATTTCCTTCTCAAGACCTTGTTGAGGAGAATGTTATACAGTTGTCAATGACCGAGTATGTGGTGGGATCAAGACTTGAGGAGGATGATCAGAGTGAGGAAGTGGAGGAGGACTTGGTGGACGATGAGGTGACTGACCCCACCTGGGAAGGTGTAGAGCCGAGCGATGACAGCAGTCCTGAGGGTGAGCCATCTGCAGCACCGCAACAGGCTGGAAGAGGCAGTGGTGTGGCTACAGAAAGAAGGCGGACCGCACCAAACCGGCCCGCAAATGTTCCACGGAGCACCCCCTTGCGTAAATCTACCTTGCCAAGGGGTAGGTGTTCCGCGGTATGGCGTTTTTTTAAGGAAAGTGCGGACGACAAAAGATTTGTAGTTTGCAACCTGTGCCACACCAGAATGAGCCGAGGCATGAACACTAGAAACCTCACCACCACCAGCATGATCCGACACATGGCATCCAAGCACCGTAGTAAGTGGGAGGAACGCCTGGATCGCCCATCTGTGTCTGCAGGCCACACCACTGCCTCCTCTTCCCCTGTTTTCGGTGCCGGCCAATCGCCTGTCGAAGGCGCAGGCCCGCATACCTCCCGCCCTGCACCTGTAGCATCTGAAGCACCATCAGCGACCACATCCACTTCCCTGTCCCAGCACAGCGTCCAAATGTCGTTACCCCAGGCATTTGAGCGCAAGAGAAAATACCCAGCCACCCACCCACAGGCCATAGCACTAACCTCACACCTTTCAAAATTACTGGCCATCGAAATGCTGCCATTTAGGCTTGTGGACACTGAGTCCTTCCGCAGCCTGATGGCAGCAGCTGTCCCTCGGTACGCGGTCCCCAGCCGCCACTACTTTTCCCGGTGTGCCATCCCCGCATTACACCACCATGTGTCCCGTAACATCACCCGTGCCCTGACCAACGCAGTTACTGGGAAGGTCCACTTAACGACTGACACATGGACAAGTGCTTGTGGCCAGGGACGCTACATTTCCCTGACGGCACACTGGGTGAATGTCGTGGAGGCTGGGAGCGACTCGGACCCTGGGATGGCACGGGTGCTACCCACGCCGAGGATTGCGGGCCCTACCTCCATCAGGGTTTCCACCAGCACCTACGTTATTGGCTCCTCCTCCTCCGTTTCCACCTCCGAATTCTCTACACACACCGCCACTCCCCCATCAGCCAGTAGCTGGAAGCAGTGTAGCACTGCAGTGGGGAAGCGTCAACAGGCCGTGCTGAAGCTGATCTGCCTTGGGGACAAACAGCACACGGCCTCAGAGCTGTTGCAGGGGATTAGTCACCAGACCGAGCAGTGGCTCTCGCCACTCAACCTGCAAGCAGGCATGGTTGTGTGTGATAATGGGCGTAACTTGGTGGCGGCTTTGGAGCTCGGCAAGCTCACACACGTACCATGCCTAGCGCATGTATTTAATTTAGTGGTGCAGCGATTTCTAAAAACCTACCCCAATGTGCATGATCTCTTGACCAAGGTGCGCCGCGTGTGTGCACATTTCCGTAAGTCATCTACAGCTTCGGCCGGCCTGTTGAAGCTGCAGCAGCGCTTACAATTGCCAGCTCACCGGCTGCTGTGTGACGTGAGCACGCGCTGGAACTCCACCTTCCACATGTTGGCCCGGCTTTGTGAGCAGCAGAGGGCAGTAGTGGAGTACCAGCTGTTACACGGTCGTCGCCTCTCCGTTCAACTTCCTGTAATCAGAAGTGAGGAGTGGGAATGGATGTCAGACCTCTGCGAGGTTTTACGCAATTTTGAGGAATCGACACAGATGGTGAGCGGCGATAACGCTATTATCAGTGTAACCATCCCACTTCTGTGTCTACTGAAACGCTCGCTGCTCACAATTAAAACCGACGCTTTGCATGTGGAAGAGGTGGAAATGGGGGAGGAAGAGCTTACACAAGGTGATAGCCAGAGCACCCTCACTTCGTCTTCTCAGCGACAATTGGAGGAGGCGGAGGAGGAGGAGGAGGAGGAGGAGGAGGAGGAAGACACGGTTGCCTCCGCTACAGAGGGTAGCCATGGAACTTTAGTTCCATCTCTTCAGCGTGGGTGGGCAGAAGAGGAGGAAGAGGATGAGGATATTGAGAGTCAGCCTCCTGGTGAGGACAGCGAAATCTTGACTGTTGGTACTCTGGCACACATGGCTGACTTTATGTTAGGCTGCCTTTCCCGTGACCCACGCGTTGTACGCATTTTAGACAACACGGATTACTGGGTGTTCACCCTTCTGGACCCCCGCTACAAAGAGAATTTCTCATCTCTCATTCCTCCGGTGGAGAGGACAAGCAAAATGGTGCAATACCAGAAGGTTCTTGTTGAAAAATTGCTCCAAAATTTTCCATCTGACAACGCTGGCGGCAGAGTACGTGCTACCTTGGCCAACCGAGAAGGGGAGAAAAGGGGAGCACACAGCAGTTCCGACAAAGGCAGGGCAACACTCTCCAAGGCGTGGGACACCTTCATGACACCCCGCCAGCACCCTCACCCTGATGCGCAGCCTAGTGTCACAAGGAGGGAAAAGTTTTGGAAGATGGTGAAGGAGTACGTAGCAGACCGTGTCAGCGTCCTCAATGATCCCTCTGTGCCTTACAACTACTGGGTGTCCAAGCTGGACACGTGGTATGAACTGGCACTCTACGCCTTGGAGGTGCTGGCCTGCCCTGCCGCCAGCGTTCTGTCTGAGCGGGTATTTAGTGCTGCTGGTGGCATCATAACAGATAAGCGTATCCGCCTTTCCACCGACAATGCTGATAGGTTGACACTTATAAAAATGAACAAGGCCTGGATTTCCCCTGACTTCTCCACTCCACTGGAGGAAAGCCCCGGGGGAACATAAACTCACTTTATATATGTTATTTACAATGATGGGAATACTCTGTATTCCCATTCACCCCTTCCACCCCAAAAACGGGTATATGGTTGACTCTTAATGTTCTCATCCTCCTCCTCCTCTTCCATATGCCCTGGGATATAATTTTTATATAGGGCCAGCTCACCAGCGTGCCCTGGGATATAATTTTTATATAGGGCCAGCTCACCAGCGGGCCCTGTGATATAATTTTTATATAGGGCCAGCTCACCAGCGGGCCCTGTTTGCCAATTTTTATATAGGTCAGCTCACCAGCGGGCCTTCTCATATAATGTTTTATTGGGTCAGCTCTCTAGCGGGCCCTCTCATATAATGTTTTATAGCGTCAGCTCACTAGCGGGCCTTCGCATATAATGTTTAGGATGGTCAGCTCTGCAGCAGACCCTCACCCATAATGTTTTAGATGGTCAGCTCAGCGCACGTTTCCCTCTTAATCATGGCCTCAGTTCTGAAAATCAAGGAAATTTTTGGGAGAATTTGCCTCTGCGCACGTTTCCCTCTTAATCATGGCCTCAGTTCTGAAAATCAAGGAAATTTTTGGGAGAATTTGCCTCTGCGCACGTTTCCCTATTAATCATGGCCTCAGTTCAGAAAAATCGAGGAAATTTTTGGGAGAATTTGCAGATGATATACAAGTAAATATACTGCAAATACTGTTTGGTAACAATTTTTCGCCTAAAGTCGTTTTTATTTTCCTTTTTGTGTGTTTTACGGTCAGTCTGTAAAAATGGCGTACTACGGGCGAAAGATCGTTCCCAGCAGCGATGTTGGAGTCCAAGGTGCATCCAGACATCCTCCCTATGCTGTCCCTGAACCATTTCTGTAGTGTTTCCATCTTTTTCTGCCCTTTTCCTATGGACCAGGCACCCTCCCCTCATCAGAGCAGGGGGTGCCTGGTGTAATGCTCGAGTCCTCCCATTGACTTCAATGGGGCTCGGGTGCTCGGCCGAGCACTCGAGCCTCAGGGGGTGCTCGGTCAGAGCACCCGAACATCCGAGCATTGGGGTGCTCGCTCATCACTAGTAAAGATGTCAGAAGGAGATTCTGGTCGCACGACCAGAAGGCAGCTCTTTAGCAGAGCCGACATAGCGATATCTAAAATAGATATTACTTTATTCATGACTTTACTATCCCTTTAAGTATTTCTTTTTAGATAGCACTATTTCAGCTCTGCTGAAGAGCCGCTGGACAGTCCAGGAACCAGAATCTCCTTATGTCAGCTACAGGCTGACGTCAGTGAAAAGGAAGAGAGGGAGGAACTTTATCAGCGTATATCTCTCAAACTATAAAGGTTAGAGAGACGGGGCTTGCATCAGTTAATTTAGTTTTTTTATGTCTACAATATTACATTTGTATTAAAATCAGACATTACTATCCCTTTAAGAGAAGATTACATTCATTTCTAGAAAGGGGGACATACAGGGTTATTAGTATATATAATAGTGGGTAAAACAGAAAGTTACAGTAAATAGAAATACTCATTGTGGAGTAGGGTGACCACATTTCCAACCTGCCATTCTGGGACATGAGGTCACCCTAGTGGGACCTCTTACTCTGTGTCAGCCAGCGGGAGCCTCAGCTGCAGGACTCAGACCTCAGACTCACTAGCACCACCATTGCGCCAGCATACCGGCTCCATACCGGCTCCATACCAGTCCTGCCAGCCAATGAAATGTATTTGCTATATGATCCTCATTGGCTGGCTTAGCCAGCCAATGAGGACCATATAGCGAATACATCTCATTTGTAGTGATGAGCGAGCACCGTGATGCTCGGGTGCTCGGGTGCTCTGACCGAGCACCCCCTGCTGCTCGAGTGCTCGGCCGAGCACCCGAGCCCCATTGAATACAATGGGAGCACTCGAGCATCAAACCAGGCACCCCCTGCTCTGATGAGCGGAGGGTGCCTGGTCAATGTCCCCCTTCATGTCCGCTATGCCCCTCTTCCACAATGTCCCCCTTCATCTCCTCTATGCCATAGAGGAGATGAAGGGGGACATTGTGGAAGAGGGGCATAGCGGAGATGAAGGGGGACATTGTGGAAGAGGGGCATAGACTCTATGCCCCTCTTCCACAATGTCCCCCTTCATCTCCGCTATGCCCCTCTTCCACAATGTCCCCCTTCATCTCCTCTATGGCATAGAGGAGATGAAGGGGGACATTGTGGAAGAGGGGCATAGCGGACATGAAGGGGGACATTGTGTAAGACGGGCATAGCGGAGATGAAGGGGGACATTGTGGAAGAGGGGCATAGAGTCTATGCCCCTCTTCCACAATGTCCCCCTTCATGTCCGCAATGCCCCCTTCATCTCCGCAATGCCCCCGTACCTCCATTCCCTGGTGGTCCAGCGGAGCTTCTTCGGATCTGTGCCTCTTCCGGCACAGATCCTCTTCACCCGAGCTTGTCGGGCGAGCACATGGCGGTACTCGTACGAGTACCGCCATGTGCCGAGCAGAGCGATGCTCGAGCCGATCCGAGCATCGGCCGAGCACGCTCGCTCAACACTACTCATTTGCTGACTGGACTGATGCGTGCTGAGCTATGTAGGTAGGTAGGTAGGTAGGCTGTGGGTGCCGGCTTTGTTGCTCCATTCCGGGACTCTTCGTTGTCCCGGTGTGGGGTGACCCGGGATGCGGGACACAGACCTCCAATAAGGGACAGTCCCGGGCATTCCGGGACACGTGGTCACGCTATTGTAGAGGCAGGAAGGCTTATATAATTCTCATTTTTTCTGGGTTATAATGAGGCAAAGGTTGAACTTGATGGACTTTTGTCTTTTTTCAGCTTACCTTACTATTTTACTAACCGTAGTCCATATTTAACCCTTGATCTTCAGAGATACACATACCATAACTTTTGAGTTGCCTTGATTAAAATAAAATTGACCACTTCTGAGATTTATCCCCATGAATGTCAGGGACGTATCCGATGCATTACTTCGAAATGCAGTAGAGATGTCTAGCGTCTGAGGGGGTTAACATTTTATAACCTCTTGCATGTCATAGAAGAGCTGCCTCTTTGGCATTCACGAGATTAACCCTTTGAGTGCCAGAGGGGTAAGCAACGCATTGCAAAGCAATGCGTAGAGTACCCCTCTGGCACTCAAAGTGTTAAAATGTAACTAACAGTAACACCTTATAATAACTTGCCATTTTGAACAAGCATTCCAATTGACCGATATAATAGCCTTTTGTTTTTTAAACAATAGTGTATGAGCTATTTAGCTTTATTTAGTTGTAATTTTAAGTAAGTCAGCTCCCATTTCCTGCCAGTCAGGTACTAACATTCCACACTGCTCTCCCTCCCACCTACCACTCCCTACCAGTTAGATACTAACATTCCACACTGCTCTCCCTCCCACCTGCCACTCCCTACCAGCCAGATACTAACATTCTACACTGCTCTCCTTCCCACCTACCACTCCCTACCAGCCAGATACTAACATTTCACACTGCTCTCCCTCCCACCTACCACTCCCTACCAGCCAGATACTAACATTCCACACTGCTCTCCCTCCCACCTACCACTCCCTACCAGCCAGATACTAACATTCCACACTGCTCTCCCTCCCACCTACCACTCCCTACCAGCCAGATACTAACATTCCACACTGCTCTCCCTCCCACCTACCACTCCCTACCAGCCAGATATTAACATTCTACACTGCTCTCCCTCCCACCTGCCACACCCTACCAGACAGATACTAACATTCCACACTGCTCTCCCTCCCACCTGCCGCTCCCTACCAGCCAGATACTAACATTCCACACTGCTCTCTCTCCCATCTCCCAGTCCCTACCAGCCAGATATTAACATTCCACAATGCTCTCCCTCCCACCTACCACTCCCTACCAGCCAGATATTAACATTCCACAATGCTCTCCCTCTCACCTACCACTCCCTACCAGCCAGATACTGACATTCCACACTGCTCTCCTTCCCACCTGCCACTCCCTACCAGCCAGATACTAACATTCCACAATGCTCTCCCTCTCACCTACCACTCCCTACCAGCCAGATACTAACATTCCACACTGCTCTCCCTCCCACCTACCACTCCCTACCAGCCAGATACTAACATTCCACACTGCTCTCCTTCCCACCTGCCACTCCCTACCAGCCAGATACTAACATTCCACACTGCTCTCCCTCCCATCTACCACTCCCTGCTATACAGTTACTAACATTCCACAATGCTCTCCCTTCCATCTACCACTCCCTACCAGACAGATACTAACATTCCACACAGCTCTCCCTCCCACCTACCACTCCCTACCAGCCAGATACTAACATTCCACACTGCTCTCCCTCCCACCTACCACTCCCTACCAGCCAGATACTAACATTCCACACAGCTCTCCCTCCCACCTACCACTCCCTACCAGCCAGATACTAACATTCCACACTGCTCTCCCTCCCACCTACCACTGCATACCAGCCAGATACTAACATTCCACACTGTTCTCCCTCCCACCTACCATTCCCTGCTAGACAGTTACTAACATTCCACACTGCTCTCCCTCCCATCTTCCTCTCCCTTCCAGTGCCAGCCAGTACCAGCACATTTGTTTAACCCTTTGAGTGACAGAGGGGTGTGCAACACATTGCTTTGCGTTTCAGTGTGGCATGGATCTTTAGCAAGATCTTTATTGATGCAGGGTTAAACGACAGGCCAAAGTAAAACAGAGCATAACTCAGCTTATTTTAATTTGTGTTTATATCAGATAGTTGTTCTCTACCAGGAATGGCTTTGTGGCATTACTATTGTAGTTCCATTTCGACTGTAAGCCCTGTGGTATAACTTGTGCAGGCCAATTCATAGCAGTAACTGGAAGATTGAGAATGGCAGTGGCCCACCGAACCAGGGGGGAATTGCCCCCCTGCCCCCAGGCCAGCCCTCCGCTGCTTGTATTGTTAACTCCTATGCCTTCTCTCTGCTGCCACAGAATCTGTTATTCTATTAGGCTTGATGGAGAGGAAATAACAATCGCTCTGATCTCCACCCCACTGAAAATTATTCTCACGCCTTTGAGAGTTGATAAAATAGGATATATAAAAAGGCTGTTCTATTACAATACACACAGGGATATATCCAAAAAAGTGGATTCATTCCGGATCTAACTAACTGTACTATAGGGAGATATAAAACATCTGTAAATTCTCATTGATTTATGTGTTGGAGACATTTCAAGCATTCAAGGGGTAAAAAATCCCATTTAAATTATTATAAATTGAATTTGTCCTGGATGATGTAGTTGCTTTACCTGTAATATAATGATATAACACTTGGAATAGGCAAAAACAAAAACTAAAAGAACTGAATATTAAAGGGATAGTAAAGTTTCACGATAAAAGCAGCTCCGATTAATCTTTATAGTTTTTGAGCCATGGAGAGTGTTATTTCAGTACTGTCAGAATTGTAGTACAAGAGTAATTCAATGACAAAGTATCCTCCTCCCACCCCTTTTACTGATGTAACACTGCTCACCTCAGAGCAGCAGGGTGGTGTTCAGATGGCTTGCAGAGAGGGACAATCTTTAATTAACATAAGTGAAAAACCTGAAAAACCTGTCAATGGGGGCAGGGCTTTCATTATTCTCACAGTAAGAAGATTGTCCCATGGTGTGAGCTGTCTAGTCTGTGGACCAGATTCCACATCTGAGGGGAGGTGGCTTACACTAGGTAAAAGGGGTGGGAGGGGGATACTTTATCATTCAATTACTCTTGTACTACAACTCTGACAGCACTGATATAACACTCTCTGTGGATCAGATACTATGGAGATTAACTGGAGCTGCTGCTTTTGTGAAACATTACTATCCCTTTAAATGGATACTATTACTTAATATGTTAAAAAATATATATTCGGTTTAGCCCCCTGAGTAAACCAAGGGTACTCCTACTGCTGAAAGTTGTTTTATTCAAAAGTTATTACTGCTCAAACATGATTTCCTTTTTAGGTTCAGTATCACAGTGGCCTGAAATTGTACAGTGGCGCTGTTGCTACACCAACCGATGGAGATTTATGGTCAACTGACCTGAGCTGTCCAAAGGATGGTGTAGCAACAGCGCCACTGTACAATTTCAGGCTGCTGTGATACTACACCTAAAAAATATAAAGTTTGAGCAGTAAAACCTTTTGACTAAACCACCTCTCAGCAGTGGGAGCGCTCTTGTATGGGGATAAAACCTACAATATTTATTTTTTTTACGTTTTAAGTATTACTAACCCTTTAAAATAATAATGGCAGGAGAGTAAAAGTGATACGTTTATTGGCTAAGAGGAGCCACTAAACTAGCCAATAAAAGTATAACATATACTGTACCAGTGCCCTATTTTTTTGTACGGCTAACACTGTACCACTTATATTAAAAAAAAAAAAATAATAGTAGTTCTAAAATCTTTTACTCCAAAAAAACAAGCATGCAGAGAATCTTTATTAATCAGGGATTCTGAGTAAATATCCGTTATCTTATAATAACAACGCATACAAAATTACCACTGCAACCAGGGATTCTGGGTAATGACCTTCTTTATCACATAATCACACAGTTTACAGAGCTTCTGTTGCAGCCAGGAATTCTGGGTAATGTCCTGCCTTATCATATAAGCACACATTATATAGAGCTTCTACTGCACTCAGGAATTCTGGGTAATGACCTTCCTTATCACATAATCATACAGTAAACAGATCATCCAATGCAGTTCAAGATTCTGGGTAATGACCCTCCTTATCACATAATCACGCAGTATACAGAGCTTCCACTGCAGCCAGGGATACTGGGTAATGACCTGCCTTATCATATAATCACACATGATATATAGTTCTACTGCAGTCAGGAATTCTGGGTAATGACCTGCCTTATCACATAATCACACAGTATATGGAACTTCCACTGTAGTAAGGGATTCTGGTAATGACCGGCCTTACCAGGTAATACAGCATACAGTGCTATCTCTGCAGTGTGTGTGATTATGTGGTAAGGCAGATCATTACCAGAATCCCTGGCTGCAGTGGAAGCTTTTGATGCTCAGTGACTATGTGGTAAAGCAGATCATTACCCAGAATTCCTGACTGTAGATGTCAACGTGAAACCCGAACTGCAGGAACATACATGTGCAATCCCAATGTTTTAATTTGTATGTATTTATTTTTAAGGGAAGAACAATTACCTAGTACTGAAAGGGTTATCACGTTTTTTTTTTTTAATTATTATTATTCCAGCTATGAGTCATTTACACGTATTCCTCAAGGAAGAGCCAGAAAGAGAGAAAATAAAAAAAAACAAAAACGATAGCAGCAAAATAAAGCCTCAGGAAAGGGTCTATAAAGATTTCCTCGCTTTGCTAATCCCTTCTCTCTAATGTTTCTTTGTAAATTTGTCAGATGGGAATGAAATTGCCTCATAACTCTCTAGACGTGAAGAGCATCGCTGCACAAAATTACGTACTTGTCAAAGCAATGGGGAATTTATGTTATTGTTTGCAAGATGTGATTTTATTCGGGTTATTTTCTTAGTGTACATTATAGGAGCTACAGAGAGAAAGGAAGTACCGTGGAGATCTGTATATTGTATATAATAGCAGAACTGCTAGAAAGTTGCTTTTGTTGATCAGCGATGACTACTACATGCAGAGTTTATATGTTCCTTAAACACTTCTTCTTTTTGTTTAAAGGAGCAGTAAACTTTTATTATGAAAAAAATATATATTGTAGGGATTTTCCTATTGAGTAAAATAAGGGTACTTCCACTGCCGAGAGATTTATATTTCCAGAGTTATTACAGTTTAAACCCATGTTTTTTTACATTAGCAGTGCCTTCTAGTGGTCAAAATCTAATTAGATTTCCTGTTAGAGTCTAATGGAGAGGAAAGTCAGAAAAGTCAGAGACATACAGTTCTCCATAGAATGTGATAGAAACTGCTGAGTCATTTCCTGTCAGTTAGAACTATCAGGAAGTAAACACAGTAAATTCACTTCCTGTCAGTTAGAACTATCAGAAAGTAAACACAGTAAATTCACTTCCTGTCAGTTAGAACTATCAGGAAGTAGACACAGTAAATTCACTTCCTGATTATTTAAACTGCTATAAATTTTGAATAAAACACCTGACAGCGATGGGAGTGACCTTGATTTATTCAGCAGGAAATGCTCTGTAAAATATGTGTTTTCATAAAAAAAAAGTTTACTGCTCCTTTAAAGAAGACGTAACACCACCTAGTAATACCCTACCACTTACCTTACTACATACCACTCAACATTTCAAATGGCCAAAGGACACAATGGTTTGGTATCCTATTAAAATGTTGACACTTACATGACGACCCTCAAAAGGGCAACATAAGACGTCGCCCAGTATCAAAAGGGGTGAAATCTAAATGTCACCCTCGTACAGGTTGCCCCCCACCATCCTGAAGCAGTTTTCCTGGGGTACAGAATATTAATTATTTCCTATTTCTACTTTCATCCTGCAGGGTGCGCTGTGTGTGGCTGAGGGCAACGCAGTCAGATGCAGGCTGTGCTTTTTATTGGCGGAATACTGCACTGACATTGCTTTGCAAAGCTCTGGCATGCCTCTGCAGTTTCACCTGATTCTTCCTCATTACCAATTTATTCTGTACCCCAGGAAAACTGCTCAGGACGAAGGGGGTGACCTGTACGAGGGTCATCCTATTGATGAAAGTGACATTCTTAAGTCGCCCTTTTGAGGGCCACCATGTAGGTAGCAATATTTTAATAATAAACCCTTTGATTTTAGGTTGTGTTGCTGTGGGCGTGGCTGGTTGGCGGGTATTACAGACATTATTTTGTTTATTCCTTGACCTATTGACATCTCATTGTGTAAGTGAATAAATAATTTAGAACAAGTCCAAAGTATTATTATTTACACAGACTAATGTATAAACACAGATACTGAAGTTTATACAAACATTAATGTGAGTTTTATTGCTGTGGAGCTATGTGATTCACTTATATACACACCACACAGTCTGATCTCCTAAACACAGGGACACCAGGGTAGGAAAGAGGGACAGAGGGATTTGGATCTCAAAGAGGGACTGTCCTATGGAGGGACACATGAGAGGTATGGAACCCACATATCTCCTAAAGAGGAACACTTGGGAGGTATGGATCCCTAATATCGCCTACAGAGGGACACTTGGGAGGTATGGATCCCTAATACCCCTAAAGAGAGACACTTAGGAGGTATGGACCCCTAATATTTCCTAAAGAGGGACACTTGAGAGGTATGACTCCTAATGTCTCCTAAAAAGGGGCACTTGGGAGGTATGGCCCCTAATATCTCCTAAAGAGGGACACTTGGGAGGTATGGCCCCTAATATCTCCTAAAGAGGGACACTTGGGAGGTATGGATCTCTAACATCTCCTACAGACAGACACTTGGGAGGTATGGATCCCTAATATCTCCTAAAGAGGGACACTTGGGATGTATGGATCCCTAATATCTCCTAAAGAGGGACACTTGGGATGTATGGATCCCTAATATCTCCTAAAGAGGGACACTTGGGAGGTATGTCCCTAATATCTCCTAAAGAGGGACACTTGGGAGGTATGTCCCTAATATCTCATAAAGAGGGACACTTGGGAGGTATGTCCCTAATATCTCCTAAAGAGGGACACTTGGGAGGTATGGATCCCTAATATCTCCTAATGATGGACACTTGGGAGGTATGGATCCCTAATATCCCCTAAAGAGGGACATGGAGCTATGGCTAAACAATGATTACTATCCCCCTATGAATTTTGCTCTTGGGCCTTTTTTCAAGAATGAACATCTGCAATCAGTCAGGGATGTCATGACCATTCATGAAGGCAGACAAAACCAAAGCAACATTTTTGAGCCTACGTAACATTTTTAGGAACAAGCAGGGTACACAACACATTGCAAAGCACTCAATGTATTGTACATCCCTCTCATCCATAAAGGGTTAAAACTAACAGGTGCAGTGAGCAGCACTGGTGTCTTGTGATGCTGCCAGCAGCTGTCATGTATACATCTGTGAGAATAATATCCAGGCCTGATTATATATGTTATCTTTAAAATGAAGCCACACAGGCAAAATTTATAGGGGTCATTAGGCTTTTTTAGTGCATTAAAAAATTAATTGGCTTGTAATGATTTTTTTTGTCACAACTAGCACTAGTGTTGACTTTTTCACAAGACATTTACATGTTAAAACATCTCCTTTATTAACCCTTTGAGTGCCAGAGGGGTGCTTAATGCATTGGGCACCCCCCTGGCACTCAAAGTTATAGAATTACAAAAAGGAATTGGGGGAGAGGAAACTAGGAAGCGGGGCAGGGGCCAGAAAAGCTGGACATATGCTTAATGCGGCGGGACAGCAGGATTGGGCTCCAAAATTGTGACTGTTCCGAGTAAATCAGGACAGTTGGCAGTTATGGGGTACAAGTCGTCATGCAAGACCATTGTGAATGACACATTCATCACAAAGTGGTTATGTTTAACCTGGGAAGCTGGCAAAATGCTTTCTTGCTTTATTTTACCAGGTATACATTATTTTCTACTGTTTTTTTTTTTGTTTGTTTGTTTTGCATTTGGACTTTTATGTAGTACTAGTGTAAAAGCCCGTGTATATGGGACAAGGTCCAGGTTGATGCTAACCCTTTGAGTGCCAGAGAGGTATGCAAAGCATTGCTTTGCAATGCTTTGCGTACCCCTCTGGCACTCAAAGGGTTAAGAGGTCAGTCCTGCTGCCGACGCAGTCATGCACTGTAGAGACTGCCTGAAAGCACAGAATGCTCCCAGCACAGAACTCCCAAGATTCCGTGCTCCCAGCATTCCTACACCTCCCAGCATCCCTACACTTCCCAGCATTCTGTGCATTCGGGCAGTCTCTACTGCACATGACGGCTTCTGACAAACATCCTTAGCACATTATTATATAGGATATCAATGAACAGGACATTTTACTATCTTAAACAGTAGTAGGAACTTCAGCTCTTGTGGAGTAGAACTCCCACCAGCCACAAGCTGGTTGCGGATGGTAGGAGTTTCAGTCCCCGACAGCTGGAATGCCCAAAGTTACCTACTCCTGAATTTGAGAATGATTTCATTGCCCTTTCGAATCATGGGTGGGGCTGTTTCTGTGACTATGATTCTGCTTTGGCGAGGGCAAGTGATGGAGTGGAGAATGAGTTCTCAGGCGTCATCACCACATCACCCTTAACCCTTTGAGTGCCGGAGGGGTACGCAACGCATTGCACCCCGCAGAACTCAAAGGATTAATCCTTTGAGTGCCATAGGGTTGAGCAATGCATACAACATCCACAATGACTATTACATACACAATCACTTACCCCTCTACACATATGATTCAAATACACACAGAACTGGCAGATTGGATGTTACATACTTTACACATCCCTGTTTTCTCTGCTGTCTGCTCTCCTGTACAGGCAGAAAACTGTCATCTGCAGTTCCATAGAAGGCTATGGGATGATCTCAAATTTACCATCTCAGTTTGGCCTCATGAGCATCCAGAGGGGGCAGAGCCGGATCATCCATTTTGTCAACCTAGGCTACTGCCTAGGGCCCGTGGCACTATGAAGGGCCCTGGCTGTAAGTGATGGGTCACAAACAGGGGCCTTCTGTTGTTGCCACTAACATCATGTGTCAGACATGCTTTTTGTTGAAAGAGACCAGCATCCACCAGTTGCTTCCACTTCTATTTTTACATTAGAGCCACAAAACCAGTACCTACTAGCAGCACTCAGTGTCAAATGCACCGATCAGGAGATGTGGGCCACAAATTGGTACCTTGCCTAGGGCCCTGTGGAGCCTTAATCTGTCTCTGAGAGTGGGGGCCCCCCCCACACACACACACACTTGCCTCTTCATATAAACATAAGCGTTGGCCCGGCTGGCCTGGGGGTCATATTATGGCTTCACCCGCTGGGAAAATTTATGCGGGTGTCTCTGTTTAGCCATACTGGGACTGTGCAAGGCGACCGCAGAGGCAGCAGTCTGAGCTTAGCTCATGTGCTGAAGAGCCACATTAACATATATACATACCCACGGGAACATGACAGTGCTCATTAAGCAGCCATTGATGAAGTGGACAATGCAATACCATATACCTGACTAAGGCATAGTAAACACATAGCGATGGAGGCACATTTGCAATGTAGGCACAAGTTATATTGATGAAGACATCTTATCACAAATTACAAGATGGAATTGGTATAAATACACCACAATATCCTCACTTGTACCCGAATCAATCCTCAGTGCATCTCCACTCGATTGAACTGTAGGGTAACTCTCTGGCCATCAGGGGGAGCTGCTAAAAAACAAGACATATAACTTTGGAACTAAACATTTCTCTAGCATGTTTTACTCAGCAAGACAATCTCTACAATATGTGTGTTTTCATAATAAGGTTTATTATTCCTATAGTTTGTGATATTTAAAGGGATACTAATGTCCATCTCTCAAACGCTATTTTGGCCTCTGCTGAAGAGCCGCCGGCTGGTCCCAGGACCGGGATCTCCTGTTGTCATTAGAGAGCTGACCTCAGGAGAAGGGCAGGGAGGGGGGGGCTTTAGATGCAAATATCTCTCGAACCATAAAGGTTTGAAAGATGGGATTTGCTGCACATATTTTTTTATTTTTTTTTAAATCTACAGTAAAACATAAAATGATTATTGGACATTACTATCACTTTAAAGCAACATTCACAACTTCACCCCCCCAAAAAAAAAATTACATAGTATCAAAGAACTCAAAACGTGCTTTAATACTATGTATATATAACTCAGAATGCCTTAGAATTTTGAAACTACCTCATTTTTCGTTGGTGGATTCAGCTGCTTCAACAGCCATTAGTGGGAGCATGCTGCACTGTAGGGTGGGGAAGGCAACAAGGAACTCTGTGTCAGGCTCCGCCCCCACATGACATCATGCACCTCACTCGTTCTGAGCGACAACGCAGAAGGAATCAGCCATTCTGTTGTATTTTGACAGTAGGCTGATGCTGGGGCAAGCTGTCTCACCCTCACACTACTTCCAAAATACATTAGAAAGGCTGATTTCTCCTGCACTATTTCTCGGTATGAGCAAGGTATGTGATGTCATCAGGAGGGTGCAGCCACCTTCATAGCTGACATCACTGAGGTTGCAGGCCCTGTATCCTGACTGGTGTAGAAGCTTGTGTTGGAGGTGGGGAAATGAACCTTCCCCATCTCCAGGAAGCTGCCCCGATAGAGAACACAATGAAGATTAACACTTTAAGTGTGTGATGGACTCACGATGCATTGAAAACACCCCCCCTTCGGCATTGAAAGGGTTCAAGAAAGCACAGCTGGCTGGGTGGCAGGCACAGGACCGGATTTATATCCCAGGCTCCCCTACACAAAGCACTGTAGGCTGCCTTAGCTCTGCCCATGGCCACACACCCCACTCCTCACATTACTCCAGCCCCAGTCCCGTTTATTGTTTCCTGGTACAGAAAATACTCTTAGCCTATAAAAAGGAAGAACAAGAAAGAGCTTTAACTCCTTGGTTGCTAGAGAGATCTCTAGCATCCAAGGGCTTATCATTGTTCTGACCACTCCTACAGTTCAGAATATGGGTGTGCCAGCACAGCTGAGGTTCCTCCCCTCAAAATTTGGTGCTCGAGGCAGTTACCTACTCTGCCTATTGGGAAATGCGGCCCTGGACAGGCATGTTATTATAGCACACAACATGTTCTTTAATACTAGATAATGTTGTGTGGATGTGTGTGCGTGTGTGTGAGAGTGAGTGTGTTTGTGTGGGAGGGGCTCCCTTTAAACTAAATTTGGAATATCACATGTGTCTGCAGTTATATCAGGCCATTCTACTTAAAGGGGAACTACCACCCTTTAAAAACTTAACCTGGACTGATTCTTCATCTGGCGACTAGCTGCTTAGTAGCGCTAGTCGCCAGAAATATTACCCGGTTCTGAAGATTTCTGCCTTTTTCGGATGGTCACTGGAACAGGAAGCACGGACGTCTCTTCACAGTGACGTCCGTGCGCCTGCGCTGTCAGTCCCTTTTGAACCGCGCGGTTCAAAAGGGACTGACAGCGCAGGCGCACAGACGTCACTGTGAAGAGACGTCCGTGCTTCCTGTTCCAGTGACCGTCCGAAAAAGGCAGAAATCTTCAGAACCGGGTAATATTTCTGGCGACTAGCGCTACTAAGCAGCTAGTCGCCAGATGAAGAATCAGTCCAGGTTAAGTTTTTAAGAGGTGGTAGTTCCCCTTTAATCCGTTCCCTCCTATCTAGCAGGTGTTGTTTAGTAATACCAAACAAGTGTTGTACTTGAGCGCTTACAAAACTGCAACATAATAACATTTGAATGAAGCTTCTACCAACAGTGATACAATCCTTTCTTTACTCAGCTGAAAAAAAAACTGTAAAGTATATATTTGTCATAATACGTTACTAAAAAAATATATATATATATTATTCCTTTAAGAAAGCATGAAAAAAGGAACAGCAATTTGGACTATGTTTTTACCTGCAAGCATTGGAACTGGAATATTTTCAATTTATTCCATCTTATTTTGTAAATCAATGCAATTTATATTTAAATGCACCAAAAGCATATTTAACATTTCCTAAGTCATAACAGAGTAGTGGCAGAGCATTTGCATGCCAAATCTACTTAGTAGCAGACAGATGGTTGTCTGGCATAGCCCTCCATACCTACAGCTGCAAAATCTGTCTGAACTGAATGGAATTCTGGGATATGAACCATCTTTTCAGGCTGTTCAGAGATACAGCAGACAGGTATTATGCATACATGAAAACAACTCACATATAAGCTAAACTGCACATATTACAACCAGGATTTGAACTCTGTCGTCTGTGGCTTAAAATCTTGAATGCTAGATAGGTCAATGCCTTGGTGACCTCTTTAAATTTAAAGAGGATACAATGGACCTGTCAGTCTAACTTTACTCATCTCAGAATGCTAGCTATGTCGATTGACAGAACATAATGGGAATTGTGTTCCACGACAGACGGTTGACTTTCGGATGCTGATGAAGCCATGCCGGCATTGTGAATCCCAACAGAGCAACAGGGGAGAAGAATGAGTTCTGAAAGAGGCTCACTCACTGGTCACAGGAGAAGAGACTGAACCATGAGACTGAAGTCTCCCAGTTCAGTCTCATTGACCTGCGTGTTGCAGTTCCTATGGACTATCTTGAAGGCCTGATGCTGAAAGTCAATGGAGGCTGCCCAACTAACCTTCAAGGTTTGTGACTGGGAGCCACATGCTCCTAGGAGAGAGGTTAGTTTTCTGGGCGTGTTAAAAATATTACCTGAACCAAAAGAACAAGATCAGAATGTTACCACAATCAATAGAGCGACATTCTGAGCCCTTACGTAGGTGATAGGAGTCATTTTGCAGTTTGTACAATGTTTCCCTAGACCTTTCACTAAGAGTACAGTCATTTGAGCAAACAGTAAAAAATGCTAAGTGGTTTTTAAGTATTCAATTGGATAAATTATAACCTTGCACAAGACTCTGTACACCAGAGGCAAGTGCAGCCCATTCATCAGTGACTGCCTAGTTGTCTCCTACACAGCAGTCTTCCCTCTCCTGACTGCTGCGGAATGACTCCAGTGATAGGCCTAACGTTGGCCTTAATGGTAAGGAATTTGGCCTTTCATTTTCATTTATTGCAGTTGCAGCTTGTACATGGAGGAATGACTGAGAGAGACACTACTACTGCACAGTGCTAGAATCCAGTATGTGTTAAATGTATTTTTATCTCTGCTGTCCTCACTTGGTGGCAGCATGATGAATACTCAAATAAATATTACAGTGCATGTTAGTGTACTTTCATGTAATGCTAGTTTGGAAATTGTTCTTCACCCTAGGAAGTAATGGCAAGCTCATCTTAATTTATGCCTAACTTGTGAATAAAATGCTGTGGCCATTTTTACTCACGTATGTGTCCTCGTATGTTAATGAAACAAAGGAGTTTGTTGGGTGGAATGTTCACAAGGAGGAGAGATAACTGAGAATTCCGCAACTCATGCTCAGTTTATGTACTAATGTGAACAGGTTATTTACCAGTTTATAAAGTGCAATAATGCCAAGTTTATATACTAATTTGAAACAATTATTTACCATTTTATGTAATGCTGCAATGTCCATTTTTTATAATACATGGACAGTATAGCATTTTGTACAGTGCTGTAATATTCCCTTTATATACAAATTTTGCCAATTAATTTACTAATTTGTATATGCTGTAATGTCCATTTTAAATATTCATTTCACCAGTTTATTTATCAGTTTATATGTTGCAGTAATGTCCAGTTTATTTATTAGTTTTGTCAGTTTATTTACTAGTTTACAGTAATGTGCAAAAGTTTTAGGCAGGTGTGAAAAAATGCTGTAAAGTAAGAATGCTTTCAACAATAGACGTTAATAGTTTATATTTATCAATTAACAAAATGCAAAGTGAGCGAACAGAAGAAAAATCTAAATTAAATCAATATTTGGTGTGACCACCCTTTCCCTTCAAAACAGCATTAATTCTAGGTACACTTGCACAAAATCAGGGATTTTGTAGTCATATAGTTAGGTGTATCGTTAAACAATTATAGCAAGCAGGTGCTAATGATCATCAGTTTAATCTGTAGGTTGAAAATAAATCATTAAATGAAACAGAAAGAACTTTGTAGGAGGAATAAAACTGGATGAGGAACAGCCAAACTCACCTAACAAGTTGAGGTTGCTAAAGACAGTTTAATGTCAAAAGTCATACACAATGGCAAGACACACAGCAACAAGACACAAGGTAGTGATACCACACCAGCAAGGTCTCTCCCAGACATAAATTTCAAGGCAGACGGGGGTTTCCAAATGTGCTGTCCAAGCTCTTTTGAAGAAGCATAAAGAAAAGGACAATGTTGAGGACCGTAGATGCTGTGGTTGGCCAAGGAAACTTAGTACAGCAGATGAAAGACACATCATGCTTACTTCCCTTTGCAATCGGAAAATGTCCAGCAGTACCATCAACTCAGAATTATAAGAAGACTGTGGGACCCTGGTACACCCATCTACTGTCTGGAGAAGCCTGGTCAGAAGTGTTCTTCATGGAAGACTTGCAACCAAAAAGCCAAACCTCCAACGTGGAAACAAGGCAGAGCGAATCAACTATGCATGAAAATACAGGAACTGAGGTGCAGCAAAATGGAAGTAGGTGTTCTGGACTGATGAATCAAAATTTGAAATATTTGGCTGTAATAGAAAGCAGTTTTTTTGCCGAAGGGTTGGAGAGCATTACAAGAATTAATGTCTGCAGGCAACAGTGAAGCATGGTGGAGGTTCCTTGCAAGTTCGGGGCTATATCTCCCAAAAAAATATTTCTAATTTTTTAAAGATTAAAAAGTTTAATTGAATGCAAAAAATTGTATCTCTCAATCCGCTATGATTTGAGAGATATCTGCATTCAACGTTTGATGTTTCCTGCTGTCAGCAGGAGATCTGTGTCGGCCAACATGGAGGCTCTGCAGAAGAACCTCAATCGCATTTTTTAAAAATAATTACATAATTGGAATGGTCTACAAAGTGTGCTTGCAAACCAGGCACACTTTGTAGACCATTCCAATGAAGTAATTTTTTTTTAAAAAACGCAATTGCGGCTCTGCTGCAGAGCCTCCATGTCGGCCAAAAAGGATCTCCTGCGGACAACTTTACAGCTGACAGCAGGAAACATCAAACTTTGAATGCAGATATATCTCAAACCATAGAGGTTTGATAGATATTTTTTTTGCATTTAATTAAACTTTTTAATCTCTACAAAATGCAAAATATTTTTTGGGGGACATTACTGTCCCTTTAATGGTCTCCTCAATACTGAGAATTACAGGCAGATACTTATCCATCATGCAGTACCATCAGTGAGACATCTGACTGGCCCCAAATTTATTCTGTAGTGTGACAACAACCCCAAACATACAGCCAAGGTCAGTAAGGACTTTCTTCAGGCTAAAGAAGAACAAGGAGTCCTGGAATTGATGGTATGGCCCCACAGAGCACTGATCTAAACATCATCGAGAAAGATGCAACTGAGGATTTCTAAATCCACAGAAGATCTGTGGTTACTAGTTCTCCAACATGTTTGGAACAACCTACTTGCTGAGTTCCTTAACAAACTGTGTACAAGTGTACCTAGAAGAATTGATGCTGTTTTGAAGGGTGGTCACACCCAATATTGATTTGATTTACATTTTTCTTCTGTTCACTCACTTTGCATTTTATTAAATGATTAAAATAAATTACTGACATGTCTATTTTTGAAAGCATTCTTGCTTTACAGCTTTTTTCATGCCTGCCTAAAACATTTGCACAGTATTGTATATATTGGTGTATATATTGCTGTAAGATCCAGTGTAAATAGTATTTTGTCCAGTTTATTTACCAGTTTGTATATTGCTGCAAGGTCCAGTTTATATATTGAATTGGCCAATTTATTTGCCTACATATATATATATATATATATATATATATATATATATATATATATATATATACACTAGTTGAATAGCCCGTGTACACGGGCCACAGTGCCACCCAGCAACGGCCACTGTGCAGTCATGCACTGTAGAGACTGCCCAAGCCGCGGCTGATATGGGGTGGGGCCCCGCTCCGTTATCAGCCGGGGTGTGGGCAGTCTGTAGTGCGCATGACTGCAGCTCAAGCAGCCGTCTCTACTGCGCATGATGGCTTCTGACAAACACACATTTCGCAAATTATTATTACTAAGCCATGTGCTGTAGACCTATTTTATGTTATACACCAAGGGTTGTCAATTGTTTGCCCTACAGCTGTTGAGAACTGCAACTCCCATCAACAAGCCAATGGTTGTTTAGGAATGATGGGGGATGTAGTCCACAAAAATTGATGGTCCAACATTTTGATGACTACTGTTATAAGCTGTATAAGTGTATTTTCTGGTGCAGGGTCCAGTATGTGGGTCTTTGGGAGGAGTTATGTGTCAAGGAGGGGATGCTAAGGGCATTTCAGGGCCTGGCCTATCGAAAGCAAGAGATGTAATCCAGCCCTACGAAATGGTAAATCTTGCTTCATTCACTTGCTAGGTTGGGAGCAACTCCAGCAATAATTTATCAATGGAACCAGCAGAGCTGTCAGGGATTTGACACTGAGCTATAGTACTTCATCAAGGAACTGCAAATCAGCCAGGTTGTGGGTCCAGATGTCAGCAATGTTTGATCTCCCAGACACTGCAATAATCTGCTTTTGTTTGATTGATTCCTACCCATCACCACAACACATAACCAGCCAAGAGGGAAGCGACCTCTTTTTTTTTATCTGCTTTGGTCATCTGCTGTAGGCCAACGGCCAGGTCAGCGCATGCTTGTCTAACTGGGGATTCAAGAGGGTTTTGTGAACGGGCTGATTCTTTTATCACATCCCACAGCACAATGAGTCTAATAAATCAACCTGAGCAGGATTGAGTGTCCCATAAATACCTCACACCATATCTCTCGCAAGAATGCAAAAGTAATTCATAGAAGAGGCAAGGTAACTTTGCAGGAGGAGATATACGGCCTCTATAAAGCAGAGATGTGCAGGTCTATTACTGTTCGTGTCTGCAGCAGCTAGCCCTTACACCTTGTGAAAAAAAATTAACTTTCCAATAATGTTTATTTCCTTGCAGCCAGTAATATATATCTCTGTGTGAGCAGAAAACAGCGGGGATGGATCACAAAGAGTGACACCAGTTTTTCTGTCTTTGTGCTAAGTTTTTAAAGCGGTGTCGGATCATAATGTTCTCTTGTCAGCTGCTAATGCGTCCAGTAAGAAATAATGTGGCACATTTACAAAGAGAAAAGTGGAGTAATATTGAGGCAAAATAACTACACAATGGAGGACGTTACAACTCCGGCAGCAGAGCTCACTGTCTGCACCCGCTGGTTCGTGCACCTGAATTGTGGGGTATGTACTAGAGCAGTGGTTCTCAACTCCGGTCCTCAGGACCCACTAACAGGCCAGGATTTGTTGATTTCCTTGTTACAGCACAGGGGAGTTAATCAATGTGAATGAGCCTCTGATCACATGATTTCCTTGTTAGAGCACAGGTGAGTTAATTAATGTGAATGAGCCTCTGATCACATGATTTCCTTGTTAGAGCACAGGTGAGTTAATCAATGTGAATGAGCCTCTGATCACCACACCTGTGCTCTAGCAGAGAAATCCATAAGTCCTGGCCTGTTAGCGGGTCCTGAGGACCGGAGTTGAGAAACACTATGCTAGAGGTTATAATAACTTTACTACATTCCGGCTCACACACACACATTCTTCTTACCTTTTAACCCCTTAACGACCCTTGACGGTCATAGTACGTCATAGGTTGATCTGAGTTAACGACCCATGAGGTACTATGACTGTCATGGAATTCCGGGCTCCCCCCCCCCCCCGGCTGCACCCCATTCAGGGAGTCCGGAATCAGAATTTAAAAAAAAAAAAGCTCTGTGGTCCTTAAGTGACCGCGACCTGCCGATCGGCCGGTCGTTAAGGGGTTAAAGACCAGTCCTTGGCAAGTGGATATAACATCAGGTCTGATTTAAAATGATTAAAGGTGTTTTTATAAATATGGCATTATCCTATATAATAATTTGCTAGGATGTTTATCAGAAGCTGTCATGCGCAGTATAGACTGCCCGAACACACAGAATGCTGGGAGGTGTAGGAATGCTGGGAGCACCAAATGCTGGGAGTTCTGTGCTGGGAGCATTCTGTACTTTCGGACAGTCTCTACAGTGCATGACTGCGTCGGTGGCAGGACGCCAAGCAGGACTGGCCTCTTAACCCTTTGAGTGCCAGAGGGGTACACAGCACACGGGCTTTTACACTAGTTATGCATATTTTAATGCCTGGAATACTTAAAGGGATAGTAATGTTTCAAAAGCAGCTCCAATTAATCTTCATAGTATTCGAGCCACAGAGAGTGTTATTTCAATACTGTCAGAGTTGTAATTCAAGAGTAATTGAATGATAAAGTATCCCCTTCCCGCCCCTTTTACCTAGTGTAACACTGCTCACCTCGGAGTAGCAACACTGTCCGGATGGATCACAGAGAGGGACAATCTTCAGTGAGCATAAGGGAAAACTGATAAACCTGTCAAGGGGGGCAGGGATTTCCTTATGATCACAGAAAGAAGATTGTCCCTTGCTGTGATCTGTTCAGTCAAGAGACCTGATTCCACATCTGAGGGGAGGTGGCTTACACTAGGTATAAGGGGCGGGAGGGGGGAACTTTATCATTCAATTACTCTTAAAGTACAACTGACAATATTGAAATAACACTCTCTGTTGACCAAATACTGTGAAGATTATTGAAGATGCTTTTATTTGGAAACATTACTATCTCTTTAACCCTTTGAGTGCCTCTGGCACTCAAAGGGTTAAGGATAGCATATACATAGCATTACAATTCTGGTGATAATTCTGTCACAAAATTGTCGCAAATAGCAACATTTCTTCATAAATTCGCTGCTCAACTTTTTACAAACATCATTACTCCATTTTACAAAAAAGTTAATACACAGCGTTCAGTCCTCTTAAACTGTCGTTATTATGTTTATAACTATCGGACACTGTGTTACAGCCATTTTAACACATATTCCCACTTTGCTCCACTTTTATAAATATGTCTCAAAGACTTTAATGTCAGCTAGCCTCAAACCCTTTCACTACCGCACGCGCGGGAACATGGAGTAATGTTACTCTGTTGTCCTCTGTGTTAGGAAAGGTGCACAGTAATGGAACAACCAAAAACACATCTCCACTGGCGCCACCTAGTGAAAGTAACATACAGAAGAGCATTTTCAGAGTAAGTTGCTTAGTAAATTGGGTTATGTAGGTGTGCAGAAACGTGATACCTTCCATAGAATTAACCCAACCACTCGGACAAACCCACTCACATGTGGTTGGTACTGCTCAGATTAGGACAGCACAATGAGAAAGTAGAGGATATTGTAACTGCCTCAGCACATACATCCCACCCCTCAATGGTCAGTTCCATTAGGTGCTGCCCACAACCAGTCCCTCACAATAATCACGCAAGAAAAAACACTAGGAAAAAGCACTGGGGACACCACAGATAGCAGCTATGGCAATCTGACATGAACAATATATAAACCCTCTTAGTGTAAGATGTATCACTGGATTGTGAATCCTTTAATCAGGTAGGTCACTTGCAGGGATCTATATAAAGACCTGTCCTGATCTAGAGTCCTTCCGTTTGTATAAGATATATAATTTTAGCTATAGAGGAGTAGACTGGATAAAATGAGTCTGGATATCAAATTAACGATTGAGAAGAAAATTCTAAATAAGAAAAATAACTCAGTCTTCTATTAAAAACATGAAATAATTTATTGGGAGTACAAAATAATGGCTTTCTCTCAACACGTTTCTTAGGCAAGACATTTCAGCAGGACATTATTCTTGTAAGAAACCCAACAAAAAAACAAATGCATCTGGAGTGAAATTAATTTCACTGAGGGAAGGTCCCAGGAACAGTGCAGTTTAAATATATATCCCTACAAGTGATCTGCTGGATCCAGGGATTTATATAATCCAATGCAATGCTCTGGCTGGAAGCTAAGGAACTGAGACAAAGCACCTGGACTAAGATTGTCTCAATCTGTTCTTATAAACTGTGTTAATGTGAGTCTGTCACCCTATTGTGCAGATTTATATAATCCAACGATACACACATATGCTTCCCCAAGTGGAGGGGAGGTGGTTGTTGGAGATGGAAGGGAGGGGAGGTGGCTGGAGGAGATGGATGGAAGGGGATCAGGCTGGAGGAGATGGAAGGGAGGGGAGCTGGCTGTAGGAGATGGAAGGGAGGGGATCAGGCTGGAGGAGATGGAAGGGATTGGATCTTGCTGGAGGAGATGGAAGGGATGGGAGCTGGCTGGAGGAGATGATTGGGAAGGGATCTGGCTGGAGGACATGGAAGGGATGGGAGCTGCCTGGATGAGATGGATGGGAGGGGTCTGGCTGGAGGAGATGGAAGGGATGGGATCTGGCTGGATGAGATGGAAGGGAGGGAAGGGAGGGGATCTGGCTGGAGGAGATGGATGGGAGGGGAGCTGCCTGGAGGAGATGGATGGGAGGGGATCTGGCTGGAGGAGATGGACAGGAGGGGAGCTGGTTGGACGAGATGGATGGGATGGGAACTGGTTGGAAGAGATGGAAGGGATGGGATCTGGCTGGAGGAGATGGAAGGGAGGGAAGGGATGGGATCAGGATGGAGGAGACGGAAGGGAGAGGAGCTGCCTGGAGGAGATGGAAGGGAGGGGATCAGGCTGGAGGAGATGGAAGGGAGGGGATCAGGCTGGAGGAGATGGAAGGGATGGGATCTGGCTGGAGGAGATGGACGGGAGGGGAGCTGGCTGGAGGAGATGGAAGGGAGGGGATCAGGCAGGAGAGGATGGATGGGAAGAGAGCTGGCTGGAGGAGATGGAAGGGAGGGGAGGTGGCTGGAGGAGATAGAAGGGAGGGGATCAGACAGGAGAGGATGGATGGGAAGAGAGCTGGCTGGAGGAGATGGAAGGGAGGGGATCAGGTTGGAGGAGATGGAAGGGAGGGGATCAGGTTGGAGGAGATGGAAGGGAGGGGATAAGGCTGGAGGAGATGAATGGGAGGGGAGCTGGCTGGAGGAGATGGATGGGAGGGGATCAGGCTGGAGGAGATGGAAGGGATGGGATCAGGCTGGAGGAGATGGATGGGAGGGGATCAGACTGGAGAAGATGGATGGAAGGGGATCAGGCTGGAGAAGATGAATGGGAGGGGAGCTGGCTGGAGGAGATGGATGGGAGGGGAGCTGGCTGGAGGAGATGGAAGGAAGGGGATCAGGCTGGAGGAGATGGATGGGAGGGGATCAGGCTGGAGGAGATGAATGGGAGGGGAGCTGGCTGGAGGAGATGGATGGGAGGGGAGCTGGCTGGAGGAGATGGATGGGAGGGGAGCTGGCTGGAGGAGATGGATGGGAGGGGAGCTGGCTGGAGGAGATGGATGGGAGGGGAGCTGGCTGGAGGAGATGGAAGGGAGGGGATCAGGCTGGAGGAGATGGATGGGAGGGGATCAGGCTGGAGGAGATGAATGGGAGGGGAGCTGGCTGGAGGAGATGGATGGGAGGGGAGCTGGCTGGAGGAGATGGATGGGAGGGGAGCTGGCTGGAGGAGATGGATGGGAGGGGAGCTGGCTGGAGGAGATGAATGGAAGGGGATCAGGCTGGAGGAGATGGAAGGGAGGGGATCAGGCTGGAGAAGATGGATGGAAGGGGATCAGGCTGGAGAAGATGAATGGGAGGGGAGCTGGCTGGAGGAGATGGATGGGAGGGGATCAGGCTGGAGGAGATGAATGGGAGGGGATCAGGCTGGAGGAGATGGATGGAAGGGGATCAGGCTGGAGAAGATGGATGGAAGGGGATCAGACTGGAGAAGATGGATGGGAGGGGATCAGGCTGGAGAAGATGGATGGGAGGGGAGCTGGCTGGAGGAGATGGATGGGAGGGGATCAGGCTGGAGGAGATGAATGGGAGGGGAGCTGGCTGGAGGAGATGGATGGGAGGGGAGCTGGCTGGAGGAGATGGATGGGAGGGGATCAGGCTGGAGGAGATGGATGGGAGGGGATCAGACTGGAGAAGATGGAAGGGAGGGGAGCTGGCTGGAGGAGATGGATGGAAGGGGATCAGGCTGGAGGAGATGGATGGGAGGGGATCAGGCTGGAGAAGATGGATGGGAGGGGAGCTGGCTGGAGGAGATGGATGGAAGGGGATCAGGCTGGAGGAGATGGATGGGAGGGGATCAGGCTGGAGAAGATGGATGGGAGGGGAGCTGGCTGGAGGAGATGGATGGGAGGGAATCAGGCCGGAGGAGTTGAATGGGAGGAGAGCTGGCTGAAGGGGAGTAGGCCGTGGAGAGGGAGGGGGTAGAGTGGGATGAACTGAAGAAATGGAAGGGAGGAGAAGTCTATGTGAGGAGGAGCAGTGCTAATTAGACAGGAGAACAGGGGAGGTTTTTTTTGTTATTACAAACTGTAGTCCCAAAACATTGGATTGGAAATACATGTTTGTGGTCATGAAAATAGCCTGTTTTGGAGGAAAAACCAACGTAGTTCCCTTGGTGGCCAGACAATGGCTGCACACTCCTTGCTCTAGGGTTTCAGTGATTCTTATGCAAACCTGCCATATGCATTTTTAACAAACAGCTGGTATTAATGGAAAACTAAGACTGCCTAATAATAGCCCACTTACCTTAACCCCTTAGTGACGGCCGCGTGCAGACGCGGCCGTCACTTAACGTCCGTCTAACTTTTTTTTTTTTTTTTCTAAAAGAATCCGGCGTCCCCGAACGGCGTTCAGCCGCGCGGGGAGCCGGATTTCCGGGACGTACATGTACGTCCTCTGTCACTAAGTGACAGCCACACAGGACGTACATGTACGTCCTGTGTCGCGAAGGGGTTAAAGGGATAGCAATGTTTCATAATAAAAGCAGCTCTAATTAATCATCATAGTATTTGGACTTTGGAGAGTGTTATTTCAATTCTGTCAGAGTTGTAGTACAAGAGTAATTCAATAACAAAGTATCCCCCTCCTGCCCCTTTTACTGATGTAACACTGTTCAGCCAGATCAGAAGGGAGGTGCCCAGGTAGACTGCAGAGAGGGACAATCTTCAATTAAGATAAGGGAAAAACCTGAAAAACTTGTCAAGGGGGGCAGGGCTTTCATTGTTCTCATAGGAAGAAGATTGTCCCCTGCTGTTATCTGTCTGGTCTATGGACTGGATTCCACATCTGAGAAGAGATGGCTTACACTAGGTAAAAGGGGCGGGAGGGGGAAACTTTGCTTGTGAATATCTCTCAAACCATAAAGGTTTGAGAGATAAGACATATCGTTCTTCATGTTTTTTAATGCCTACAAAATAAAATAAAGATAAAACGAAGTATTACTATCACTTTAATATGCCCAGAAAATCATAATGGTCCCTTGCGCCATGGTTCAAGAGATAGCATCTTCAATCAGTCCTAGATGTCATGGTCTATGGAGGCAGACATGACAATCATCCTCTGTTAAACCTTTGAGTGCCAATGGGATGTCCAATGCTTAGCAAAGTAATGCACTGGTCACCCCTCTGGCATATAAAGTGTTAAGTGTACATGGTAATCTAAACTTGTCAAACACCAAAGGGCATGCAATACATTCTTCATAATGCTTTTCATAACCCGCTGGGCCTTAAACGGTTTAAAGGGATAGTAACACTTCATATGTTAAAAAAAATTGTTGTAGCGTTTATACCCCCTGAGTAAAACAAGGAAACTCCCACTGCTGACAGGTGTTTTATTCAACAGTCATTACAGCTCAAAGTTGAAATTTTTAGGTGCAGTATCTCAATGATCTGAAAGTATACAGTGGCGCTGTTGCTACACCATCCTATGGAGATTTTTAGTCAACTGACCAGAGCTGTCCATAGGATGGTGTAGCAACAGCACCACTGTACAATTTTAGGCCACTGTAACACTGCACCTAAAAAAAATCAAGTTTGAAATGTAATAACTTTTAAATAAAACACCTCTCTTCAATAGAATAAACCTTACAATATCTATTTTTTACAAATCAAGTATTACTATCCCATTAAATGGGCTTTTGCGCTCTGACTGCTTCAGTATGAAAAAACTGCCCTCACCTGTCATGTCTTCCTCCATGGACCTGATTAAAGATGTTATCTCTTGAACAAAGGCACAAGGCCAAAATTCTGAGATTTTCTGGCTGTAGCGATGTAAGTGGCAGGGGAGGGTTGGCAACTTTAGGCCTGGTGTGCAAGTTCGATCAAGTGACCTGTTTTTACTATCGCTCAAGCCCAATGGCCCACCCCACCCCGTTCTGTTAATTTTATAAATATCGTTAATGTTATGAAGTAAGGCAAATTATATGACAGAGCTTATAACTGAAATAGTGGTAGTAGCGCTATCACAGAGATTACAATTGAAATGGAGCTACACTAGTGATACCACAGAGTTTACATGTGAAATGGAGCTACACTAGTGATACCACAGAGTTTACATGTGAAATGGAGCTACACTAGTGATCCCACAAAATGTATTATTGAAATGGACTACACTACTGATATCACAGAGCTTACAGCTGAAATGTAGCTACATTAGTGATACCACACAGATTGCAATGGCAACAAGGAGACAAGTGATGCTACAGAGCTTACAGTTGAAATGGTGCTACACTAGTGAGACCCCAGAACTTACTATTGAAATGGTGCCACAATAATGATATCACAGGGCTTACAGCTACAATGGAGCTACATTAGAAAAAATAAACTATTTCCAATAAACCCTACCTCTCAAACCGCTATGGTTTGAGAGATACAGGTATTCAAAGTCCCCCCTCCCTCTCCTTCTCCTGACGTCAGCGTCTAGCTGACAGCAGGAGATCACGGTCCGGAGACCAGCAGTAGGCTCTGTAGCAGAGCCGAAATCGTGGTACTCAAAAATAATTAATTAACTGGAAAGGTCTACAAAGTGTGCTTGCAAACCAGACACACTCTGTAGACAGTTCCAATGAATTAATTATTTTTAAGTACCGCGATTTCGACTCTGCTGCAGAGCCTCCTCGAGTCATACGACTCGATTTTCCTGCTGTCAGCTTTACCTCTGACATCAGGAGAAGGAGAGGCAGGGGGGAGCTTTGCATCCCTATATCTCCCAAACCATAGCGGTTTGAGAGATAGGATTTGTTGCAAATAGTTTATTTTTTCAATATCTACCTAAATCTAAATATTTTTTATGGGACATTACTGTCCCTTTAAAATCTGTTTACTTCATTTACAACAGCAAGTGGAAAATTAAGTGAGGCAGTGGCCCGCTGCCTCAAACTTGCCCTCCTGGCCCCCAGACCAGACCCATAGTAAGTAGGGAGCTATTGTTAGAACATATTAGTTTTCTTTTAAATGGGGAAGCGGGTAGCCCTAGTGACTTACATTCTCCTCTACATTCCCATCTGTTCTTCCTTCCCTCTGAAGTCTCAGTAAATAAAGGCAGATTTTGATAACGCACCTGTCATGTCTTTCTCCATGGACCTGATATCCAGGACTGATTAAAGATGTTATCTCTTTAACAAAGGCACAAGGCCAGAATTCAGAGGATTTCTGGCTGTAGTGATGTAAGTGGCATGGGACGGTTAGCAACTTTAGGCCTTGTGGGCACGTATGATCAAGTAGCCTGCTTCTATTATCACTCCAGCCCAATGTCCCACCCCACCCTGTTGTTTTAATTTTATAAATATTATTAATGTTATTAGGTAAGGGAATTTAAATAACAGAGCTTATAATTGAAATAGTGGTACAGAAGCTCTATCACAGAGATTACAATTGAAATGGAGCTACACTAGAGAGACTACAGAGCTTACATGTGAAATGGAACCTCACTAGTGATACCACAAAACTAACTATTGAAATGGTGCTACAATAGTGATATCACAGAGCTTACAACAGAAAGGGAGCTTCATTAGTGATACCACACAGCTTGCAACAGAAATGAAGTGACACAAGTGATGCTAGAGAGCTTACAGTTGAAATGGTGCTACACTACTAATGTAGCTCACTAAACTCTGTTTACTTCATTTACAATAGCAAGTGGAAAATTAAGTGTGGCAGTGGCCCGCTGCAACAGACTTGCCCCCCAAACTAGCCCTCCCCAGGGCCGGATTTGCCATAAGGCACGGGAGCAACAGCAGCTACAGGTCTGTGCAGAAGGAGACACAGACTTCTCCTGCTGCTGGGCCACCAGGGAGGTAAGAAACGGATACTGGGGGCAATGTGGAGCTGATGGGGGCAAGTTGGAGCTGATGGGGCAATGTGGAGATGATGAGGGCAATGTGAGGGCAAGCTGGAGCTGATGGAGGCAAGTTGGAGCTGATGGAGTCAAGTTGGAGATGATGGGGACAATGTGGAGCTGATGGGGGTAATGTGAGGGCAAGTTGGAGCTGATGGGACAAGTTGGAGCTGATGGAGGCAAGTTGGAGATTATGAGGGCAATGTGAGGGCAAGTTGGAGCTAATGGAGGCAAGTTGGAGCTGATGGGGGCAATGTGGACCTGATGGGGGCAATGTGAGGGCAATATGGAGATGATGGGGGGCAATGTGGAGGTTAGGAGTAAGGTGGAGGTGTCTAGTGGTGATGGCCAATGGAGGGGGTGGGGAGCTTTAGTTTTCTGTGCCTACAGGCTCCTGAGATGTAAATCCGGCCCTGGCCCTGGCCCTCCCCTGATAAGTAGGGAGCTATTGTTAGAACATATTAGTTTTCTTTTAAGTGGGGAAGCGGGTAGCCCTAGTGACTTACATTCTCCTCTACATTCCCATCTGTTCATCCTTCCCTCTGAAGTCTCAGTAAATAAAGGCAGATTTTGATAATGCACCTGTCATGTCTTTCTCCATGGACCTGATACCCAGGACTGATTAAAGATGGCATCTCTTTAACAAAGGCACAAGGCCAGAATTCAGAGGATTTCTGGCTGTAACGATGTAAGTGGCAGGGGACGGTTAGCAACTTTAGGCCTTGTGGGCACGTATGATCAAGTAGCCTGCTTCTATTATCACTCCAGCCCAATGTCCCACCCCACCCTGTTGTTTTAATTTTATAAATATTATTAATGTTATTAGGTAAGGGAATTTAAATAACAGAGCTTATAATTGAAATAGTGGTAGAGAAGCTCTATCACAGAGATTACAATTGAAATGGAGCTACACTAGAGAGACCACAGAGCTTACATGTGAAATGGAACCTCACTAGTGATACCACAAAACTAACTATTGAAATTGTGCTACAATAGTGATATAACAGAGCTTACAGCAGAAATAGAGCTTCATTAGTGATACCACACAGCTTGCAACAGAAATGAAATGACATAAGTGATGCTATAGAGCTTACAGTTGAAATGGTGCTACACTACTAATGTAGCTCACTAAACTCTGTTTACTTAATGTACAATAGCAAGTGGAAAATTAAGTGAGGCAGTGGCCCGCTGCCACAGACTTGCCCCCCAAACTAGCCCTCCCCAGGGCTGGATTTGCCATAAGGCAGAGTAGGCATCTGCCTACAGGCGCACTCCACAGAGGGGCGCCTGTCATTGGAATCAATTATTTTTTAAATTTTTTTTAAATATTTTCATTCACAGCGCTTCTCGCTGTGGCAACAGTAACCCTACCCACTGCATGGTGAGATCATGCTGTTGCTCCCTCATTGGCTCTTTAGTAATGCAGAGCGCTGGGAGATGACATCATCTCCTAGCGCTCTGCATTCCTAAAGAGAAAACTGCACTGGAGCAACAGCAGCTACAGGTCTGTGCAGAAGGAGACACAGACTTCTCCTGCTGCTGGGCCACCAGGGAGGTAAGAAACGGATACTGGGGGCAATGTGGAGCTGATGGGGGCAAGTTGGAGCTGATGGGGCAATGTGGAGATGATGAGGGCAATGTGAGGGCAAGCTGGAGCTGATGGAGGCAAGTTGGAGCTGATGGAGTCAAGTTGGACGATGATGGGGGCAATGTGGAGCTGATGGGGGTAATGTGAGGGCAAGTTGGAGCTGATGGGACAAGTTGGAGCTGATGGAGGCAAGTTGGAGATGATGAGGGCAATGTGAGGGCAAGTTGGAGCTAATGGAGGCAAGTTGGAGCTGATGGGGGCAATGTGGACCTGATGGGGGCAATGTGAGGGCAATATGGAGATGATGGGGGGCAATGTGGAGGTTAGGAGTAAGGTGGAGGTGTCTAGTGGTGATGGCCAATGGAGGGGGGGGGTGCTTCAGATTTCTGTGCCTACAGGCTCCTGAGATGTAAATCCGGCCCTGGCCCTTCCCTGATAAGTAGGGAGCTATTGTTAGGACATGTTAGTTTTCCTTTAACAGGGGGAGCGGGTAACCATAGTGACTTAAATTCTCCCTCTCCATTCCCATCTCTTCTTCCTTCTCTGTGAAGTCTCAGTAAATAAAGGCAGAGTTTGATAACGTGGAACGACCAAAGTGTTTAACTCTGCCCTAGGAAATCGTTTACATCAAACCAACGATCAAAAAGAGGCGCAGATAAAATTTGTCATGGGGGATTTCCTTACAAAAGAATTACAGTAGAGAAATGGGCAGATCAATACCATAGATTTTCACTGCAGGGTCTCATAGTCCAATTGCTGCTCGGCACTCACACACACAGATAAAAAGGCCAGGGCTGTCACTATTGCGGAGGACTGATTCAGCAGAAAGCTTGGCAGGTATTTATAGCCAAAATGTTACAGAATTATCACCTTGCAGTGCCCTGACTTACTTCTGAGATTGCCTTCCTTTATGGGATTGCTAAATGCAGGCGGATGGGGGGAAAGAATGACTTTCAGCTGTCAACGGTGGCACGGAACAGAGAACTGAAACCTGTTTTTATTTTTTTTGTTTTATATATATTTTTTTGTACCCACCATTATCCCCGTGCATGTTATAACGGACTCCAATGCATTTCTTTGCAATGTGCTGGAGACCTCTCTAACGTTAAAGGAGATTTAAAAAAAAAAACCACTGGTGTTTAACCCTTTGAGTGTCAGAGAGGTGGGCGACGCATTGCAGAATTATTCAGCCGAATTTAGCATTTTAACTTTAAAAAATGACTCTCCCTTGCGGTGGCAATAAGGTACTAGGCCTGCCTACACAACTGTGAGACTGGCTATGTCACTCTGAAAACTATTAAAACAAATTCCTAATATTTTTTATATTTTGCACAGGAACAAAGATGACGCTCCCTTGCAGTGGCAATAAGGTACTAATGCTGGCTGCCTGCCTATGCCTAATGCTACCTGTCATTTAAAAAATGACTCTCCCTTGCGGTGGCAATAAGGTACTAGGCCTGCCTACACAACTGTGAGACTGGCTATGTCACTCTGAAAACTATTAAAACAAATTCCTAATATTTTTTATATTTTGCACAGGAACAAAGATGACGCTCCCTTGCAGTGGCAATAAGGTACTAATGCTGGCTGCCTGCCTATGCCTAATGCTACCTGCCTGCCTACTAGTGATGAGCGAGCATGCTCGGCTGAAGCTCGGTTCGGCTCGAGCATCGCTCTGCTCGGCACATGGCGGTACTCGTACGAGTACCGCATGTGCTCGCCCGCCATGTTCGGGTCTCCTCCCTGCACGTTTCGCGGCTGCTGCGCAGCCAATAAACGTGCAGGGAGGCTCTGACATCAGTGTAATGCCAGCAGCCATGTTGGCTGCTGGCATTACACTGATTGGCTGGGCAGAACCCGTGATCGGGTGCTGTATAGCACCTGACCAGCGAGTTCGGCTCAGTCTTAGCCAGGGAGAGATGAGGATAGGAAGGGAAAGTCAGTGTAGGGAGAAGAAAAGAGAGTTTGAACAAAAAAAAGACCCAAAAGTCCTTTTTAGGACTACTGTGTGTGGGGGCAGCAGATATATTTTGTTTTGGGGGGCAGAGTTAAAAAAAAAAACGTCACATATTCCGTTCACTGTGCCTAGCCGCAGATTAGCAGCACATTCTGTTTAGTGTGCAAAGTTGGTGATTAGCAGCACATTCATTTTAGTGTGCAAAGTTTCAGATTAGCAGCACATTCTGTTTAGTGTGCAAAGTTGGTGATTAGCAGCACATTAATTTTAGTGTGCAAAGTTGGTGATTAGCAGCACATTCATTTTAGTGTGCAAAGTTTCAGATTAGCAGCACATTCATTTTAGTGTGCAAAGTTTCAGATTAGCAGCACATTCTGTTTAGTGTGCAAAGTGTAAAATATAAAAGTCACATATTCCATTCACTGTGCCTAGCCGCAGATAAGCAGCACATTCTGTTTAGTGTGCAAAGTGTAAAAAATAAAAGTCACATATTCCATTCACTGTGCCTAGCCGCAGATAAGCAGCACATTCTGTTTAGTGTGCAAAGTGTAAAAAATAAAAGTCACTTATTCCATTCACTGTGCCTAGCCGCAGATAAGCAGCACATTCTGTTTAGTGTGCAAAGTGTAAAAAATAAACGTCACATATTCCGTTCACTGTGCCTAGCCGCAGATTAGCAGCACATTCTGTTTAGTGTGCAAAGTGTAAAAAATAAACGTCACATATTCCGTTCACTGTGCCTAGCCGCAGATTAGCGTCACATTCTGTTTAGTGTGCCTAGCCGCAGATTAGTTTTTATCTTCCTTTTTGTGTGTTTTACGGTCAGTCTGTAAAAATGGCGTACTACGGGCGAAACATCGATCCCAGCAGCGACGTTGGAGTCCAAGATGCATCCAGACATCCTCCCTATGCTGTCCCTGAACCATTTCTGTGGTGTTTCCATAATTTTCTGCCCTTTTCCTATGGACCAGGCACCCTCCCCTCATCAGAGCAAGGGGTGCCTGGTGTAATGCTCGAGTCCTCCCATTGACTTCAATGGGGCTCGGGTGCTCGGCCGAGCACTCGAGCCTCCGGGGGCGCTCGGTCAGAGCACCCGAACACCCGAGCATTGGGGTGCTCGCTCATCACTACTGCCTACACAGCAACTGGACACTCTCCATCTTCTTCTACTCTCTCTGAGCTCCAACAACGGACTAACAGGAAATACAGGCTGTCTGGGTGTCTGACGTGTCATTAGTCCAACCCCCATCATGAAACGAAGAAGCTAATTAGACTAAAGTGGGAGGGAAAATATGGAGGGAAAGTATCGCACTCTCTGGTAGTCGTCAACGAATTTCCAACATTTTAGACAACATTTTGGACCAGGGCTGTTCAGATTCGGTTTTTAAAAAACAAAAAACTTTTCTTCCTTTTGGATGGCCCGAATGACGCCGAATGACCCTTATTTGTCCTTATTCCCAAATTGGCCGAACCAACTTGCACAAGTCTACGCTTCATAGAATGCAGCAAATTAACTGTCATGACACGGGTGAACTGTAGGCAAACTCTCAGTTGTAGACCCCTTTATCTCAGTATCTAGTGAAACCAGCCGCCAAAACATGCACCTGGGGTTCGTCGGTATTTCTTGTGAAGAAGGGGACTTGCTTGTCATTTTGGAACTGGACTGCCTTTTTGGACAGGATAAGTTTAATAAGTTTCTCACACACACACACACACACACACACACACACACACACACACACGAAAAAAAAATGTGGCTTGTATTCTGAAAACTATTAGAGCGTCTCCCTAAGAGTGAAGGGTAATACAGATATGGACACTTTGCAGTACCCAGTGAAATCAGCTGCACCTCATTGATGAGGGTCAAACAAAGCTGAAATGAACTTCAGAGATTTGCTGGCATTTCCCTGCAGAGTGGTCTAACCTGTCATTTTGGAACTAGACTAACATTTTGGGCAGGACTAGTCAAAGATGTATACAGAAAATTTCTCTTCTCTAATGACGCTGGAGAGTGAACACAATGTTCTTGTGTTGCTTTTGTTTGTCCTCAGTGCACTAGGAATAAAGGTAAGACAGGTGTGGACCCATTGTCTCTGTATCTAGGGGAATTCATGCGCACATCACTGATGAGGCCCAAACAATATTGTAATGTCCATCTGGGGTTATCTGGTGTTTCTTGTGAGAAGCGGATTTACTTTTCATTTCGAAATTGGACTGCCCTTTTGGGAATGATTAATCTAATATATACATGGACATTTCTCACCTATAATGGCACTAGAGAGCTAAAATGTGATGCTCTTGAGAGGTGACTAGCTGTAGAACAGGCAGTGCTGCTTTTGTTCATCCTCAGAGCCTCACACACACTTTGAGCCATATGTTCAAAGGGATAATGACAAAAAAATGTTCTATGAATAACAAAAATAAGTAATTGTATGCATGAACGACATATTTTCTATAGAGTGTACGACAAAAAAAAGCATAGTTAAACTAACCAGTGTCGTATGGAGGAAAAGAACATTTGTTGTATACAATGACAAAAAAATGTCTTGCAAAAGACAAAATTTGTACGTTAAGAAAAAACATTTTTGTCTTTAGTTAAGACATTTTTTTCTTTACATACGACAATTTCAGTCAGGAATCGTACTTCAATGGCAAAACGACATATTTCCAATCACAACTGACGTTCTCTGAAAATATTAATGATCCCAATGACAATGTACTTTGAAATGTTGTTACAAACTACAAAAGCTATTTTTCTACCTCTTTGAACATTTGGCCCTTTGACTTCCACTTTGAAAACATAGAGCGTCTTCCTAAGAGTAAAGAGTAATCCGTATGTGGACCCCTTGCTCTCAGTACATAGGGAAACCCCTTCACATCACTGGTAAGGCCTCAACAAGGCCAAAGCATATGAAATGGTTTTGATGTTATTCTCTATGTGGAGGGGATGTGCTTGTCATTTTGTAACTAGACTGGAATAAGATAACTGGGGAGATATTGTTCTGATACACAGGTCTTCAAGAAAAATAGGTTTCTTCGGAGATACTGTTCTGATGCACAGACCCTATACAGAAATAAGATACCAGGGAGATATTGTTCTTATACACATAACTTCCAGAGTATTAGGATATTGGGAAGATACTGTTCTTATATGCAAACCTTCCAGATAAATAGTATACTAGGTAGATATTGTTCTGATACATAGAACTTCCAGATAAATAGGATACTAGGTAGATATTGTTCTGATACACAGAACTTCCAGATAAATAGTATACTAGGTAGATATTGTTCTGATACACAGAACTTCCGGATAAATAGGATTCTGGGGAGATACTTCTGATATGAAGACTTTCCAGAGAAATGGGATACTTGGGAGGTTAAGTTCTGATACGCAAGCCATCCAGAGAATTTGGAAATTAGGGAGTAAAAGTTTTGATACATATGCTTTTCAGAGAACTAGTGTACTCTGGAGATACTGTTCTGATATACACAGGTGTAACGGAAGCTGGAGGGGACAGCGTAGCCCTCCGCCGTCGTTCCTGGGTCTCTCCTTCTTGACAGCGGATTACTCAGCCTGGGTCCTACCGGTTGAGCAATAACCGGCTCGATCAAACCTCCACGGTGTCACAAACCCCGTGTCGAAGTCCAATGAAAGTGGTAGCGGCGTCGACTTTGTGTCGGAGTCAGAAGAAATTCAGGCGAGCAGGGAAAGAGTCGAAGGGACTCACAGCCAGAGTTGGGTCGCAAACTGGCACCACGGGCCGTAGAGAGCGAGGCCTCTACTCCCGGTCGAAGGATAGCTGGGAAAAGTGTAGCAGGAACCGAAGGAGTCCACGTCGCCCGCCTGACAGCATACGAAGTCTGATCTCAGGTAGATGGCAGCAGGTGGTCGAAGATTCAGGATACTTGGCGCAGATGGGTATCAGAGGGGGGATACTCTAAACCATAAGCAACACAAGACTCCAGGGCTCCTTGTTCACTCAGAATAAGACTCACTTTATTAACCAACACACCACATATTTATACAGTTGGCCTACACTGACATTACATGGGCAGACGGGATACAATAGGTGAATCACAGAGATAATACAATCAAAAAATACAAGACAAAGGACCAACAGCAATTGTTTCAGTCAAATACAATGAGACAGACATGATTGCATTTACTACACGAAAGGGCTAGCAACATATGGTGCAGCACAATACAAAGGGCCAGACGTGATTAAGTTAACACACCACATGGGGTCTCAATACAGTTCAACATAGTCAATGGCTGGAGTGGCTGCAATACACAACTTCAGGGACAATGGTCCAAGGTTGGAGCCATTATCCAACTACTTGGAATGTCCAGCTTCAACCTTGACCAATCGAATGCCACTTTAACAGGGTGGTCATCTCAACTATCTAACAGCTATAAGCCTACAGTGAGAATATTTCTATATAGTAACATTTACCAGTATTTTATTGTTTTGTATTGCTCTAACCCTTTGCAGGCCAGAAGAGTTTGCAGCACACAAGCATTGCATTGCTCTTTCCTCTGTCACAGCTGCCTATCCACCTAAGGTCTAGACCAAGTCTCCTAGCCCATGATAAGGGCTTGTGAGGTCGTATGACCGGGCCCAGAGGAGTATAAAAAAAGGGCAAAATGTCCACAGTCTCTTGTGCTCTTTGTTGAACAGTCTCAAGCCCAGACAAGGGCTCCAGTAGTGGACTATGATCCGTTACAACAGGCCTTCCAGAGAAATAGTGTACTGTGGAGATACTGTTCTGATATACACAGACCTTCCAGAGATATAGTGTACTGTGGAGATACTGTTCTGATATACACAGACCTTCCAGAGATATGGTGTACTGTGGAGATACTGTTCTGATATACACAGGCCTTCCAGAGAAATAGTGTACTGTGGAGATACTGTTCTGATATACACAGACCTTCCAGAGATATAGTGTACTGTGGAGATACTGTTCTGATATACACAGGCCTTCCAGAGAAATAGTGTACTGTGGAGATACTGTTCTGATATACACAGACCTTCCAGAGATATAGTGTACTGTGGAGATACTGTTCTGATATACACAGGCCTTCCAGAGAAATAGTGTAATGTGGAGATACTGTTCTGATATACACAGGCCTTCCAGAGAAATAGTGTAATGTGGAGATACTGTTCTGATATACACAGGCCTTCCAGAGAAATAGTGTACTGTGGACATACTGTTCTGATATACACAGGCCTTCCAGAGAAATAGTGTAATGTGGAGATACTGTTCTGATATACACAGGCCTTCCAGAGAAATAGTGTACTGTGGATATACTGTTCTGATATACACAGGCCTTCCAGAGAAATAGTGTACTGTGGAGATACTGTTCTGATATACACAGGCCTTCCAGAGATATAGTGTACTGTGGAGATACTGTTCTGATATACACAGGCCTTCCAGAGATATAGTGTACTGTGGAGATACTGTTCTGATATACACAGGCCTTCCAGAGAAATAGTGTACTGTAGAGATACTGTTCTGATATACACAGGCCTTCCAGAGAAATAAGATAACATTAGTCTTCAGGACATGCTTTCAGGTCATGTTTTCATGATAACCCTGCTTGATCACAGGAGTTTAATCAGTGGATCAATCACAGTAATCAATTATGTGTGCTTAATTATAGATATTCTTACAGCTTGACCTGTTGGTGTATCCCGCAGACTGGATCTGAGAATCAAGGTTCTTGACCAGGGTCTCCGTCATCACATGAACACAGAGAAATCAATCAGGGTTCAATGAATCTGATTCAGTTCATGTGAGCTATTGATATTTACTTGTGTATGACTGAGAAGATCCAGAAATAATGTACTGTTGAGGCAGCTTGAGGACTAGATGAGCTCTAATGAGACCACATATCCATTAGAACCAGGAACACAGACAAAAACAACACATTGTACTGTTGCATTAATTTCTGTACAGTCCTGTAGAATTACATTTTCACAACCATCCCTGATTTAAAGGTATAGTAATACTTCGTTTTAACTTTATTTTATTTTGTAGGCATTAAAAAAACATGAAGAATGATATGTCTTATCTCTCAAACCTTTATGGTTTATGAGATATTCACAAGCAAAGTTTCCCCTCCTGCCCCTTTTAAATAGTGTAAGCCATCTCTTCTCAGATGTGACTCTGGTTGTAAGACCAGACAGATAACAGAAGGGGACACTTTTCTTTGTATGAAAATAATGAAAGCCCTTCCCCCCTTGACAAGTTTTTCAGGTTTATCCCTTATCTTAATTGAAGATTGTCCCTCTCTGCAGTCTACCTGGGCACCTCCCTTCTGACCTGGCTGAACAGGGGGAGATACTTTGTTTGTGAATATCTCTTAAACCATAAAGGTTTGAGAGATAAGACTTATATCATTCTTCATGTTTTTTAATGCCTACAAAATAAAATAAAGTTAAAAATAAGTATTACTATCCCTTTAAAGGGACATGTGGTCACCTTATTGCAATCCCCTCCTCTACGTTCTGGTGCTTGTTCTTTCCCTTTTCTAGAACAATGTGATGATGAGAGGTGCTGGGATCACTTTGATGAGAGCTGTGCAAACATGGGCTAATTAGAATTCATTTGTATGCAGAGGATTATCTATTGAAGACAGCAGCCAAGAGGTTAAATGAGTTTGATTTGTGCATGAACTGAGTCTGGGAATAGAACACGTTTACAGTGAATTGTGCTACATGCAATCTAATCCTGACCTGTTCCAGCAAGATAATGGATAATGGGGCACTGGATTCTGTTGTTACTGTTGTTCATTGAGTCCGTGACTATATAATTTACTTGCGTATACATTTCCCTTGATTAAAGGGATCTTATCTGATATGTAACCCTTTGAGTCCCAGAGAGGTATCCAATGCATTGCATTACGTTGAATATCCCTCTGCAGCATTTATTGCTTTAGCAAGCCAGGATGCCAATACATGTTGTGTATAGACGGGTTTGTACCATGCGTATGATGTGTTTACTAATAAACTGGTTGTCACCGAGCGTTTGCTTAAAGGAGCAGTAAACTTTTTTTTATGAAAAAATATATATTGTAGGGATTTTCCTATTGAGTAAAATAAGGGTATTCCCACTGCCGAGTGATTTATATTTCCAGGGTTATTACAGTTTAAACCCATATTTCTTTACATTAGCAGTGCCCTCTAGTGGTCAAATTCTAATTAGATTTCCTGTTAGATTCTAATGGAGGGGAAAGTCAGTGATTTACAGTTCTCCATAGAATGTGATAGAAACTTCCTGTCACTTCCTGTCAGTTAGAACTATCAGGAAATAAACACAGTAAATTCACTTCCTGTCAGTTAGAACTATCAGGAAGTAAACACAGTAAATTCACTTCCTGTCAGTTAGAACTTCCAGGAAGTAAACACAGTAAATTCACTTCTTGATTATTTAAACTGCTATAAATTTTGAATAAAACATCTGACAGCGATGGGAGTGACCTTGTTTTATTCAGCAGAAAATGCTCTGTAAAATATGTGTTTTCATAAAAAAGTTTACTGTTCCTTTAAAGGGATAGTAAGCGATGAATAAAAATGCAGCACCGATCGATCCACCTATACTGTTGGTCATGTAGCGCTGTATTTCAATATTTTACCTTTCGTAGTTCAAGAGTAATTCAGTGGAGTGCAGCGAGGGACAATCTTCATTGAGCATAATGAAAATCCTGCCCTCCTTCGTCAAGCGGGAAGAGTTTTCCTTATACTCACTGGATGAAGATTGTCCTGTCCCAGAACCAGATTCCGCATCTGATTGGAGGTGGCTAAGGGTGGCTAAGGGTAGGTAAAAAGGGGTGAGAGCGGGATCCTTTAGAAGTGAATTACTCTTGAACTATAAAACGTAAACTATCTCTACATGACCAACGTTACAGAAGGATCAATCAGAGCTGCATTTTTATTCATCTGTTACTATCCCTTTAATGCTCCTTCCAATGGTTGACATTAGAGTCTGTGTAGGGAGCAGAGAAACTGGTTGGCCTTGTAACATATTCTGGAACATGCTCGCTGCTTGCAGTGACAGGAATGGTTTTCAGTGTGACAAGGGTCAACAATCTGTCAAAAAGTTGTGGCCATTACACCTCCAGATTGTTGCCTGTGGTCATCTGGGAGTCGGATTTGTTTGATGTTGGTACTGTGCAGATATGCCTCCTTCAGTCAGATCCACTGTTCAAGGTTTTGTAACTGTTGCTTATTATAAATCAGCTGTATTGAAAGAAGGGGCAATCCCCCAATTAGTGTGTAGGATGCTGTCAGTGACCAAAACCTGAGCTCATGAATGAAGTCTCTTTTTTGCTGGACCAATCTGGGCTTCCCATGAATCTCTCTTCATACACCTCCATTGGGCCTCCATCTTATATAATAATTCTCTAAGTTGTGTGTAACGCCAGACATGCGCAGTAGACACTGCTGTGCGTGCGGCAGTCATGGGCAATACAGACTGCCCACGCCGCGGCTGATACAGAGCTGGGCGCTCCGAAGGAGCGTCCAGCTCTGTATCAGCAGTGGCGCGGGCAGTCTCTACTGCGCGACTGCCCCGCGACCGGCTGCCAGAGGCACTGTGGCCCGTGTAACGGGCTGTTCAACTAGTAGCTCATAATGCAACCGCCGCTTTGTCAGCAGGCCTGGAAACCAGATCTGCTGATGGTTCATGTTTAACCCTTTGGGCAAAATGTTCAAAAAGTGGTGGTAACTGAAATGGACTGTAATCAGTATAGAAAAGTTCTTATGCTATGGTCCATCAGTTCTCGGACATGTTACCATCATTTTTGCGTCTTACTCCGCCATCTTCGTCAAAGGCAAAAAGCCGACTTGAAAGTGTGAGTGATTTAATCTACCATCATATTGTAAGGTATTTTCAGAAAAAAATTATTGTAAAGGGATAGGATAGGATAGCCTATGATTAAGGGATCTATTCCTGAAACGCTTTAGGGCGGGTGGACCTGTTGTACCCGTACCCAAGTTCATTTATTTATTGGAGACTTTTAATTTCTAGAAATAAAAGTTTATACTTTTTAATTATGACTGATTATTGGCACAAAGACGAGTGGATCTGTATGAGCACTCCCTGCCTGTGCCTTCTCATTTGCTGAAGACCATGCCGGGGCTGTTGGGGGTTGCAACCGGGTTCACATGGGCCTTGGAGGCCGGGTGAGTGTATACTTTTATGTATTGATATAAATATTATTGGTAACAGCAGCAACCCAAGTTTGTCTATACTTTTATTGTAAAGGGATAGTAATGTTTCAGAATACACATAGCTCAGAACGTTGAGCAGATCCGACAGCAGATCATAATGAAGGTCAATCTTCGTGTTTTATTAGCAAAAACCTTCCTTCTTCGTCAAGGAGGGGAGGTTTTGCCTAATACTGAACAAGGGAAGATTGTCCATCGTTAGGATCTGTCAGGTCAAGCGACCAGACTTCAGAACTGAGGGGAGGTGGCTTCACTTCAGGGAAAGGGGGGGAGGGATCATCTTTATCATTATATTGCACAATAACTAGAACGTTATGTGGCATATGAACATCTCAGAGCACTTCTATTACACATGATCCATGTACTGAGCATTGTGTAATCCGAAACATTACTGTCCCTTTAACTGACACTTTTTTGTTTGAATAACCTAATTTTTTGACGACAAAATAAAAATGGTCTAAACTTGGAGAAGACAAATTAAAGTACTGTTAGCTGGAGTGAGACACAGCATTATAGAGTTAAAGGGATAGTAATACTTCATTTTAGCTTTATTTTATTTTGTAGGCATTAAGAAAACATGAAGAATGATATCAGTCTTATCTCTCAAACATTTATGGTTTATGAGATATTCACAAGCAAAGTTTCCCCCTCCCGCCCCTTTTACCTACTGTAAACAATCTCTTCTCAGATGTGGAATGCAGTCCATAGACTGGACAGATAACAGCAGGGGACACTCTTATTCCTATGAAAACAATGAAATCCCTGCCCCCCTTGACAAGCTTTTCAGGTTTTTCCATTATCTTAATTGAAGATTGTCCCTCTCTGCAATCTACCTGGGCACCTTCCTTCTGCTTTGGCTGAGCAGTAAAAGGGGCGGGAGGGGGACACTTTGCTTGTGAATATCTCTTAAACCATAAAGGGTTGAGAGATAAGACTTATATCACTCTTCATGTTTTTTTAATGCCTACAAAATAAAATAAAGTTAAAATGAAGTATTACTATCCCTTTAAGGGAACAGTAATGGCTGATTCTAAAATTGTTTAATATTGTAGATGTTAAAAAAACTTTTATAGTTTGAGAGATATAACCTGCTAAAATTACCCCCTCCCTCCCCTTTCACAGATGCCAGCCTCTGGCAAACTGCAGGAGATTCGGGTTGTGCGACCGGATGGAGGCTCTTCACTTTGTAGACCGTTCTAATGAAGTATTTCTATGTAGATAGAGATATTTTGGCTCTACTGAAGAGCTGCCAGCCGGTCACACGACCAGAATCTCATGCTGTCAGCTAGAGCGCTGACGTCTGTGAAAGGGGCGGAAGGAGGGAAGTTTAGAAGCGTATATCTCTCAAACTGTACATGTTTGAGAGACCGGACTTACATTAATTGATTTCTTTTTAAATATCTACAATATTAAATGATTTTAAAATCAGCCATAACTATCCCTTTAACCGGTTGAAAATGTGTTGTTTTAAAGACAAAAAATGTATTTGTTTCTTGAAAATGTTCCTTTCAAAGACAAAATCACACATTTTTAACATCAGAATTTTTAAGGGCAATGCTCATCAAGATCTCATCATAATTTTTAGTCCTTTATGGGACATTTTCAAATGTGACAGATTTACGACTGAAATTACTGTCATCGTTTTACCAACAACTCATTATCCAACAATTTTTTCATTATGATGACTTTTTGAACATCTCGCCCTTTGAGTATCATTATGTTGCAATGGTTTGGATACCTCTTTGGCGCTCGGAGGTTTAAAAGGTTAACCTATGAGTTTAAGACTTAAAGGGATAGCAATACTTCATTTTAACTTTATTTTATTTTGTAGGCATTAAAAAATATGAAGAATGATATAAGTTTTATCTCTCAAACCTTTATGGTTTTAGAGATATTCACAAGCAAAGTTTCCCCTCCCGCCCCTTTTACCTAGTGTAATCCATCTCTTCTCAGATGTGGAATCCAGTCCATAGACCAGACAGATAACAGAAGGGGACAATCTTCTTCCTATGGAACAATGATAGCCCTGCCCCCCTTGACAAGTTTTTCAGGTTTTTCCCTTATCTTAATTGAAGATTGTCCCTATCTGCAGTCTACCTGGGCACCTCCCTTCTGCTCTGGCTGAACAGTGTTACATCAGTAAAAGGGGTGGGAGGGGGATACTTTGTCATTGAATTACTCTTGAACTATAACTCTGACAGAAGTGAAATAACACTTTCCAAAGTCCAGATGCTATGATGATTAATTAGAGCTGCTTTTATTATGAAACATTACTATCCCTTTAAGCTTGCTGTTGTTAAACTCCTAACAGCCCTCTGTGAGTTCGGCAGATCTAGAGAGGAAAGCAGGAGAGGATGGTAGGGATACAAGGTTCGCTGTGTGTCCCTGCCATCCTCTCCTGATTTCCTTTTTAGCTCTACCGAACTAACGTAGGGCTGTTAGGAGTTTACCAGCACCAAGCTTAAAGGGATAGTAATACTTCGTTTTAACTTTATTTTATTTTGTAGGCATTAAAAAAACATGAAGAACGATATAAGTCTTATCTCTCAAACCTTTATGGTTTATGAGATATTCACAAGCAAAGTTCCCCTCCCGCCCCTTTTACCTAGTGTAAGCCATCTCTTCTCAGATGTGGAATCCAGTCCATAGACCAGACAGATAACAGCAAGGGACAATCTTCTTCTTATGAGAACAATGAAAGCCCTGCCCCCCTTGACAAGTTTTTCAGCTTTTTCTCTTATCTTAATAGAAGATTGTCCCTCTCTGCAGTCTACCTGGGCACCTCCCTTCTGCTCTGGTTGAACAGGGGGGGGATACTTTGTTTGTGAATATCTCTTAAACCATAAAGGTTTCAGAGATAAGACTTATATCATTCTTCATGTTTTTTTAATGCCTACAAAATAAAATAAAGTTAAAATGAAGTATTACTATCCCTTTAAGTCTTAAAGTGATATTGTCCATCTTTACGCTGTAGTGGGAGACGCTGAGGTTGAAGCTCATTGAAAAGCTTAAAGGAGCAGTAAACTTTTTTATGAAAAATGATATATTGTAGGGATTTTCCTACTGAGTAAAATAAGTGTACTCACACTGCTGAGAGATTTATATTTCCAGAGTTATTACAGTTTAAAGCCATGTTTTTTTTACATTAGCAGTGCCCTCTAGTGGTCAAATTCTAATTAGATTTCCTGTTAGATTCTAATGGAGAGGAAAGTCAGAAAAGTCAGAGACATACAGTTCTCCATAGAATGTGATAGAAACTGCCTGTCACTTCCTGTCAGTTAGAACTATCAGGAAGTAAACACAGTAAATTCACTTCCTGTCAGTTAGAACTATCAGGAAGTAAACACAGTAAATTCACTTCCTGTCAGTTAGAACTATCAGGAAGTAAACACAGTAAATTCACTTCCTGATTATTTAAACTGCTATAAATTTTGAATAAAACATCTGACAGCGATGGGAGTGACCGTGTTTTATTCAGCAGGAAATGCTCTGTAAAATATGTGTTTTCATAAAAAAAAGTTTGCTGCTCCTTTAAAGGGATAGTAATACTTTGTTTTATCTTTATTTTATTTTGCAGGCATTAAAAAAACATGAAGACCGATATAAATCTTATCTCTCAAACCTTTATGGGTTGAGATATTCACAAGCAAAGTTTCCCTTCACTGACCAAAACAGTCAAATCTGCCATCTAGCTGTCAGATTTGGAATCTGGTCTGCAGATCAACCGGAGGCTCTACAGCAGAGCTGAGATCACAAGATATAAAAATAACTATTTCTTTGCAAGGGTCTAAAAAGTGCGCTTGCAAACCAGGCACACTTTGTAGACTATTCGAATGAAGTAGTAGTTCTTATATCTCACGGTCTCGGCTCTGCTGTAGAGCCACGGCCAGTCCGTGGACCGGATTCCAAATCTGACAGCTAGATGGCAGACTTGACCGTTTTGGTCAGTGAGGGGAAACTTTGCTTGTGAATATCTCTCAAACCATTAAGGTTTGAGAGATAAGACTTATATCGTTCTTCATGTTTTTTTAATGCCTACAAATTAAAATAAAGATAAAATGAAGTATTACTATACCTTTAAGGCACTGCTGTATCTCCTATGAAGTACCTGTAGTTGATCTGAGTCCCATTCTTTGCTGGAGTGTATATACCTTGAGAATCTTGAGAATCCAACTTTACTAGCGCCTTCTCCAGAAATATCTGTGTTAACCCTATGAGTGCCAAAGGCGTACCATTGCATACCCATCCGGAACACCAAGGGTTAAACAGTAGCAATAATATACTCCTATATTTTGAAGTGTAGTCTACATAATTATGAACTCAAACTGATGTTAAAGACAAAATATTTTCTTAAATCTTTCTATCTAGACACAACCTCATATTATATTAATAAGCTTGTTTTAAGCAGTGCTTAATTTCCTGTATTTTCCAACCACAAACTCAATGCGCTTAATTTTTATCCTACGAGCGGTAACATGGTTTCCATAAAAATGAGCAAGTGTGATCAAAGTGCAGCTCTGTATCACAAACAAATTACAACAACTGGGCAAGCTTTGAAATATCATAATCTAATTAAGCTCTGATACTTTTGGCAGAAGCTTGAAATATTCAGAGATCTGTTCAAGTTCATCTAAACTTGTGAGGATTTTAAATGAGAAGTGTAAACAGCAAAACACTGGGAAGGAAGGATTTAAGTAGATTTTTTTTCATCTTCTGATACACAATTAAACATGGGACCCAGAAAGAGTCTTTTAATTAATCTTAACCCTTTTCAATACTAGAGAGGTAGCCAATAGGGTTGCCACCTTTTCTTAAAAAAAAATACCGGCCAAGGTATTCCCTCCATAGACTTAACATTGGAAAGAAGCCAATTTTTTACCGGCCTGCCGGTAAAATACCGGCTGGGCGACAACCCTAGTAGCCAACAGTTTTCAGAAAGGAATGTGATGGCTATCTCTCTGGCATTCAAAGGGTAAAGATGATTTTAAATGTTCGCTCACCCCTTGAATATCAGAGTGGGCTCCAATCAGAGGGGATGTGCTGCAATTCATTGGATTCCCCTTTGAAACGCAAAGGGTTACATATATCTGTTGTATGGTCTCAGGGCCCTTATTTGTTTAGAAAAAGCTGCAGAAGTATCTCAGGAATTATAGTGTAATATTTGTTTGAAAACTGAAACAAGATAACAGCCTTTCTGAATAGATACATAGTTGACCAGGCTGAAAAAAGACATGCGTCCATCAAGTCCAGCCCATGCCAAATACCCCTGTTGATCCAGAGGAAGGCAAAAAATAACCATTGCAGCCATTTCCAATTTAGCCCCAAGTGGGTAAAAAAATTCCTTCTTGACTCAAAATGGCAGTGAGATATTTCCCTGGATCAACACCCTATCTGCATTGAAACCACCTGTCATAATTCTCAATATTGTTCTGTGCTAGATAGGTATCCATTACTTTTTTGAAAACAATTACAGTATGTGCAAGTACAACATACCGAGACAAAGAATTCCATCGTTTTACCTCCCTTACTGTAAAAAAATCCCTGCCTTTTAGTCAAAAGTGCATTTCCTCTAGTCTTCATGGATGACCTCTCGTTCTTAACTCAGCTTTTTGGGGATAGAAAAGGGAGTGTCCACTTAGGCTGGGATTTATCAAGAGGCAATAAGAGAAGTGTATCAGATCTGCTGTTCTTTTCCATCTTCGGTTCTCGCTGTACAAAAGGAGAGACCTCTCTATGATTCCAAAGGGCAATGTAAACATTCACATGACAGTAAAATGTCTCTGCTCAGTTATAAGCTACAGGCAAGTTCAAATACAAAAAAGTATTTAATAGACATAACTGACCGGTATATAAATGACAACTGTCTAGGTAAGTACTTTTGTCAAACAAATTAAATAAAAAGTTAACATTTATTTTGACTTTACATATTCTGTAAGTATTCAACATGTGCAGTTAAATTACCTATACTTTTTTTCATATAGAGGCCAAATCCAGGCAATCTGAAATCATACTGTGTGTGTGTGGGGGGGGGGGGCTGTGAGATCAGATAGAAATGACTTGATGTCACAGTTCTATGTAATTTCACTGTGGTATGGTCTGTTTAGGCCACACACACATCTAGTCACCAGGCGATTAAAAGTTTCAAGCAGGGCCAACTGACCAAAATCGACAATTTGGACATGATTTATGTAGCCCATACACAGTGCAATAACCAACGCATATGGTTAATTTTGCTGGTTCACTATCAAAATGTTGCCCTCAATTTGGAGACCAACCCAGGGGCACATTAGATATGTTGCCAGGTTGAAAATGGTGACATAAGAATCTTGCCTGCATCACAAGGGCAACATGCCTAAGAAAGAAGGGAAAAGCCGAATGAGCGAATGAGCTTTAAATGCAGTTTGCCGAGCAGCAAGCCTGACTGTGATGCGCCATCAGCGTGATTGCAGGGGCTGTGATGCGTCACTCAAAGGGTTAATGGATGGACTCGTTCTGCTACATTCTCCCTACACTGATCTCATGTTTCCTGCAACTCAGCATCAGTGTAGGGAGATTGCAGCAGTGCCATTCCATCCATTAACCCTTTGAGTGCCACGTCACAGCCTCTGCAATCACGGAGATGGTGCATCACCATCACGCTTGCTGTTCTGCAAACTGCATTTAAAGTTCACTTGCTCATTTGACTTTTCCCCAGCTTTTTTAGGCATTTCTCATTGTAATGCGGCCGAGATTCTTGTGTCACCATTTTCAAGCTGGCGACATGTTTAACGTGCCCCTGGGTTGGACGCCAAATTGAGAGCGACATTTTGATAGGACATCCATTTTGACCAGACTAAATGGAATTAGCTAACAGCATGACTCTCTGTATGGGTACCAGTAGCCTCTCTGTAGCTTTGGATGTTCTGTGGGTTTTCACGTTTGATTGTATCTGTTGTATAATGTAACACAAGACCTGCTTTCATGCTCCCTGACAGAAAGCTCTCTGCAAAAAAGATCCAGGTATCTTACTGTCAAGGACATAAAGGTTTAAAAACAAAATAGGTGAAGTTAAAAAGAAATGTATAACCAATATAGGCAATTTGACTTGCAGAATATGTAAAGTAAAAATAAGGGATTACTATCATTTTAAGAACCACTCATTGCAAGGGTATGATTGTCCTTTAATTTCCAAATCAGAAATGTTGTAGGATTTTGAGGTTGTGACGTGTCACACAATCATTCTCCATTAACCTCTTCAGTGCAATCCTCTGACACTCAGAGAGTTAATCTAGAAGCGGGTTTTTGTTACAGTTTCCAGAATGAACCCTTCATGTGCAAAAGGAGTAAACAGTGCATTGATTTTTAATGCATTGCTTAACCCCTCTGGTGCTGAAAGGGTTAAACCCTGCCTGTGTTATAGTTCGTTAGTCTTCCAAACACTGATGACCACACTGCAGAGCAAATCTGTAGGCTGCTAAACATCATCCCTAGCATTGCTCTCACACGTTATATTATTAACTCACTGTAGTGGAACCTCAGTATTAAGTGCTAATTATTTTGTGCATCCGCCTTGCTATTAACAGTGAGAAATGTATAAATGAAATGATCTTAGGAAAATGCTGAAAAGGGGACTTGTGATTTGTTTACGCGAGTGCCACAGGCAATATATCTGAAGATTGTTGCATGGGTTTCGCACATTTATACTGATAGTAATGAAAGGTTTCCATAAAAATACCAGTTATTATTATTATTCATTTTTTTATTGCACCTATCTTTAATGTTTTAAGGATCAAATGGGTATACAAGACATTGCAAAGCAATTTGTCGCGCACCCTTCTGTGCCTTTAAAGGTTTAAACACATTTTACACATTTTGCAGTTACATTAAGCAAAGGGTCCATAGACGGACATAGATAGATAGATAGATAGATATGAGACAGATAGATAGATAGATAGATAGATAGATAGATAGATAGATAGATAGTTATGAGATGAGATAGATAGATAGATAGATAGATAGATAGATAGATAGATATGAGATAGATAGATAGATAGATAGATAGATATGTGATAGATAGATAGATAGATAGATAGATAGATAGATAGATAGATAGATATTTGATAGATATGAGATAGATAGATAGATAGATAGATAGATAGATAGATAGATAAGTGATAGATAGATAGATAGATAGATAGATAGATAGATAGATAGATAGATAGATAATAGATAGATATTTGATAGATATGAGATAGATACATAGATAGATATAGATAGATAGATAGATAGATAGATAGATAGAATGATACATATGAGATAGATATAAGATAGAAAGATAGATATGAGATAGATAGATAAGTAGATAGATAGATAGATAGATAGATAGATAGATAGATAGATAGATAGATAGACAGATAAACATGAGATAGATACATATGAGATAGATAGATAGATAGATAGATAGATAGATAGATAGATAGATAGATATGAAATAGATAGATAGATAGATAGATAGATAGATTGATAGATATGAGATAGATATAAAATAGATAGATAGATAGATAGATAGATAGATATGGGATATAAAAGATGTTGAAAGGCCAGTCTTATTAGCTGATTGCCATACCTCCCAAGTCTCCCTCTTTTAGACCCAAATCCCTCTGTCCCTCTTTCCCACCCTGGTGTCACTGTGTTTAGGAGATCACATTGTGTGGTGTGTATATAAGTGTATCACATTGCTCTACAGCAATAAAAATCACATTATTGTTTGTTTAAACGTCAGTATATGTGTTTATAAATTAGCCTGTGTAAATAAAACACTTTAATCTTGTTCTAAATCATGTATTAGGTTACACATGTAGGTGTCAATAGGTCATGAAATAGCCTAAAAATTCTTGATACTGCCCCGCCCACCAGCCACACAACCAGCAACAACCCCAGCAGCACACTCCTTCCCGGCCGCCTCCTCAGTCTCTCGGTTGGGCATCTCTTCCGGGTGCCGGTTTCATCTGGCTGCACATGCGCAGGATGCCGCCGCTTCCTTTCTCAGCATCTCCGCATTCACCCGGCTCGGCGTGCTATTGGTGCACCTTTTCGCTATCGCTTTCAGCCTCCAGGCAAGCCCCCCTCCTGGCCTCTTTCCATTGGCCATCTCATATATTTAAACAGGCTGCCCCATCTCTTGGGTGCCTGTTTCACAATCCTCACAGCATCTGCTCTGAGTTTTTGTGTGCTAAACAGTCTCTACTGGTTACTGACCCTTGTCTATGTACTGGCCATTGTTTATCTCCAGCTCCTGGTTACTGACCCTAGGCTATGTACTGACCATGCTGTGTCTTCAGCACCTGGCTACTGACCCTTGGCTATTTCTTGACCATCCCTTGCCTCCAGCTCCTGGCTACTTTCCTGACCACGCCTTGTCTATGTCCCCTTTTTCCCGCTAAGCTTCCAGCTTGTCTGGTCAGCCTCGTTCTCCACGGTTCCGAGGGCACTCCCATCCTGGTTGCACCCCGGCTCAAATGGGGTGGAACAATCTGGTTTCACGACCAGCATCTTTACCCAGCTTCAGCTGCAGTAAGGGAGTCCCTAGCAAGCCGTCACCAAGCCCAAGCATCGCTCCCTAGCACCGCTCTATATCTACTGGCCAGTGCCGGCACCACACGGGTTCCTACCTCCTGCGTGGTTACAGTTGGTGACACAGCCTCAGCATATTAATAGAAGCCTTGTTGAGTTTCACAAAGGAACCTTTGAAACTCTGATGCAGACGGAGGAGTTGCAATACTATGCGGACCTTTGGGCTGACACCATCAATGCCTCTGATTCTGATCACAAAAGCAAGCTTGGGCTCTGCTGGCACATAGTAGTTTACAGCTTTGCAGGCCATTCTGGACAGACGAACTTCACTTGTAGTTGAAAGACATTGCTGCATCTCACTGTTTTAATAAGTGTTTAAATGATGTGCACGTGTTTATAGCTCCGGAGATATCATTATTAATTATATCATTTTAGCGCATATATATGCTATATACTGTTGATGGAGATTGTTTATGTATTAAAATTCATATTTTTATAGTGCATTCTTAGCGCTCTACTTTGGTGTTATATTTATATGTATATATATATATATATATATATATATATATATATATATATATATAATGTTATGCTAATTGGCTTTTATGTGCTCCAGGGGGTACAGCAATTTTACATACATATCAACTAATGTTATTATATGCTCCTTTGTGCAAAACAAATGTGTGTTTTAGCCTAAATGTCTCTTTAACACTTTGAGTACCAGTGCGATATGCAGCATATTGCAAAGCTATGCCGCTCACCCCCCCGGGACTCAAAGGGCCAAGATGTTAAGTCCCTCACAGGTTGCCAACACAAGGGGTTTACAAAGATATAAAGTAAAAATACGATAGGAAAGGAAAGATTTATTTTTTATTGCTATGTTTAAACTGATTTTTTTAACACCACATGTATACCCCTTCCGCACAGCTGTTTTTTAAGTTGTCAGTCCTTGAAATGACCTTGGTTTAATTACCTGCATCTCAATGAGTGGATCTACATAGAAAGTGAAGGTTAATTAATGAAGGATCGTTCCTTATTCTAAACCCATCAGCCGTTAGCTGACAGCGAGTGTGTGCCATGTAGTTTTATCCCATAGCTCATTAGAAATGGTCAGATTGATGTGCAAGCTTTGGTCTAAAGAAAGAGGAAGAGGACAGGTTATTAATGATGAGCATTCCGGATACCTCTGCCTATATCCTAATACATATATATATATATATATATATATATATATATATATATATACGGAGACAAGGACGGGGAATGCATGGGGAATTAATAAAATGCCAGAAGGTTTATTTGAATGGATGTCAAATGTACTGGAAAGCCTTGTGTAACTCCTTGTGTGTTTGAGAGATCTCCAGTGCATCGCTTCCCAATGCATTGGAGACAGCAGCACGTGAGGAGTTAAGGGGCAGTATACCTTAACCCTTTGAGTGCTCTGCAATGCATTGTGTACCCCTCTGACATTCAAAGGGTTGATAAAAAAAATATATATATAATGACACAAGCAAGCTCATCTACAAAAGGTGTAAAAAAATAAGTCATTTATTATTTTCCTGCAGAGTAAAACAATCATACTCCCAGTGCGTGTTTGGAGATGTTTCTTTCAAACTTTATTATTTTTACAGCAAGGTGGCGCTGTTTCTGTTACTGACGCCTTGGGGGAGATTCATAGAAACATAGAATTTGATGGCAGATAAGGACCATTGGGCCCATCTAATCTGACCATTTTCCTACTGTAAAAACCTCAAACCTTATTTGGTCCTTGGTCTTTTCTTATGTTAAGGACAGCCTTATGCCTAGCCCATGTATGCTTAAAGGGATAGTAATACTTTGTTTTATCTTTATTTTATTTTGTAGGAATTAAAAAAACATGAAGAACGATATGTCTTATCTCTCAAACCTTTATAGTTTGAGAAAAATTCACAAGCAAAGTTTCCCCTCCCGCTCCTTTTACCTAGTGTAAGCCATCTCTTCTCAGATGTGGAATGCAGTCCATAGACCAGACAGATAACAGAAGGGGACAATCTTCTTCCTATGAGAACAATGAAAGCCCTGCCCCCCTTGACAAGTTTTTCAGGTTTTTCCCTTCTCTTAATTGAAGATTGTCCCTCTCTGCAGTCTACCTGGGCACCTCCCATCTGCTCTGGCTGAGCAGTGTTACATCAGTAAAAGGGGCGGGAGGGGGATACTTTGTCATTGAATTACTCTTGAACTACAACTCTGACAGAATGAAATAACACTCTCCAATGCCCAAATACTATGATGATTAAATAGATCTGCTTTTATTATGAAACATTACTATCCCTTTAAATTCTCTCACTGTATTAACTTCTACTACTTCTGCTGGTAGGCTATTCCACGTATCTTCTACTAGTAAGCGGTGATAAAGTGGTGATAAAGCAGTGATAAAATGGAGATGACTTCTCTAGTTTATCACTTCTCCAAAGTTGAAGAAATCTTAGTGAATAGGCTCCATAGAATAATACAGGAATTGGAGAAGCAATAAACTGGAGAAGTCATCTCTACTTTATCACCTCTTTATCACCACATTGTGAATCTCACCCCCGTGTCACAAAAAGTATTTCCATAGATGGATGTAGCAAAAGCACCACCTGACTGCGAAACAACTTGAACCCGAAAAGGCCAAGTTATTGTTTCAATATTTTTGAAAAAACAAAAAACATCTCCGAGAGTTGGGAGAACACTTGTTTTTACTCTCTTGGAAACCCCTACAATATAGATATATATTTTCCATATTTAGAGTGTATGGCCCCTTTAAGAACTTTTTAAACTTGTATGCTACAGGTTAAAGGGTTAGTAATGCCCGAAAAAAAGTTTTTTCTATGTGGTAAATTTTACAAAAATAAAGTATTTGGAGAAAGTCCTATCTCTCAAACCTTTGTGCCCTGAGAGAAATCCACCGCTAAAGTTCGCCTTTTCTTGATGTCAGCTGTAAAGCTGACAGAAGGAGATCTGTGTCGGCCGACACAAGGAGGCTCTTCAGCAGAGCCGCAATAGCGATATTGGAAAATAATTACTTCATTGGAACAGTCTACAAAGTATGCTTGCAAACCAGGCACACTTTCCAGTGAAGTAATTATTTTCCAGTATTGCTATCGCGGCTCTGCTGAAGAGCCTCCGGCTGGTCCCAGTAGAGCGCTGATGTCAGGAGAAGGGGAGGGAGGGGGGAACTTTAGAATAGAATATCTCTCAAACCATAAAGGTTTGAGAGATAGGACTTTCTCCAAATACTTTATTTTTGTAAAATTTACCATATAGAATAAACCTTTTTTCAGGCATTACTAACCCTTTAAAGGCTTAGTGAGCTTTTTTGTGAAAAATATATACACTATAGCGTATTTCCTGCTGAGTAAAAAAAAAAACAAGGTACTCCCATTCCCATTTTTTTTTCAGAATGTAATTTTAGTCAACAGTGCCAACTAGTGTTCAAAAAGGAAAGTTTGTTTGACTATTACTCTCTAAAACAACTTACCTAGTGACCAGAAGAGAAAATTGCGATCTAATTGAAGAAATTAAATAACAAGAATTTGAGCTGTCATAACATTTGATGACACAGTCTCCCAACAATGCACATTTTCACATATTACCAGGAAAAGCCATATCATTTGTTTTCACTTGATGAAAGTTAAAGGGATAGTAATACTTCCTTTTAGCTTTATTTAATTTTGTAGGCATTAAAAAACATGAAGAATGATATAAGTCTTATCTCTCAAACCTTTACGGTTTAAGAGATACTCACAAGCAAAGTTTCCCCTCACTGACCAAAATGGCCAAGTCTGCCATCTAGTTGTCAGATTTGGAATCTGGTCCACGGACCGGCAGTGGCTCTACACCAGAGCCGAGATCGCGAGATATAAGAAGAACTACTTCATTCGAACACTGCATGAAAGGTATGACTGGTCAGTCACATCTACAAAATGGGCAGTTTTAAGTGGGCACTGTCCCCCTGGGTGAAAATCCCCATGTCCCTTTTTCCCACCCTATTTTCCCACTTTTTTTATTGATTAAATTTGGCGGTGTGTATATATGTATTACATGGCTCCAGAACAATCACACTTCCAATATTGGTAATTGACATGTTTTTTTTTTAAATAAATTTTTTTTTTGCAAAAAAAATGTGGTGTCTTTTTTTTTTTTTTTTTTTTTTAAAGTTGATTTTAGCAGCTGCTGCATTTTCTTTTAACACTAGGTGTCTCCTCTCTGCTTCTCTGTCCCTTACCTTAATCGTAAGGGACAGACAGTACAAGTACAAGTGATCGCTGCTTCAGCAATCACATGACCTGCACAGCTGAGAAGGGCTGATACTGAATGCTCTGGTACCGGAGCGCTCAATCTCAGCCTGGAATGAATGATATCATAACGCACTGTGATAGTGTGTTCTGTACATTCCGTCTGTCACTGTTCTCTGCCTCACTCTTCCTTACTGTGATAGTGTGTTCTGTACATTCCATCTGTCACTGTTCTCTGCCTCTCTTCCTTACTACGATAATGTATTCTGTGCATTGCCTTTGTCATTGTTCTCTCCCTCTCTCTTCCTCACTGTGATACTGTATTCTGTACATTGCCTTTGTCACTGTTCTCTGCCTCTCTCTTCCTTACTGTGATACTGTATTCTGTACATTGCCTTTGTCACTGTTCTCTGTGTCTCTCCTTCATACTGTGATAGTGACACCAGGAAGGGAACTAAGGATATGGGGATTTTTGCCCCAGAGGGACAGTACCCCCCCAAAACTGTACATTTGGGAGCTGGGAATAACCATTCATTACTTTTATCCAGCATTTATAAAAAATTTGCACTTTTTTTGTGTTATCTTTATTATTAATAAAAGAAATAGTAGGATATCCATATAAGTGTGGTATCAAAAGAAAGCCCTTCTTGTGCTTAAAAAGCGGTATATCATTTGTGTGGGTGTAATAAATGAATTGGGGGAAAATATGGTTGAACAAAGACATACTCATGTAAGAATTTCTATCTGTACGCTCAGATAGGTCAAAATTGCTCCGGTTCTTAAGTGCAAACCACCTCAGATTTGCCCAGTCCTTAACCCCATAATGAGTGCCCGGTCTGACTCATGGGCGGCCATTAAGTACTATGAATTTTTTAATTTTTTTTATTTTTTTTTGCACATTGAATTCTGGGATGGTATAACGGAGTGCAGTCACACTGCCAACTCAGAATTCCATGATGTGCTAGCACCGTCACCAGTCCTTAAGTGCTGGAACAGACGTGATGGTTCTAGCACGTCACAGGTCCTTAAAGGGTTATAGGGGATCTATCTCCACTATACTTGTTGGTCTCAATAGTTAGCTTATGTAGTGACTAGCTGGTAAAACTTTAATTTTTAAAAAAAAAATCGGTATTTTGCTAAATACTGCCCTGCTCCCTACTTCCGGACACACTGCAGTTACCAGCTCTGTACCGCAGTCTGTCACTCTTCCTCCACTCCCCTCCCACTATCCAGTCTCCTCCAATGACGGTGGCTTTCTGCCTGTAAGATGGAGCGCTCTCATTGGCCAATGAGAGTGATCCAGTTTACATGCAGAAAGTCTCCATCATCAGAGTAGGCTGAATCAAGGGAGGGGAGCAAAGCAGAAGTAGGGAGCAGAGGGAGGGGAGAAGAGGAGTAGTAGGGTTCAGAGGGAGGGGAGCAGAGGAGAAGTAGGGTGCAGGGCAATATTTACTTGATTAAATTCAGCAAAATACCAATTTTATTAAAATGAAAAATGAAACCTTTTTACCAGCTAGTCGCTACATAAGCAAACTATTGAGACCAACCTGTATAGGGGTGATAGATCACCTTTAAGGGGTTACGTTCCACCCAAATTGTGAAGCAAATCTCGTCATTTGGACGTCCCCAGCCCCATCTATAATTCCAGACGCAGCTGCCCGCAAAGTTCCCAGGCATGCTCCACTGAATTATTTAACAATGCAATGGGACCTCTTCAGCATTCAAGGGGTTAAAAGCCCCAGTTAAATTGATTATAATTTGTCTCTCCCCCCCACCACCGTCCAGTTAGTTTTCTCCAGAATTTCTGCTCTTTTTCTACCCTTAGGCGACAAATAAAAAAGTCCCGTCAACAAACTCACTGGTTTAGCACTCTGAGTGCCAGAGGGTGGTGGGAATCCAATGCATTGCTTCTCGATGCGTCGGATACCCCTCTGGTACTCAAAATGTTAAATGGGACTTTTAACCCTTTGAATACCAGTGAGGGATTCAACTTATTGCATTGCAATGCCACTTGAAGGGTTAAACCCCGTGAATCATAGAGAGGTCTGGATCGCTTTGTGACGCAATACTTTGAAGGCCTTATTGCTCCAAAATTGCTTCCTGATTACAAGTTAATCCTTTAACCCCTTAAGGGCCCATGACGGTCCTGGCATGTCATGGATCCAACATGCGATAAGGACCCATGACGTGCCAGGACCGTCATGGGTTTCAGGGCTCCCCGCGTGTCTCCACATAGTTCGGGGAGCCCTGAATCGGATAAGAAAAAAAACGGTCCATGGTCCTTAAGTGTTGGCTGTGTGAGAGTGTGGCCGGTCCTCAACCCTTTGAGTGCCAAAGGGGTATGCAACGCATTGCTTTGCAATGTGTTGCATACCCCTCTGACACTCAAAGGGTTAAGGGGTTAAGGATCAGAGGGGTGCACAACACCGTGAGGATCAATGTGTTGTTTTCACAGGTTTACTTTTCACAAATTAACCATGGCGCTATAATAAAAATGGCAACATGAGAATCTCGCACTGCATGACAGCGCGAGATTCTCATGTCTCCTACTGAAATGTAGCGGATGTGAAGGTCTGCTGGTCTGTGTTACAATAAACATTGTTGGATGTGTCAGTATGCGCTCTTGTGCATGCAACCTTTTAAAAGGATACCGTTTTCACACCCCTCTTGTCCTTAAAGGGTTAATTTATTCCTACTTCTCCCAGAAACTTTCAACCTGTTCCTTTGATCTAAATTTGGGACTCGAGTCTTGCAAAAAGCTCCTATTCTTCATGTTAATTTATTTTAAGATTCCATGGTCTCTCAACCTACACTTTATCTGTTTGATTATAAGAACACAGAATTTTACAATCCCCCGGAGCTTTGTTAGCGAAAGTCTACCGCGATCTTAACCTTATCTAATTTATGCTTTTATTTCTTTCCCTCACACATAGAGACTAATGTTTTGAAGTTTTTTTTTCAATCTGAATAATTTTGCGTTCTACAAAGTTTTTTCTGCGTGGGGAAAAATATATATTGCATTCTGTCCTTTTTTTTTTGTTAACGACCAAAGCAACACATTTAATAGAATGTGGGTTTTGAAACAATTTTGCTGTTTGTCTGGGATCTTGTCTGCTGTTGAAGGTCATAGGTGCATGTCGAGAATTTAGCGATTAGATGGAAGGGCAAAAAAGATCTGAGTTTATGGCATTTAATGAATAATTTACATGCAGCATGTACGCTTTTCTTGATGTTCTTTATATAATAAATGGCCTTAAGCGTGTGAATGGTAGGAAAAAAAGAATCAGTTTTAGTCAAATAAAAATAACTTTGAGTTAAAAGCAAACAGGTCGCTGGCACGAGGTAGCTAAAGTGTTATTCAATTGATGTCAAGGGAACATATCTCATTGCAAGCAACCTTTTGAAGTATTTCTTGCACTCAGGGATTTTGTAAAAGTATAACAAGGTTACACCAACTGTGAAATTGTTCATTAAAATGTTTACTATACGGTATTAGTTTAGCAATATTGCCTCCTTGTGGCCATGGGATAGAAACAAATATTTTTTACAGTTGCTATCAATGGAGAGGTTTGGTTTTCAAATGAAGTTCCCAATAGTCAGCAATAACAAGAATGTCAACTAGTGGGGGCTTTTCATAAAAATTACTTAAATTACTTTCAGTTAAAAATGTAAGGAAAATGTAGGGAAGAGCCTTATTATACAAACACATGCAAACAAGCATGCTGTGGCATTTTATATGTAGTTGTGTAAGTCCTTCTGTTACACACAGTAATTTTATAGATACACCTGCTTGCTGTATGATGAACTGCTACCTAGGTAAGTGCTTCTGTTACACACAGTAATTATATAGATACACCTGACTACTGTATGATGAACTCCTACCTAGGTATGTCCTTCTGTTACACACAGTAATTATATAGATATGCCTGACTGCTGTATGATGGACTCCTACCTAGGTAAGTCATTCTATTACACATATTAATTATATAGATACACCTGACTGCTGTATGATGGACTCCTACCTAGGTAAGTCCTTCTGTTACACACAGTAATGATATAGATACACCTGACTGCTGTATGATGGACTCCTACCTAGGTAAGTGCTTCTGTTACACACGGTAATTATATAGATACACCTGACTGCTGTATGATGGACTCCTACCTAGGTAAGTGCTTCTGTTACACACGGTAATTATATAATACACCTGACTGCTGTATGATGGACTCCTACCTAGGTAAGTCCTTCTGTTACACACAGTAATGATATAGATACACCTGACCGCTGTATGATGGACTACTACCTAGGTAAGCGCTTCTGTTACACACAGTAATTATACAGATACACCTGACTGCTGTATGATGGACTTCTACCTAGGTAAGTGCTTCTGTTAAGAACAATTATATATACCTTACATATATCAACATACTCCTGTTATACACTCTAAGAGCCACTTACTCCTACAGGTACAGTTCCCCTTTAATGGAAAGACATTCAGCATAACAGCCAATTATCTTATATTACACCCAGGATTTGGATTTTAATGTCTGATAAAATGCTTGTTCTCCACCTTTTTGGTGTGTAGAACTTAATAAGTCTTTCTCTTTGTCCCCATATGTTCTGTAACTGATTTATCAAATTCACTGATGTGCATTTTTTTTATAGCCGGTGATATAGTCGTAACTCGTAACCTAAAATTTCATAGCTTATAAATTGATTTTTAGTTTCCTTTTTGACCTTATGAATTTCAATCAGATGCTCACCTCCTGACGCCCGTGAATCTGACTGATTTAATGCTGCGGAACAATAATACTGAATAAAAGGATTATCGCAAGTGCCCAATAGATTTACTGGAGACAGTAACTAGAGCTAGCCATTATAATTTATAACACACCTTATTGATTTCCATTTGGGGTCATTTAAGGAGAACATGTAAGCCAACTCATAAAAAATTATACATAAATATATATATATATATATATATATATATATATATATATATATATATATATATACATCCCCAATGCATTGATTGATATCTCTAGCATCTAAGGGATTATGGAACAATAAGCTACTTTATGAAGAATCCACATTACAGCGCTTTTTCTTAAAAAACAAACAGTTCTCTCACCACTAGAAGATTTCCCATTTAAATGTTATTAGAGCTCATATTTTCTAAATTAAATCAAACCACTATCAAACGCTCCATCCGCTCTCCAAAATATAATTGCGCTCCATCTGTGACCTTGTATCATGTTAGCGAGTGAAAAAATTGCCTCTATCGCTTTGAAAATGTTATGTTTTTTAAGACAAACAACAGAAATTCCGAAGTTAAAAAACATCTTTTAACTCTTTGCAACACAATGCTTTGCATTCTCCTCTGACACTCAAAGGGTTAACTATTTGAGTGCCTGTGTGGGTTGGTGCACAACACACTGAAAAATGCAGCTGTCCTTCTGCCACCGATCTCTGATACAACATTTTTTTATTGATTTACAAAGAGTTTACTGTTTCTTTAACCCTTAAACGTTCAATGCCGTGCCAGGACGGTGACGGTCCTGACATGTCATTGAATTCAGGGCCCCCCTTCGCAGCTGCAGGCTGCTCTGGGAGCCCTGAACCAGAAACTTCCACACACATATTAGACTAATCCCACCCAAAAGTGCGGTCGGGATCCAAATGATGGGCAAGTTCACTTTGCTCAGGAACACCAGTTAACCCCAGACATACATTTTGGTCTTGTTGGGCCTCATCAGTGAGGAGCAGCTGGATTCCCTAGGCACTGAGAGCAAGGGGTCCATGTTTGGATTTACCATCACTCTTAGGAAGACCAACTAAGAGCATTCAAAATGCATACAAAGAATGTGAAATATTCTGAGGATGAACAATGAGCACAATGGCCTGTTCTACAGCTAGTTACCCCTCAGAAGCATCACGTTTTAAAGGGATAGTAATACTTTGTTTTAACTTTATTTTATTTTGTAGGCATTAAAAAAACATGAAGAACGATATAAGTCTTATCTCTCAAACCTTTATGGTTTGAGAGATATTCACAAGCAAAGTTTCCCCTCCCGTCCCTTTTACCTAGTGTAAGCCATCTCTTCTCAGATGTGGAATGCAGTCCATAGACCAGACAGATAACAGAAGGGGACACTCTTCTTCCTATGAGAACAATGAAAGCCCTGCCCCCCTTGACAAGTTTTTCAGGTTTTTCCCTTATCTTAATTGAAGATTGTCCCTCTCTGCAGACTACCTGGGCAGCTCCCTTCTGCTCTGGCTGAGAAGTGTTACATCAGTAAAAGGGGCTGGAGGGGGACACTTTGCTTGTGAATATCTCTTAAACCATAAAGGTTTAAGAAATAAGACTTATATCGTTCTTCATGTTTTTTTAATGCCTACAAAATAAAACAAAGCTAAAACGAAGTATTACTATCCCTTTAACTCTCTAGAACCATTACCGAGGAGAAATTTCCATGTACATATTACAATAGTCCTTTCCACAAAGACAGTCCAGGTCCAAAATGCCCTGCAAGTCCCCTCTACACAGGAATACCATCTAATCCCAGACGTAGGTTTCAGCCTTGTTGGGCCTCATCAGTGAGGTGCAGCTGGAATCCCTAGGCACTGAGAGCAAGCAGTCCATGTCTGGATTAACCACCACTCTTAGGAAGACCCCCTAAGAGCATTCAAAATACATACAAGGAATGTGAAAGATTCTGAGGATGAACAACAGCACAGTGGCCTGTTCTACGGCTAGTTGCCAATCAGAAGCAGCATATTTTAGCTCTCTAGTGCCATTACAAAGGAGAAATCGCCACTTACATATTAGACTAATCCCGCCCAAAAGGGAGGTCCAGTTCCAATATGAAGGGGAGGCCCCCTCAGCAGGGAACCCCAGCTAACCCCAAACGTACGTTTCAGCCTTGTTGAGTCTCTTCAGTGATATGCAGCTGGATTCTCTAGGCACTGAGAAAATGGGGTACATATCTGGGTTACCCTTCTCTCTTAGGGAGACCCCCTATGAGTATTCAAAAATACAGTAAAAAAATTCCCTATTATTAAAGGGATAGTAATACTTTATTATATCATATTGTACATATTTGCAAAATCATTTAATAGCCCCCGGGTTCATCTCTCAAACCTTTATGGTTTGAGAGATAACCGAAGGCAAAGTTCCACCCTCCCTCCCCCTTCCCATTGTACTGACTGCAGGGGAAGTCTGTCATACGACAGGCTTGCGTCTCTGCAGCAGAGCCGAGATCCCGTTAGTGACAAAGAATTATTTCACTGAAACGGTCTTCTACATGTGATTGGTTTGTGCTTGGTTTGCAAGCACATGGAGAAGACCATTTCAGTGAAATAATTAATTTTCACTAATGCGATCGCAGCTCTTCTGCAGAGCCGCATAATGAAAGTCAGACCGGATATCCCTGCAGTCAGTACAACGCTGAATTCAGGGAACGGGGATGGGAGAGGAACTTTGCCTTCAGTTATCTCTCAAACCATAAAGGTTTGAGAGATGAAGCTGGGGGCTATTAACTTGTTTTGCAAATATGTACAATATGGGGGATAGTAATAATAAAGTATTACTATCCCTTTAAAGAGACCTGCATCATCCAGTTGATCTCACTTTCATTAACCCTTTGAGTGCCAGAGAGGTATCCAACGCATTGCAATGCAATGCGTTGGATACCTTTCTGGCACTCAAAAGGGTTAAAGCCACAATGCCAGTACCTGTTAGCAGCACTCTGTGCCAGAACTCAGAAGCACTAAATCAAGAGATGTGGGGACCCAAACTGGTACCTTGCCTTGGCCCTATGGAGTATTCATCTGTCTCTGGGTATTGTGCACATCCCTCTCTCTATGTCTTTCAATGTCACAGAGGTATACAATGCACTACAAAGCAATCCATTGGAGACCTCCTAGCATTCAAGAGTTTAAAATGCCAGTTTAACTCCATGTGAACTTTTAAATGGATAATAACACTTAATATGTAAAAAAATATATATTTTGTTAGGTTTTATATTCCTGAGTACAACAAAGGTACTCTCACTGCTGAGAGATGTTTTATTGAAATCTTATTGTGGTTCAAACTTGTTTTTGTTTTAGGTACAATATTTCAATGGCCTGAAATTGCACAGTGGAGCTGTTGCTACATCATTCTATGGAAAGTTCTGGTCAATTGACCATAAACCTTCATAGGATGTTATAGCAGCAGCGCTGCAGTAAAATTTCAGGCCACTGTGATGCTGCACTTAAAAAAAATGGAGTCTGAGCTGTGATAACTTTTCAATAAAATATCTCTCAGCAGTGGGAGTAACCTTGTTGTAATCAGGAGGAAAAATCTCACAATATAAATTTTAATATATATATTAAGTGTTACTATCCCTTTAAGTTCTCATATCATGCAGTAGGTCTTCCCCAGAATTACTCCACTTGTTTTGCACGTAAGCCCTTTAGAGTGAATACTTTTTTTTCTTACCGAATTGTTCGAAAGATCAGTTGTAACTTCAGCATCTGGGTTCCGGACACGTTGTAAGAGTTATGTGTTTAGACTTTTGTGAAGTCCATAAGTAAGAATTAAAAATTTTCTGTCCCTAGAAGAGACTGAAGTCATATTCAGGACTATTTTGGTCCTATCACATCACTCATACAGCCTACATGTTGGGGGATATTTGCAACCACTTTCCTTAGGCCCATTGCCGAGCAACTGTTTCATATTGTTTGCATAAGATCTTGATGTTATTTTAAGTAATGATGTCTCCACAGCCATTTGTCATACAAATGCCTCATATCATCGGAATGCTGTGGAATGTTGCCCTGCAACAGGATGAAGCATTTATTAAGGAGACAGGCAGATTTTGAGATGTCATCAGTCAAATTTACATCTGTATAAGAGAACATGCAAATGGTTTCACTCAGCATCTGTGCGTGAGTCAGCTGAGAACTGAATCTTTTTTTGCGTGCTCCTCTGGGAAATCTTGCTTCTAGTGTCACAAGAGTGGCGATGAGTGAATGGACAGGTTAAAGTTCAAAGTCGCACCAATCTTGTCATTTCATTAAAGATTAAACTGACCCTGTCCCCTTAAGATATCTTAAATTAATTTGAAAGATAATTAAAAACTACTACATCCTTATGACTGTAATATAAACAGTTTTTGAGAAATTAAAGGGATAGTAATGTTGCATCATAAAAGCAGCTCTAATTAATCATCACAGTATTTGGACTTTGGAGAGTGTTATTTCAATTCTGTCAGAGCTGTAGTTCAAGAGTAATTGAATGATAAAGTATCCCCCTCCTGCCCCTTTTACTGATGTAACACTGCTCAGCCAGAACAGAAGGGAGGTGCCCAGGTAGACTGCAGAGAGGGACAATCTTCAATTAAGATAAGGGAAAAAGCTGAAAAACTTGTCAAGGGGGCCAGGGCTTTCATTGTTCTCATAGGAAGAAGATTGTCCCCTGCTGTTATCTGTCTGGTCTATGGACTGGATTCCACATCTAAGAAGAGATGACTTACACTAGGTAAAAGGGGCGGGAGGGGAAACTTTGCTTGTGAATATCTCTCAAACCATAAACATTTGAGAGATAAGACTTATATCGTTCTACATGTTTTTTTAATGCCTACAAAATAAAATAAAGCTAAAACGAAGTATTACTATCCCTTTAAACTTAATTTGTTATTGTCACCTTGTGGCAATTTATGCTAATAGGTTTATGTGCTCACTGTGCTATTAATGAATCAAGGTAGAGCCCACACATTAGATTCATGAAAAAAAAGCATTTTTGCATGTGTCTAGTTTTAAAGGGTTCACTATTGAAATGTCGCCTTCTAGATGGCGACATCAGAATGTCACCCAAATCAAAAGAGTGACATTCTGATGTTGCACACTTAAAGGTTGCCGAATAGAGGGCGACATTTCTTACCTTCTGCTTGACTCACTTTGATGTTCCACTGCATCGTATAGTCATACCTGGGAACTCTCTGGATTTGCCCCGGAGACTCCGGTTCTGACAGAGCTTTATCGGGTCTCCGGGGCAGAGGCTGATTCCTCCGGATGTGGGGAGTTTCTATTGATACTACACCCACTCCTACTGTTTCCCCCATTGTAACCCCTTCCCCGGACTTATTTTGACCTCTGTCTCACATCTTTAAGCCCCCCCACTTGCGTCAAGCCCTGCCCCTTTTTGACGCGATTCGCATAAATATTCTCACCCCCTGCTGCACCAGAGGACTCACTTCTGGGTGGACATCCGTGGTAAGTTCCCAGGTATGCATATAGTTTGTTCTGGAAATTAAAATTCTGACAGTCACAAGCCCCAAAGGCATACAATCTATCCCGAATCTGGGCCAGCCCTCTTTGCAGCAGATAACCCCACCCCCTGTATTGCCCACTCCCCTCCCCCTGCTTGCTACATTAGGCTACATTAAAGGGTGATTATCAGGTAGACTTAACTCTTTGAGTGGCATAGGGGTAAGCAACTAGAGTGAGCCATTTCAATAGGCTACCATTTTAAAGGGATAATCCGGTAACCCTGCACTTTAAGGCATATCTAATGGCACAGTGAGCGATATGTTTCTCATCAAACTGAACTCATCTTTTCTCATCATTTCTCAAAACATTGGCTATTACATCATATAGGCAGATTTCAGTTATCTGTGAAACAAACTTGTTCTTGGGGTGTCAGGTCCACTTTAAAAATGTGCGAAGACAATTTCTGGTTTATCTTAAATAGGATTACAGAGTAACTGATCCCAGGATCAACAAATAACAAGTGAAGGACCCTTAAGGGAATATATCAAGTTGTCAGCACGGCTCAGTTTCTGCTTTTCAATGCATTGGAGACATCTATAACATTCAAGGGGTTAAATGTCCTATTTAATCAAAGGTAATATTTATTTGTATCCTACAGTGCAGTTAGTTTATACCAGAATTGCTCCAGTTCTTATTATTAACCCTTTCAGTGTCAGAGGGGTATGCAGCACATACCCACTCTAGCACTGAAAGGGTTAAAACCTAGATTCCATCTCAGGAGATAACTATCACTGGTTTTATGTACATATTTCCCAACAGACTTCAGCAGGAATCTATGAGATAAACCAGTGATGACATTTGTCGCTGGCAATGAAATCTAGACCTAAATCAGCATCTGTGGATTATCCTTGTGGGATTTATTTAAAAGAGCAGTAAACTTTTTTATGAAAATGTATATATTGTAGGGCGTTTCCTCTACTGAGTAAAATAAGGGTACTCCCGCTGCTGATGCATATTTCCAGAGTTATTACAGTTTAACCTGTGGTTTGTTTTTTTTTGTTTTTTTTTACATTAGCAGTGCCATCTAGTGGTCAAATTCCAGTTAGTTATTCTGTTACATTCTAGTAGAGAGGAAAGTCAATGACAAAACAGTTCTCCATAGAATGTGATAGAAACTGCTGAGTCACTTCCGGGCAGTTAGAACTATCAGGAAGTAAACACAGTAAATTCACTTTCTGATTATTTGAACTGTTATAACTTTTGAATTAAATAACTGACAGCAGTGAGAGTGTCCTGATTTTACTCAGCAGGAAAATCTCTATAACATGTATGTTTTCATAAAAAAACTTTACTGCTCCTTTAAAGAAAACACCAGTTCTGAAAAAAATGAGTATGTGGGTGTAGTCACTGAAGGACTATCATGCACAGGGATGCATGGGAAATTTAACCCTTTGAGTGCATTGCAATACATTGGCTACCTCTCTGGCACTTACAGGGTTAAACACCTTCATTGCTGAGTTCTACATTTTGGCTAACAGTTTAGACTTTATCATGCAGATATCTTTATACTGGCTACACTCTTAACTGGGTTCACTTTGAAAAAGTTGCAAACTAAACGGCGCATTAACCATGTCACTGTGATGAAAAGGGCGATGTGAGAATCTCGCCCTGCATCAAAAGTATGAGATTCTCATCTCTCGGCCTTAAACGTCAATTCAACCTGTCTCTAGAATATCTTGCTGATTTCAGTGCCTGCACACCTTAGCATATCTTATACTTTGCTTCAACCCACAAGTGGCACGTTGACAGAAATCTCCCCTTGTACTTGGTGCGTCTGCTACTGTTACCAAGCACAGCTTTAACCCCTTAAGGACCGGGAAAATCTGAGGTCGTTTTCCCTTAAGGACCGGAGCAGTTCTGACCTTTTTGACTATATCTTTGTTCAGCAATCTTTTATTCCACCCCCATAAATTATATACTGTTTTTTTAAGCACAAATAGGGCTTTCATTTGATACCCAACTTATATGGATAACCCACCATTTACTTTATTAAAATTTAAAAAAAAGGTAAAAAAAACATCATTTTTGGTTTTTCTCTTTGGATCAATTGGGCACAAAGGGTTAAAATTTTATGGAGACTGCATGAAAGGTATGACCGGTCAGTCATACCTACAAAATGCACAGTTTAAAGTGGCCACTGTCCCCCCTGGGTGAAAATCCCCATGTCCCTTTTTCCCACCCTATTTTGACACTTTTTTTATCTGTGACATTTGGCGGTGTATATAAGTGTATCACATAGCTCCACAACAATCACACTTTTGTTCAATTAGATTATTTTTTTTTTTAAATAAAATATTTTTGTAAAAAAAAAAAAGTGTTTTGTGTTTAAAAAAAAAAAAAAAAAAAAAAAAAAAAAAAAAAAAAAAAAAATTATTGCAGGTCAGAAATTGACCTGCATTTAGCAAGCCTTTGGCACCAGCAGTGAAGGGGTTAATACCCCTAACTGCTGTATTTTCTTTCACCACTAGGTGTCTCCTGTCTACTTCTGTCTCCGTTACTTTCATAGCAACGGAGCCAGAGGCAGACTTGACAGACACAGACAGCATGCTTTCTTTGCTGTCTCTGTCTGTCACTTTGCCGGTACATGTGATCGCTGGAACGGCGATCGCATGAACCAGCAAAGGCAAGAAGGGCTGAGACTGAACGCCCCGGTCTCGGAGCGTTCAGTCTCAGCCTGGAATTAATGATAGCAGCGTGCACGGAGGCACGCTGCTGTCATGGGTCCTTAAGGGGACTGCAACCCATGACGGTCCAGGACCGTCATGGGTTCTTAAGGTGTTAACGTTTTGTGCGCCAGGTACTATAAAAGCCTTCCATTCACACCTCCCTTACCGTCATACATTTCATTGGCCTCTAGTCTTCTTTACTTCGACCTCCATTCAAGCCCTCAGTCAGCCTCACCTGACTACCTCACTCCTGCCAATCAAGTCAACCAATCATTATCTCAAACATATCCCCTCAAAGTAAGCCAAGCCTCTTACATATTCAAGCCACCAGGGCTATGTGGCTCCCTCTCTCGTTCAGTCCCCCTATTCATCATCCCTGCAGCCATCCAAAAACGTATGCTAAGGTATGGGGGCACTAAAATCAGCAAGATATTTCAACATATTTTGGATGCGGGTTGAAACAGGGCATGACATGAGAATCTCGCACTGTTGGTGCGGGGCAAGATTCTTATGTTGTCCTTTTCATGATGGTGATATGGTTAATGTGCCGTTTAGTTGCACACACTTTTGTGTGCAACATTTTCAAAGGATACCCTTGACTGATGCTCTGGGGTTGTTTCATTCAAATGTTCTGTAATATATAATAGATAAATATATTTAACCCTTTGCATTGAGTTGGCAATGTCTTTAGCGTCCAAGAGGTTAAAAGTACCGTGCCAATTTTCCATCCCCTGAAATCATATTTCATGTTTCTCTCAAACTGGACTCCAAAGAAAATGTAGTTAGAAAAAACTGACGTGCAGAATAAATATTTGTCATTGTATAAATGAAGCAGGCATTCAACACAAAGACTTACAGAATGCAATTTTGTGTGAAAAGCTTTGAAACTATGTGTGAGTAAACAAAATATGTATTTCCATGAACCAATGAGTACATAGAGGCGCCAAATCTCTACAGCCTGGAGAAATGAGTATATCTGACCGCTGTGCTGAGTTGAAGTTGATGTAATATTGTGCAATTCTGGGGCAAACCAATTACATGGTAAGGAACAAATATCAATTTCCATTCATTTAAATTGGGAATTTAATGGCAAACTAAACTTTTTTTTTAAAAAACCTATATGTTAGAGATTTTCCTGCTTAGTAAAACAAGGGCACTCCCACCACTGTGAGTTGTTCTATTCAAATGTTATAACAGTTCAAACTGTTAGGAAGTGAATTTACTGTGTGTTTACTTCCTGATAGTTCTAACTGACAGGATGTGACTCAGCAGTTTCTATCAAATTCTATGGAGAACTGTTTGTCAGTGACTTCCCTCACCTAGAGAATGCAACAGAATAACTAAATGGAATCTGACTACCAGAGGGTGCTGTTAATGTAACTGTAATAACGCTGGAAATATACAATTCTCAGCAATGGGATTACTCTTATTTTACTTGCAATATACTTGGTCACAGTATCAGGAACATTAAATTGACTGTACTGATGGGACTGTTTCGCACTCAAAAAAATATGAGTGGTTAAATTAATGCTCCAGTTTAATACTTTAAATAATGTCCTGAACAGAAATAGAGACTTTCTCTCCATTATAACATTGTGGATTAACCTTTACAACAGTCCCAATGGGATCATAAATACCTTTGACTCCTCAGAGGAAGACTACAATTTACATCACACTACTCTACCATTGACTGATCAAATAACCTGGGTCTGGACTGAGCTTTCTTTTCTGATTTCCATTCAAAACAACAATGTGTACTTGTATTTAAGAGAGATGTTTTCATATTTGTCTGTATAACATGACTGAGGAAGAGACCTAAAAGAGGTCTTGAAAGCTTGCATCCTAAATCTGCTTAGTTAGCTAATAAAGGTATCAACTTAACTATATTTGCCTCCTGTATTTCTATGGTTAACAAGGTACCAACTACCATCTGGGAAACACTTTCAACCACAACTTCATAAAATTCACATGGCTGGACTTCCAAGTCCACTTTAACAACCTCGTGAATTTTATGAGGTTGACTTCCATAAGGTAAAGTGATCTTGTCACCTAAGATAAGCGTTTAGCTTGTTTTAGGGTATGTTCACATGGGTAACTTGGCTGTGCTCAGTTTTAGGGCTTGCCAAGGTGTCAGTGCTTACTTACCTCAATGGTCCTGCATTCTTCCAGTAATTGTCTTTCATGAGGGAGTGTCAGAGGTGTTGGCCATATATTATTGGCCAATGCCCACATGGGTTGGCCAGTCGCTGGAGTATCGAATCCTCCAACTTGTGGCCCATAAGTTGCTGTCAGTTCAGCATGCTAGGACCTATATGTGGCCAATGCAAGTTGGAGCATGCCTAATTATAGTGCATTCTGCATGATGTATGAACAGAATAAATGGGGAAAGCCGTGTCACAAAGGGTACTTTTAGCACAGCATTAACTCCTTAAGGATCAGAAGGGTGTACAACACATTGTAAATCAATGCATTGTACACCCTCTGGTGTTTAAGGGTTAAAAATGCTGCACTAAAGTTGCCTTTGTGAACATATAGAATTACATTCTGTCTATATGTTGTACTAACTATTTTTCTGTAAAATAAATAGTTTTTGAGAAATGTACCTTTATTTTTTGGCGGCACAGAGTGGCACTTCATGCTAATTCCCTGCTCGATATTCTATACAAAGGCTAAACTTATCCCTTTCTGTGCTAATGACCCCGCTGTGTGCGCTCTGCCTAGATTCATTCAAAGGACAGTGTGTGGGATACTACCGGCCCAGAACATTAACTAATTAGCATGAACAGCCCCACTGTGCCATCAATATATGATTTCTGAAAAACTATTTATATTATATCGCTAGTACACCATATATACAGCTTTTAGTTCATTATAGTTTTCATTATGTTAATGGGACAAATTCACTTTAACCCAAATTTCTATGTTTGTTCACCCCTCTCTGGTCCTTAAAGGGTTTTGAAACACAGGGATCTGCAAACCAATGTAAGAGGATCAAGTTGTGAAATGGAAGGGACAAGCTTCTAAGGGCCGTAATGCATCAGAGAGATCTCTATCATTAAAGATGGTTAAATCCCCATTTAAATCAATGTGATTTTTTAGTTCTAACCTATAGTACAAATGATTAACCCCCTGTCTCCTGTTCTTTTCTTTTGAAAATATGGCCCCAAGTACAACAGATTTGCAGTGCAAAGCATATATATCTATATTTATAGATAGATAGATAGATAGATAGATAGATACATACATACATACATACATACATACATACATACATACATAGCTACAGTGCCTTTCTGCGGACGCCCACAAATGTGTCAGTGACTTTCAATTCAATTGCTAAATTTTATTCATGGATCAATGCCCTTAAAACCTGGACTCTTGACAGTCTATAAATCTATTTGAGCATCATGTACTATTTTTAAACATATTATGCAACAGTCAGAGAGGGTGGGTATTGTTGAAAGTTAAAGCCATTTTAGATTGACCAGTAAGAAATTCTGAAGGTGCTCCAGATACAGCAACTTTGGAGAGGTGGCTACGAATCAAATCTTGTAACTTAATATGGGATGGTCAGAAAACAAGCAGGGGGTGATGCAGGTGGCAGACAGAGAATGGAAGATCAACAGACAGTGGTCTAGGCAGGAAGCAGACACGTTTAGTAGTAATTTAACAACCAAAAATCAGTGCTGGTGGCAGACAAGTACAGTGGTAATTTAGCAAGCAAGAATCAGCGGCCAACAAGTAAAAGTAATTGTTTAAAAATCAAGGATTGGTGGCAGGAGTAAGACAGGAGAATATTCAATAAACATTGAAGGGGTCACACACAAGAACTGGTAATTTGATGTACATGGATAACTAACAAGTTTGACACTATGACTGCTCACAGTGGCCCCCGTGCAGTAGCACTAATAGGGGTTAATGAGGAATGGTTTTTTCACAGATATTATTACTTGACCTCTGGGGGGCAATCAGTGAATAAGTTACGTATTCTCAATCAGAAATATCATCAAACCGCGGAGTGATATGGTATCTTGAAGACCGGAATTGGTCACCTGAGGCTTAAGAATATATATACATTGTTCCATTGAACATGTTACAAATATTCTACTTGAACCAGAGACCTCTTTTTCCCAGCTTATACCCATATTATACTTCCTGAATGTGTTATTCCCTCTTGTATTCTCTTATTGTCCTGCCGTGAAGAATATGTCATCTTCATATGCATAAATGATAATAATAAGAATACAGTGCAGGCACAATGCATCTTGGCTTTCATTTTAGTGTTCATTACCATAGCTGACAATGGGTTCATAGGAAGGGTCATTCGCTTTATAGGTCGGTGTCTTAATTACCAGGCTACTCCTCTTCCATAACAGTCTGAGAAGCTGGATAGCTCCATAAATCATTGACAGTGCACTATCTTCCATATGAATCACTTTGACACTCATTTCATTAAGTTGCCAGACCAAAAATTGATATGAAAGTCAGGCAGCCAAGGTACGGTACCGTGCTATATAGGGCATAGTATTTAAAGGGACCTTGTCACCTAAAACAAACATTGTTGAATTTGAAAGAACATTGAAAATCCTCTTTATGTTGTATTAGACATTTTTCATTTTGAAAACTGTTTATTGAGTTATTTAGATGTATAGATTATGCTAATTAAGGCATGCCATGCAGGCACTTCCTGTCTTAGCCCTACATCGCTCCACCCACTCATAGCGGTGAATATATGAATATGCCAGTGCAGGTACCCTGATGTTAGCCTCCAATGTACTAAAGCGCATGATCGCTGTAGTGCAAACTGGTGCACCTGCTTCTCTATCCTTAAGACTTTAATTCCACCAAGCAATTAACATCTATACCATAGTATGAGCATGAAAATGAGGTAAAGGTGCACCATTTCCTCTACTCCTTCTTTAACCCTTTGAATGTCAGTGAGGGATGCTATGCATTGCTTCGCAATGTGTAACATACTCATCTGGAACTCACAGGGTTAATACATTGAAACTTCCTTACTGCCTTCACATTGACACTTAACCCTTTCAGTGCCCTGAGTGGGCAATGCATTGCTGAGCAGTGTCAGTGAGTGGGAAGAGATATTGGGATAAGACAGGAAGTCAGTGCTAGGGGAGGTGGGTAATGCATTGCTGAGCAGTGTCAATGAGTGGGGGAGGTAATGTAGGGATAAGACAGGAAGTCAGTACTAGGGGAGGTGGGCAATGCATTGCTGGGCAATGAATAGCCGGATTAAGCCTCCATAGGGCCCTAGGCAGGATCCCAAATTGGGCCCCCCTGCCAGTTTGCCCCTCCCCACACTCTTGCCGCAATAATTTCTTGATTTGCCCATTGCCTATAGTGACACCACAGATCTTACAATTGAAATCAGACTACACTAGTGATACCACACAGCTTACAATTGAAGTGGGGCTAAACCAGTGATACCACACAGTTTACAATTGAAATGGGGCTAAACCAGTGATACCACACAGTTTACAATTGAAGTGGGGCTAAACCAGTGATACCACACAGTTTACAATTGAAATGGGGCTAAACCAGTGATACCACACAGCTTACAATTGAAGTGGGGCTAAACCAGTGATACCACACAGTTTACAATTGAAATGGGGCTAAACCAGTGATACCACACAGTTTACAATTGAAATGGGGCTACGCCAGTAATACCACACAGCTTACAATCAAAATGGGGCCACCCCACTGATACCACACAGCTAATGATGGCAAGGGCAAAAGGAGGGTAGAAAGGAAAGAGGAATGGCATAATGAGGGGAAGCCCCCAATCTGTTTCTCCCTCTTTCTCTAACCCCCTAATCTGTTTTCCACTCTTTTTCTGCCCCCTGCTCTGTTCTCCACTCTTTTCCTGTCCCCTAGTCATTTCTCCACTCTTTTTCTGCCCTCAATCTGTTTGCCACTCTTTTTCTGCCCCCCTAGTCTGTTCTCCACTCTCTTCCTTCCTCTAGTCTGTTCTCTACTATTTTTTCTGGTCCCTAGTCTGTTCTCCACTCTTTTCTGCCCCCCCCTAGTCTATTTTTCACTATTTTCCTTCCCCTAATCTTTTTCTGCCCCTTAGGATTGCCATGGGCCCCCCAACCACAATGGCCCCCTCACCCACATTGGCCACCTCCATATTGCCCCCCAATCTCCACAATGCACCCCTTCATCTCCACATTGCCCCTTCCACAATGCCCTCTTCATCTCCACATTGCCCCTTCCACAGTGCCCTCTTCATCTTCACATTGCCCCTTCCACAATGCCCCCTTCATCTCCACATTGCCCCCTTCCATCTCCACAATGCCCCCATCTCCACATTGCACCTACATCTCCACATTGCCCCTTCCACAATGCCCCCTTCCATCTCCACAATGCCCCCTTCATCTCCACATTGCCCTCTTCATCTCCACATTGCCCTCTTCATCTCCACATTGCCCCTTCCACAATGCCCCCTTCCATCTCCACAATGCCCCCTTCCATCTCCACAATGCTCACTTCATCTCCACATTGCCCCCTTCATCTCCACATTGTCCCTTCCACCTCCACAATACCCCCTTCCATCTCCACAATGCTCACTTCATCTCCACATTGCCCCCTTCATCTCCACATTGCCCCTTCCACCTCCACAATGCCCCCTTCCATCTCCACAATGCCCCTTCCATCTCCACACTGACCCCTTCCATCTCCACATTGCCCCCTTCCATCTCCACATTGCTCACTTCATCTCCACAATGCTCACTTCATCTCCACATTGCCCCCTTCATCTCCACATTGCTCCTTCCACCTCCACAATGCCCCCTTCATCTTCACAATGCCCCCTCCATCTCCACATTGCCCCCTTCCATCTCCACAATGCTCACTTCATCTCCACAATGCTCACTTCATCTCCACATTGCCCCCTTCATCTCCACATTGCCCCTTCCACCTCCACAATGCCCCCTTCATCTCCACATTGCCCCTTCCATCTCCACAATGCCCCCTTCCATCTCCACATTGCCCCCTTCATCTCCACACTGCCCCTTCCACAATGTCCCCTTCATCTCCACACTGCCCCTTCCACAATGTCCCCTTCATCTCCACTTCACCTCCACATTGCACCTTCATCTCAACATTTCCCCTTCCACAATGCACCCATCTTCACATTCCCCCGGTGGTCTAGCGGCGTTACTTGATAGATCTGTGCTTCCTTCGGCACAGATCTCTTGAACACTGACGCTCCCGCGTGCCGCTCTAGTAATGCAGAGGCTGGGAGATGATGTCATCTCCCAGCGCTCTGTATTACTAGAGCGGCGCGCTGAGTGGGAAATCAGGTAAGCTGCGGGAGAGGGGGTTGAATCGCACGGCCAAATGAGGTGGGCCCGGAAAGCCTCATTCAAGTTGAATGAGGCTTTCCGGGCCCCCCTCATTTGGCCGGGCCCTAGGCAGGCGCCTTGTGTGCCTTGCCTGTGATCCGGCTCTGGGGCAATGTCAGTGAGTGGGGGGAGGTAAAGTAGAGGTAAGACAGGAAGTCAGTGCTAGGGGAGGTGGGCAATGCATTGATCAGCAGTGTCAGAGAGTGGGGGAGGTAATGTAGGGATAAGACAGGAAGTCAATGCTAGGGGAGGTGGGTAATGCATTGCTGAGCAGTGTCAGTGAGTGTGGGAGTGTTACGGTTTTCTGACACTCAGACCACGGTAGAAAGTAAAAACACAGTTTATTTGAGAAAATGATAAATGAACAGTGCCCCTAGGGGCCAGTACAGGTATAATCAGTATAGGCAAAATACAGACCAAGTAAAGGTTATGCAGCATATAGAGTGGTACACTGCCATACAGTGTTAAAGAGGAGAAACTGAAGCAACTCAGTCCTTGATTAGCCAACGCCCAGGATATGATAGTCTCTTGAAGGTGAAAAGCGGAATATAGTGTCTGCACTGAATCACTCTCAAAGGTAGTAAAATGGAGCGCACCAACAGACCAGAGCTGAGCCAATACCACCACAGTGGGATTCCTGGATGAATGCTACTGCTAGAGCTGACAAGACCAGAACCTGAATCGCCCTTAACGTACACTCGGTAGTAACCCTGCGTGTGCCAACGGGATAGCGCCCAAACACACCTGGGGTGCCAAAATAGACTGACACTGCACAAGCTATATGAGAGCCGGAGCACTGGGTAGTGCGGAGGATAACGTAATACCTTGAGCGTTAGTAAACCTGAACCAGGACACCCTTCCGGTGCCGCACGGAAACCCACACTGCAAGAGCGGACAGGCTACCAGCGCCAACCAGAGCGGCCACGGTACACACCGAACACCGGAACGGACAGTGCCCTGCAAGTGTTAGGTACGCTAGGTCTTACTGCACAGGCTCAGGACGGTAAACGGCTCTAAGGGTAACCAGAGGCTTGGCGAGTGTAAAGGATAGGCACATAAACGGAGACTACAGGCACTGCACGGGTTAATATGGTTTGGTATAGGAGAGAACAGCTCAGCAGTAAAAGCGGAAAGACTCTGCAACCTCAGGCAACAGCTCGGTAGAGAGAGGTGATCAGAGCGACACAAGACAGTTCAGAATGTCGCCGGGAGCGACCGGAGCAACTCAGGAACACTGGAAAAGCACACAGGACAGGAACGTCAATGGGAACAGGATCAATACATGAAGCAGGAACATCAGCCGGAATCGGGTCAACCACGGAGCAGGGTCGGCAGCCAGAACCGGGTCAATCACGGAGCAGGGTCATCAGCCAGAACCGGGTCAATCACGGAGCAGGGTCGTCAGCCAGCACCAGGTCAATCACGGAGCAGGATCAGTAGAGTAGTCAGACAAGCCGGATCGGTACACAGTATACTCACGAACACCACGAAAGGGCAACTGACAAGTGCCCAAACACAGTATAAAAAGGAACATCCTGGGCGGGCCAATCAGCCTCCTCCAATGCACAGGTAACACAGCAAGATTGACAGGGAATCATGGGGACCGTGATAGGGAGGTAATGTAGGGATAAGACAGGAAGTCAGTGATAGGGGAGGTAGGCAATGCATTACTGAGCAGTGTCAGTGAGTGGGGGAGGTAATGTAGGGATAAGACAGGAAGTCAGTGCTAGGGGAGGCGGGTAATGCATTGCTGAGCAGTGTCAGTGAGTGGGGGAGGTAATGTAGGGATAAGACAGGAAGTCAGTTCTAGGAGAGGAGGGCAATGTATTGCTGAGCAGTGTCAGTGAGTGGGAGAGGTAATGTAGGGACAAGTCAGGAAGTCAGTGCCAGGGGATGGGGCAATTCATTGCTAAGCAGTGTCAGTGAGTGGGGGGAGGTAATGTAAGGAATTGCTTGCATGGTATGTCTTAATTGCAAAGAAATAAACACAAATACGTGGTTAGCTCAACCTAGTTTATCAATAGTATTCAAACAATTACATATATGTATAGTCAGGAGAGCAGCAAGGGCAATATCTTGCCTACATATATAGAAAGAAAACCAAAAAAGTCTGCTTGTCCAATACTCACTGTTATCACTAAATAACCTGTGATTTACCACAGATTATAAACTGTGAGGTTTAGTTACATATTTGTGGTCAAAATCGTAATAAAATTGCCTGCTTCAACAAGGTACCTCAGATTAGGCAAGTCTGTATCTGCCTCATATCTGAAGTGAACATGTATTTAGAATAATGGAATTAAAAAGCAGTGATATTACCTTAGCTCTGCTGTGAACAAAACCCTTGTGAGGTCAGAATGGAGGTATTTAGACCTTACCTAATGTCAAATAGCACTTGTATACTGGGAGCTGCCAGTCAAAAACTAGGGTTGGTAGATATTAAAGCAGATGTAAGAGGGTATCACTGGATTTTAATTGATTTATACTAAGTACATGTTCACTTCAGATACGGACTTACCAAATCTGAGGTGCCACAAAGAGGCCGGTAAGTTTATCATGGTTTAGGCCGCAAACATGTAACTAAACCTCACTGTTTATGATCTATATAGCAAGTCACAGGTTATTTATTGGTAAGGGTCACAATTTGATCCTCAGATTGCTTACTTCTTGTGTATGTAGCCAAGATATATTTATTACATCTCTTACAGGTTATTTAACGGTAAATGTCAGGATTTGATGCCTTAAAGGGATAGTAATACTTCGTTTTATTTTTATTTTATTTTGTAGGCATTAAAAAAACATGAAGAATGATATAAGTCTTATCTCTCAAACATTTATGGTTTGAGAGATATTCACAAGCAAAGTTTCCCCTCACTGACCAAAACGGTCAAGTCTGCCATCTAGCTGTCAGATTTGGAATCCGGTCCACGGACTGACCGTGGCTCTACAGTACAGCCGAGATCGCAAGATATAAGAAGAACTACTTCATTCAAATACTCTACAAAGTGTGCCTGGTTTGCAAGCACACTTTTTAGACCCTTCCAATGAAATAGTTATTTTTATATCTTGCGATCTCAACTCTGCTGAAGAGCCAGAAGTTGATCTGCAAACCAGATTCCAAATCTGACAGCTAGATGGCAGACCTGACCGTTTTGGTCAGTGATGGGAAACTTTGCTTGTGAATATCTCTCAAACCATAAGGTTTGAGCGATAAGATTTACATCGTTCTTCATGTTTTTTTTTAATACCTACAAAATAAAATAAAGAAAAAAACAAAGTATTTCTATCCCTTTAATTAGCAACATGAATAAATGACTCAAAAACTAAATTTTCTGACTAAAAGATGGCTAATTAAAATAATGATCATCAAAGATGTTTTTAGCTGATTGGGTCCCTTTAATACACATGACACCTTTAAGTAGTAATATTATGGCCAGCATTCCAGGCGAGAAATATTTCTTCTACGTTACTGGCACAGCGTGAGCTACTTTACTGATATGAAAGATGGGATCCATCCCTTATATTATTATGCAATTTCTGAAAAAAATATTATATTTTGGTTTTGCTGAATTCAAAGAATGTTAAATGATAATGGGAAAACAATCTCTTCCTGAAATATGATGTGATTAGTAAAAGATCTACTTATTTTTTTTTTTGTCATCACACATAACATCCCCCACGAATCAATGACCTTTAAGATAAATATTGCAATGCGGGCAGTTTCACCTCCTAAAGATTTTCACTGCAGGTGAAACTACAGCTCACATCTAAAGCAGAGACAAGGGAGAGTGCAGCCATCTTTCCTCTGTTACAGAGCTCTCCCCATCATCTGCCTTCTCCTTTTCCACCAGTAGCCTGTCCTAACAGCTGTCTGCAGGCAACAAAGGCATGAAAGAGCAAGCTGAGCAATAAATACACAGTAAAAAAACAATGTCCTGCAAGCGCAACAAGGGACAATCTTCAGTGAGCATCAGAAAATCGTGCCCTCCTCCATTAAGAGGGACAGGGTTTTCATTAAGCTCACAGCGAGAAGATTGTCCCTTGCTGGGACCTGTCTAATCAAGAGGCCGGATTCCACATCTGTGGGGAGGCGAATCCAATAGGTAAAATGGGAAAGTGGGTGATACTTTAAAATTGATTTACTTTTGAACTACGTCAGACACAACTTATATACAGCACTACATGACCCATAACATAGGAACATTAATTGGAGCTACATTTATTTGCATCCATTACTATGCATTTAATTAAAGGAGCAGTAAACTTTTTTTATGAAAAAAATATATATTGTAGGGATTTTCCTATTGAGTAAAATAAGGGTACTACCACTGCCGAGAGATTTATATTTCCAGAGTTATTACAGTTTAAACCCATGTTTTTTTATATTAGTAGTGCCCTCTAGTGGTCAAATTCTAATTAGATTTCCTGTTAGATTCTAATGGAGAGGAAAGTCAGAAAAGTCTGAAACATACAGTTCTCCATAGAATGTGATAGAAACTGCTGAGTCACTTCCTGTCAGTTAGAACTATCAGGAAGTAAACACAGTAAATTCACTTCCTGTCAGACAGAACTATCAGGAAGTAAACACAGTAAATTCATTTCCTGTCAGTTAGAACTATCAGGAAGTAAACACAGTAAATTCACTTCCTGATTATTTAAACTGCTATAAATTTTTAATAAAACATCTGACAGCGATGGGAGTGACCTTGTTTTATTCAGCAGGAAATGCTCTATAAAATATGTGTTTTCATAAAAAACAGTTTACTACTCCTTTAAATCCACATGTCACGAAACATGCAATTTGTGTTAAATTTTGCATTTGTTCTGAAACAAATGCACAAACTGGACGTGGGGCATTCTGGGATTTGTAGACTGCGCTTGTAACTATTTCATTGAATCTTTTGAGTTTTAGAAGATTGCAGCCCAGCAAAACTGAAAGCGAGTTCCCTATTATTTGTAGCAATATTAGTTTCTATTATATGTATCTGATCATTCATCTTGGCAGAGTTCCCAGACTTAGTACAACACCTGCAGGTACAATGAGAACAGACTAAATGGATGGAAACACATGGCTCTTCAGCTGTTAGATTTCAAAGCGAAAGGAAGACAGACTGAGAGTCAAGCTGCCATCCCAGAATTCCATGACATGTCAGGACCGTCACTGGTCCTTAATGTCCGGACCAGCGTGACCATCCTGGAATATCATGTGATCAACTTGAAAAGGCAATAGAATGTACAAACTGAAAGAGAGACTGAGAGGGACCAGCTGCAAATGAGAGAGAGACTGAGAGGGACCAGCTGCAAATGAGAGAGAGACTGAGAGGGACCAGCTGCAAATGAGAGAGACTGAAAGAGAGACTGAGAGGGACCAGCAGCAAATGAGAGAGAGAGACTGAAAGAGAGACTGAGAGGGACCAGCAGCAAATGAGAGAGAGACTGAAAGAGAGACTGAGAGGGACCAGCAGCAAATGAGAGAGAGACTGAAAGAGAGACTGAGAGGGACCAGCAGCAAATGAGAGAGAGAGACTGAAAGAGAGACTGAGAGAGACCAGCTGCAAATGAGAGAGAGACTGAAAGAGAGACTGATAGAGACCAGCTGCAAATGAGAGAGAGAGACTGAAAGAAAGGCTTAGGGGGACCAGCTGCAAATGAGAGAGTGAAAGAGAGACTGAGAGGGACCATCTGCAAATGAGAGAGAGACAGACTGAAAGAATGGCTGAGAGGGACCAGCTGCACATGAGAGAGAGAGACTGACAGAGAGACTGAGAGGGACCAGCTGCAAATAAGAGAGAGACTGACAGAGAGACTGAGAGGGACCAGCTGCAAATAAGAGAGAGACTGACAGAGAGACTGAGAGGGACCAGCTGCACATGAGAGAGAGAGACTGACAGAGAGACTGAGAGGGACCAGCTGCAAATAAGAGAGAGACTGACAGAGAGACTGAGAGGGACCAGCTGCAAATAAGAGAGAGACTGACAGAGAGACTGAGAGAGACCAGCTGCAAATGAGAGAGAGACTGAAAGAGAGACTGAGAGAGACCAGCTGCACATGAAAGAGATACTGAAAGAGGGAACGAGACACACTGATAGGGAGAGAGAATGACACTGAAAGAGAGATACAGACTGATACACAAAACAGAGAGGAACAGACTGAGACAGACAAAGATAGACTGAGAAAGACAAATGGAAAGAAAGACTGGAAGAGAGAAAAGGACGGACTGAGATAGACTGAAAGAGAGAGACATGGAAAGAGAGACAGTCTGAATGAGAGAGATGCAGACTGAAACAGAAAGACAGGCAGCTTGGAACAGAGCATGAGAGAGACAGAGAAAAGACAGATTGAAAGCGAAATTGAGTGAGAGAGAGAGACTGAAGAAGAGAGATATAGACTGAAAAGGAAAGACGTGTAAACTGAAAGAGAGCAAGAGACAGACTGAAAGAGTAACAGTGAAACAGAGACGATCAGACTCTTGGAGAGAGGGGAATGACAGGTTTATAGCTATGGTGGTAATCAAACAAATAGAGGAACTGTGATTAGCCATCCTGTCTCTGAAGCTTGTAATTGACTTTCTATAGATATTGTGCTTGTTCTAATCTAGGAAGCCATATAACGAATGACTCTTGAATTGTCATTAAAATAGCTTTTATGACAACACTACACAGACGTATATAGCAATGGCATCAAGCGCATTCGCAGTTCCATTTAGACAGATTTGTTAACCCTGACCACACCCATAAAAAACAAACACGGACAGCTGTTCGCTAATCCTGAATTTTCATGCACAATTCAACAGAATCATGCGCAAACCTATTCCTTAGTGGTTTTCACACAAGAAATAGCACATGCGTGCATTTCTTGCATTCCTCCCACTGTGCTTAAAGGGACAGTAATACTTAAAATGTAAAAAAAAATATGTTGTAGGGTTTATCCCCCTGAGTAAAACAAGAGTACTCCCACTGCTGAAAGGTGTTTCATTTAAAAGTTATTCATTTTTAAAGTTGAATTTTTTAGGTGCAATATCACAGTGGCCTGAAATTGTACAGTGGCGCTGTTGCTACACCATCCTATGGAGATTTATGGTCCCGGGACCAGAGCTGTCCATAGGATCGTGTAGCAACAGCGCCACTGTACAATTTCAGGCCAATGTGATATTGCACCTAAAAAATTCAACTTTGAAAATTAATATATTTTGAATGAAACACCTTTCAGCAGTGGGAGTACTCTTGTTTTACTCAGGGGGATAAACCCTACAACATATTTTTTTTACATTTTAAGTATTACTATCCCTTTAAAGGGATAGTAATGTTTCATAATAAAAGCAGCTCTAATTAATCATCATAGTATTTGGACTTTGGAAAGTGTTATTTCACTTCTGTCAGAGTTGTAGTTCAAGAGTAATTCAATGACAAAGTATCCCCCTGCCAATCTTCAATTAAGATAAGGGAAAAAGCTGAAAAACCTGTCAAGGGGGGCAGGGCTTTCATTGTTCTCATAGGAAGAAGATTGTCCCCTTCTGTTATCTGTCTGATCTATGGACTGGATTCCACATCTGAGAAGAGATGGCTTACACTAAGTAAAAGGGGCGGGAGGGAAAACGTTGCTTGTGAATACCTCTCAAACCATAAAGGTTTGAGAGATAAGACTTATATCGTTCTTCATGTTTTTTTAATGCCTACAAAATAAAATAAAGATAAAACAAAGTATTACTATCCCTTTAATGTTACAGTTCGTTCTTTGTAACCACATGCAGCTCTTTTTTCCTTGCCGTTACCTCAGTTTTGTCTACTTGATCCATAGCCTTATCAGTATGTAAATGCCATAAATGATTTCCCCTGTGAAATAACATATGTGGTGTGGGTAAGTCATAAAATTGAAGGGACTTGTCTATGGCTAATTTGCGTCAATTTTTTAACTGCCTTAGCCACCTTCTCTAGCACATGGAGAAAATATGGTGATAAGACAATCTATTATTCTATAAGGCCTACCCCTCACCCCCCCCTCGTGTCCTAAATAAGTGTTCTTGTGATTTTGACACAGAGAGTCTTTTGGGAACATAAGACTTTGGCCTCTCTGTAGAAATGTGTTGTACATCTTGTCCAACCATGTGTCTTCTCAGGATACGTGTTGTAAATCACTCATAAGAATATGAATAGGGGATACCCTTGTTCTGAGATGGAGAATGATTGATATCCATATTAAATATAGAGTTCTTGTCCTTGGGCTTATAGTACAGTGTGTTGATTAATATGTCTCCCTTCCTATATACCCTAACATCCAAGAAGTCTATCTGATGTGTATCATAATTGATTTTCAAGCAGGTAATTTATTCAGCCCACTGAACCAACACAAGAGATCCTCAGGAGACCCTTGCCATAACAAACACAGGTCATTAATATATGCTTGTAGAATATAACCTAATCATGGGTAATGTGTAACATTTCATATTGTAACATAAATATATCTGCATAAAATGGGTCACACTGGAACCCTTTTATATCCAGTGAGTTAAAGGTTAAACTTATCTTCATACCAAAAATAGTTATGGGTTAATATCATCATAAGTAAGTCATACACAAATTCAGTATGAACTAACAAACAATGCTTAGAAGTCATAACGGCTTTCCTTACAGCCTGTACCCCACTGTTCATGACGGATCATCACAGTAGATATTGGCTGTTAGTAGCCATAGTTACAGAAAATGTGTTGTGTCCTTAATGTAAGAGGACATCTCACAGACCAAAGCTGGTAGGAAGGACTTTGGATACACCACTGATTAGAACAAAGAACCCCTGGCAGTTTGGTAGACATTTACACATGCATACTTATGCAAGACTCTGCAGGGATAGGGTGATATGATCCCACCCGTCAGCAACCATCCAATGTTTCTAGGTCTCCATAGTCCAAGACACCATCAAACTTGCCACCTCAGACCTACAGTACAGCAGCAAGCGACCTCCACCCACCCTGCAGCAATGGGCCAGCAGCAGGAGAAGAAATGTACTGGACACCCAATAGGGGTTTATCCAATAAGAGTTATCACTGTCTAATTAGGATGTGTGGTATTTTCAGCCACACAAAAATATTGGTGGAAAATGGGCATTACACCTAATGTGGGCATATCTGGAAACTTTCAAAATGAGCTGAGTCTGAGATCATAGAAATAGTAACCCTTAATTTTCCCCATAACATAAATTAGCAGTGGCAAATCTCTGCCTGCCTGCCCTAATGCAGATTTGCTCCTGATTACCATCAATTAAATTCTAACCCTTTCTGGACCAGAGGCGTGTGCAATGCAATGGTCCTCAATGGGTTACTCTGACTCAATGTAAGAATATAACTGCTTGTACATGCAAGATAAGCAGGACTTCTACTTCTGCCTTTCTGGTAGAAATAGCACCAAAAGAGGCAGAGAACTGGTGCAGAACATTTATTTGGAAACACTGGGCTCTCCAACCCCGAGAATCTAGCCATTCACCCCGAGACCCTGAGATATGGGTCAAAACCCTGATTTCCAGACAGAGGCTTAACTAGAAATCACCAGGCCCCGGTGAGAAAATTGCCAAGGGGCTCCCCGACCACATTGCCCCCATTATCTACCTCCACACTGTCCACCTCCACGATGCCCCATTATCCACCTCCACATTACCCCTATTGTCTACCTCCACATTGTCCCCATTGTCCACCTCCCCAATGCCCCCATTGTCTGCCTCCACATTGGCCCCATTGACCACCTCCTACCTTTGCTGGATCAGAAGGGGGGGCTCATTCCTGGTGGTCCAGCATCATGCGGTCTGGCAGGAGAGGACTGTGCCTTCTTCAGCACAGACCTCTATTAACAGTTCCTGCTCTGTCCTCTCTCCAGTAATGCAGAGCACTTTGAGATGATGTCATAGCGTGCTAGGGACAGCGAGGGAGCTGCTAATAGTGGTTTGTGTCGAAGAAGGCACAGACCTCAGCTTGCCGTTGGGGAGATCAGTCTGAGCGGCCGGTCCCCTGGAGTGATGGGCCCGGTAGCAGTTGTGACCCCTGCGACCAATATAGTTATACTACTGGTCAAACCCTGACCAGTGTATGAATGTGAGAGTTCTGAAAACTCTTTTGTGTGGCTAAAAGGAGTGAGAGTGTGTAGGCAAAAGTGCTTGTATGTGTGATGACGTGCACGTGTGTTATGCCTGTGTCTTGATTTCATCACAGAAACATCAAAAACACTGTATGGTTATCTTACCTGGGAACTCTGAATTATGTACTCCCCTCAGGGGAGTCCTGTGGTGCCACTGAGGAGAGATAAATTATGTAATTTGCGTAAAAATGGGATGTTCTTAATTGTGAGTGGGGGCAGGGCTTGATATATGAGAAGGAGGAACAGAACGGGAAGGAGAAAAAGTGGGCAGAGTTTGTTTAAAAACTCCCCACATCCGGAAAATCAGCATCTATCCCAAAGACCCGGTAATTAGCAGAAAAAAACGGGGTCACTGGGGCAAATCCAGAGAATTCCCAGCTATGTTGGTTATGTCTGAACTTGGTACAAGCATTCTGTGTGGGAAACAACAGAAGCCTTCACACCTCCCAGACATAAGTTTCTCTTGCAGTTCCACCTGCATGATGGAAGAATTGAGTCCATTTTCTGAGGATCTCGTATAATGGAGTCAGCGCTGATTTTCGTACCTCTCCAAATAGGCCCTTAAATAAAAAGAAATATATGTACAAATATATTAGTCTAAAACAAACAATATAAAACCCAAAAATTGTACCAGACTCAAAAGTAAGTAAGATAATGATAGTTTATTAAATATATATAAACAAATATGAACTATCCAGTGAATTATTCACGCAAAGAGCTGAGCTAACAACAGGTCATCCATTAAGACTGTAGGAAAGGTGTTTCCGATTAAAACAAAGACAGGGATTCTTTACAGTAAGGGCAGTAAAGCTATGGAATTCTTTGATTCGGGATGTTGTATTTTCAGATAATGCAACTGATTTCAGTAAAGAAATGGATGCCTATCTAGCACAGAACAATACTGCAAATTATGACAGATGCTTCAATGGAGATAGGATGTTGATCCAGGGAAAAATCTGACTGCAGTTTAGAGTCAGGAAGGTATTTTTTTATCCACTTGGGGTTAAATTTGAAATGGTTTCAGAGGTCTTTTTTTTGTCTTTCTCTGGATCAACGGGGGTGTATTTTGGCATGGGCAGGAATTGATGGAAGCATGGCTTTTTTCAGCATTATCAACTATGTTACTATATATATAGGTAAGTATAACTTGTCCCCATAGTACTATTAAATAAAATCATATTGAAATACAAGGTAAAACCTGAAAATGAATTAATGGAAAAAAGACTTATATGAGTAGATGATTTCTCCAAGTGCACAATGTAACCCCCAGCCGGCAAAATATATACACTGCAATGCGTTTCACACTCTGATCGTGGATTATCAAGCCGAAAGAAGGATACAGTGCACACTATGGAAGTAAGAGCTTTTTAATCCCTAAGACCTTCTACTTAATGGCCTAATTGGCAAAACAGAATTAAAGTATCCCGATCGAGTCAAATCTCAATACGAGAAAAAACCTGCAAGCCATTTTCTTAGAGTCTTCTCACAAGTTACCTGTCTGAAAGGTACATACACTCATCAACCCGTTCTCCATTGTGGAAGTATATACTTCAAACCTGATTGGATACTGCAACATTCTAATCAAAACAAACTTCTTTATAGGAAGGATACCAACTCCATGCTCTCATTCAGTCCCTCAGGACTCAGAGTTCCCAACGTAAACATCCAGTAGGCCTCCCTCCTATTTATCATTTTTTCAAAGTTTCCATTGTACAAATTCTGTGTTAATTTCTCAATCACATTTTCTGAGGATATTCCAGTAAGGATCAAACTTGCACACATTGCTTGTACTAATAGAGTCTGCTCCTTTGTGACTCTGATACGTGCATTATACACAAGGATACATTGTATCCAACGTCTCTCTCCTCTTCTCAACACGATAATACTCTGAGCAGACATCTCAGCCATCTGATACAGTCACTGCATCTTTACCTTAGCTTGAATGACTCATCTCCTTCTCACAATTACATTTTTGAGCCTTAATGCCTAGCAAGGATTATTTACTTTGACAGGACTCTGCAGGATAAACACAGTAGATTAAATCTATATTGGCAGTTACCATTATGTTGCTGTTATGACTAATGGGACCTGACGGGTAATAAAACAAAATATAACAGGAGAAATGTGGATGCAGCGATGAAAATTTCATAGGTTTTAAGCTGTTTCGGGACCAAAGAGATCCTTTCGAATCAATGAAATTAAAAATGTAATCATCATCATCATCATCATAATAGAACCCCCACTTACTTCACTGTGGCCAGAAAATTTAAAAAACATCCTATGAGTTCTGCCCTCGTACCTTTGCTCGGTCATCCCTGGTTGTCAAGTCCATGGTGCCAGGCATGAAGCAGACAATGCAAGAAGCTACTTAACTCTTTGAGTGCCAGAGGGGTACGCAACACATTGCAGAGCAATGCATTGTGTACCCCTCTGGCAATCAAAGGGTTAACCTTTTAGCCCCTTAAGGACAAATGCCATGCCAGGACTATCACAGATGTCCTGGACTTAAGGACCAGTTATGGTTCTGGCACATAATTGAATTCAGGGGTCGCCACGAGGTTGCACGCTGCTCAGGGACAGAGTTGGATCATGGGCAAGGCACCCTGGGCATTTGCCTAGGGCCCGGTCAACTTTGGGGCCCTCAAAGCTGAACCGGCCCCACACTTGGCATATCAGACTGATCTCCCCACGGCAAGCTGAGGTCTGTGCCAAAAGACCTTTAAACGAATCTTCCTCAATGTCTCCAGCAGTCTAGTATTGCAGAGTGCCGGGATATGACATCATCTCCCGGTGCTCTGCATTATTGGAGAGAGGACCTCGTGCTGTGCAGGGGCTGCTAATAGAGGTCTGTGCAGAAGAAGGCACAGACCTCTTCTTTTACACCACAAGCCGCTGGACAACCAGGGATGAGGCCTCCTCCTGTGCTAGCAAAGGTAGGCATACAGGAGGGGGCTGCAGGAAAGGGGAAACTGACTAGGGGGTAGAGAAATGGGGGGGCAAGATGGCAGGATGGCTCCAATTTGGGATTGTTCCTAGGGTCCTAATGAGGCTTAATCTGGCCCTGCTTGGGGACACCTGAATCAAATGTCCCAAAAAAATGCCAAATGGTTCTTAACTGCTGGCCGCACGCAGCGTGTTCACTCCTTAAGGTTTTTTAAGGACCAGATGTGTTTCAATCCATTCAGGGACAAGGTTAGGATTCCTGTGACAACCCTCCCCTGGGATTGCAACCTCGTCTGGAATAAAATGTGGTATTGTTGTGTATGTAAGATGATATTTTTTGTTGGGTTCAAATTGTATACAATTAAATAGAATAGTATTGTGTAATTTATGTACATAAATTATTAAGGTTGTCCTAGGTTATACTTTAAGTTGTATTAAAGACTGTGTAAGGTGAAGTGGACTTCATTAGATACAAACCGTTTCTATTGAAACATTATAGGGTTGTGTGCCTGTGCAGTCCTGTGCCCCGTGTTCCAGAGTTGTTCCTGCTTGCTGTTGAATGCTGTGATGTTGCTTTGATGTTCACGATGTTCCAAAAAAATGTGTGTTGCACTGTTCTCCTGCCGGATCTGCTTCATCCTTCTTGGGGGCAAAGATCTGCAGTGGAAAGCCTCTAGTTAGGCATGGGTTGTTTCATCACAATTACAATGAGCACTGAGCAGTGTTTGAGGTTCTGTGATCCTGCTCAATTCCGCCACCATGTAACTAATATCTGGTACTGAATGAAAACATTATTTTTTCAGCAAAGGTGCGAGGGAAAATTCATTGGGTGTTTTATGGTTTTCTGGCCATAGTAAGATAAGAGGGGATTATCATTAGGTGACGTTCGTTCACTTATTATATATATATCCTAGCAAAAGAGGCACAGCGTTGCCCGTGGGGATTAAGTCCTTTGGGTGCTTCAGTGGAATGCGTTGAATACCCCTATCAATTAGGAAAAGCCATAAGGAAAAAATAGGTCTTACACTGGGTACTGAAGGATGGAAGAACCAGGGCACACCTGTGTGTCATGAGCATTTGAGAATGTTGTGCTATCTATGGTGCAAAGGACAATGTATGGCTCCACCAGCATGACACCCCCTGTGGACCACAGGTGGTAGTTACCTCCCAATATGCTGTTCAAAGAAGACTTCAAGTACTGAGGTCCAATGCAATCCAAAGCCTTGTAAGCCATAACAGGTAGCTGGTAATTCACTGAAAAGACCACAAGTAAACAGCACATGTCGCCCAAGATGGGTGCAATATGCTCAAATAAAAAGATACCTGTGAACATCACGGCAGCATTATTTTGTACCAGAAGGAGCGTAGAAGTGAGGCAGAAGGGAAGGTCTACATTAGTAGCATTCCCACAGTCCTAATGCATAGATATAAAGGCCTGAACCAGTGATTCCAAGTCCCTGAAAGAGACCAAAGGAAAAACTCCCCAAATAATTCTCATAGAGGGAATCCAGCATTCACTGTGGGTGCGACCTGACTTATCATGTAGAGGCTGCTGTGAGGAGAACCCTGAAGGTTTTGATTAGGGGACTGGCAGAGGACTCAATTATGTATTAATGGGAGGATAATGTCCCCCAACCCCCACCTCTGTGTACAGTTTGAGCACTCACTTTCCCTCCTCCTTCCAGCGGTTCTGTCGCTCTCTCTGCTCACCTCTCCCTACCTATTCTCATACTCCCCGCTCAGTAAGCTGTCTCTGCTCACCTCTCCCTACCTGCTCTCATACTCCCTGCTCAGTAAGCTCTCTATGCTCACCTCTCCCTACCTGCTCTCATACTCCCTGCTCAGTAAGCTCTCTCTGCTCACCTCTCCCTACCTGCTCTCATACTCCCTGCTCAGTAAGCTCTCTCTGCTCACCTCTCCCTACTTGCTCTCATACTCCCTGCTCAGTAAACTCTCTCTGCTCACCTCTCCCTACCTGCTCTCATACTCCCTGCTCAGTAAGCTCTCTCTGCTCACCTCTCCCTAATTGCTCTCATACTCCCTGCTCAGTAAACTCTCTCTGCTCACCTCTCCCTACCTGCTCTCATACTCCCTGCTCAGTAAGCTCTCTCTGCTCACCTCTCCCTACTTGCTCTCATACTCCATGCTCAGTAAGCTCTCTCTGCTCACCTCTACCTACTTGCTCTCATACTCCATGATCAGTAAGCTCTCTCTGCTCACCTCTCCCTACTTGCTCTCATACTCCCTGCTCAGTAAGCTCTCTATGCTCACCTCTACCTACTTGCTCTCTTACTCCCTGCTCAGTAAGCTCTCTCTGCTCACCTCTCCCTACTTGCTCTCATACTCCATGCTCAGTAACCTCTCTCTGCTCACCTCTCCCTACTTGCTCTCTTACTCCATGCTCAGTAAGCTCTCTCTACTCACCTCTCCCTACTTGCTCTCTTACTCCATGCTTAGTAACCTCTCTCTGCTCACCTCTCCATACTTGCTCTCATACTCCCTGCAAGTGCATGAATAGTTTTAGTGGCAGAGTGGTAAGTAATGCATTGCAAAGCAATGTGCTGTGTACCCCTGTGGCACTAAAAGGGTTAATGTCGGTGAGGATCACAGGTATTTTATCCCCTTGAATGCAGAACGCCCATGGATTGCACTGGAAATAAGTTCATGACATCAGAGTGGTTTCTACCGTTGCAATTAGTACTTCTGCTCCGCTAGATATTTAGGAGCCGACTCTCTCTCCCCAGTCTGCTCCTTCAATCCCAGTGAGAATCGGCTCGTGAGTATGTAGTAGAGCAAAAGTAGTAATGGCAACGGGAGAAAACACTGTGATGAAGGTATTTGCAGCGTGATCCAAGGGAGTGTGGGTCCAGCAACACATGGTTTCCCCAGTGGCTTGAAGCCGCATACCTTATCGTAGCACCCTCTCGCCCCTTGTCTGTGAACTCCTTATAGTTGCTGTGCACTACATCGGGCTCTCTCTCCATTTCCGTGCACGCTTCGTGCTGTCATTGTGAACGCAGACAAGGGGAGAGAGACCCCGGTGCAATGCTCATGAGATCACAGAGAAGGGGAGAGAGAGCCCAGCGCAACACTCATGAGTTCACAGAGAAGGGGAGAGAGAGCACGGTGCAGCGCTCATGAGTTCACAGAGAAGGGGAGAGAGAGCCCGGTGCAGTGCTCATGAGTTCACAGAGAAGGGGCGAGAGAGCCCGGTGCAGCGCTCATGAGTTCACAGAGAAGGGGAGAGAGAGCCCGGTGCATCGCTCATGAGTTCACAGAGAAGGGGAGAGAGAGCCCGGTGCATCTCTCATGAGTTCACAGAGAAGGGGAGAGAGAGCTGGTTGTAGCGCTCATGAGTTCACAGAGAAGGGGAGAGAGAGCCCGGTGCAATCGCCCCAATCTCATATTGAACCATCGCCTTTGTTTCGGCAACTAGGTATTTAAAGTCCTCCTTGGTAGTTAGGTGGGCAATGTCTGTCTTCTGCAAATATGAGCCAGTAGGTGATTCAGAAGTCATCTTATCTGTTATAAGAGTGATGTCCGAGTCACTAGCAGGAGAAGGTTTGCACCCCCGATCAGGTGGTATCTCAACAGCGGTCAATTCAGTGCAAGGCGTTGGCAGGGCCGGATTTGCCATTAGGGAAAGTAGGTACCTGTCTACAGGTGTACGCCAACGAGGGGCGCCTGCCATTTGGATTTTTTTTTTTTTAAATATTCTTTAAAAAAAAAAAAAAAAAAAAAAAAAACTAGCCGCCTCGCTGGCTGCGCCGGCGGCACCCACTCACATTGCCCGCCCCCCCAGTCTTGTATCTGATGGAGCTCCCTCATCGGCTCTGTAGGAATGCAGAGCGCTGGGAGATGACATCAGGAGCTGTCCAGCAGGGGGTGCTGAATGTACATTGCTATCCATTGATCAAGATGGTGAACAAGTGCCTTGGAGATATTGGGACAATATTGGAAAAGGAACAGAGGACGTCAGTGGCGCATTTCCACAGGCACCATCCCCAAGAATTAACTACTTAGTTTTATTTGTTCTCAGTGTGCTCTTGTGACACCTCTTGCTATTTAGTCTCAACAGCTGGAGAGTTGCAGATTGCCTGCCCAGTGCATCTTTCCTAGAGGCACCTAAGATGTAAACCCTGCCCTGATTCTGCCATCAAATATATACAAAATAGGTGTTAAAATTATATTTCCCATGAAGATCCTGAGGCTGGTGTATTAAGGAAAATGGAGAAATTCTGGTGTAAATGAACTGCACCACAAGGCAGTGATTCCCAAACGTGTCCTCAGGGGCCAGTGACAGACAGGACCGTCTTAAGACACTGCTGGGCCCCAGGCAAAACATAAAGTAGTGAGTCCTCTTAACTCCTTAAATGCTGGTGATTAATATGCTGGAGACCATTCTGAAATCCAAGAGGTCAGACAAGAACCACACATTTTATCTTTCTGCTAAGATTCAGTATCTAAGCTTATAGCAGCTTTGCACAGTTTTAAGCTCTCATTAAATCAGCCTCATTAAATGTTGTGCACTTAATCTTAGGTTCATAGAAACATAGAATTTGAAGGCAGATAAGACCCATTGTACACATCTAGTCTGCCCATTTTCCTACTGTAAAAACCTCAAATCTTATTTGCCTGTCCCATGCATGCTTACATTCCCTCACTGTATTAACCTCTACCACTTCTGCTCATAGTCTATTCCACATGCAATGATAAGCACTTATATCTGCAGTAGCTTGTTGAAAAATGTTTCCATGTCCATCTTCCCAAAATGAGGAGTTTTCAAAACCTAACTTCACACAATACATGACAAGAAAGACGCAGTCTGCTTCTTCAGGGAATGGAGTGAAGAAGCAGACTGCGTCTACGAAAATGTTTGGGACTAACCCAGGCATATTGCCTTGGTTTACCGGGTCTCCTCCACGCCCCCTGCGAGTTTCCTCCGCCCCTGTTAGACCCATGCTCCGGCTTCACTGCTTCTTAGACACACCTCGCCACGAGGGCTTACTCCATCAGCCGGCATCGTTATTTCTTCCTTACAAGTTATTAACCACATCTCTCTTTGGATAAAATCATCGTATGGAAAGACATTTTGTGATTTTATTAACATCTGGAATATCACGCATCCACCATCATTCCATTTAGCAGCAGGAACCATCCGGACCTGTTTACAGGAGAGTAGGAGGACGCAGTTCACTGGCTACCCAGAGAGAGAGACCCGTTTGATATGCATAAAGCCCAAGAAGGGCTACTGTGAGTGCAATATATTTACTTGTTTTTATTTTTTGCTACAATAAATTGCTACACTTAAATCATACCTCCCAAGTGTCCCTCTTTAGGAGGGACAGCCCCTCTTTTAGACCCAAATCCCCCTGTCCCTCTTTCCCACCCTGATGTCCCTCTTTTTAGGAGATCAGATTGTGTGGGTGTGTATAAGTGTATCACATTACTCCACAGCAATAAAACTCACATTAATGTCAGTATATGTGTTTATAAATGAGTCTGTGTAAGTTAAATACCTTGGTCTTGTTATATGTCGTTTATTAGGTTAGACAAGGAGGTGTCAATAGGTCATGAAATAGCCTAAAATTTCTCAATAATGCCCCGCCCACCAGCCACGCCCCCAGCAACATCCCCTAAAACACAAGTGTCCCTCTTTGGCAATTTGAAATGTTGGGAGGTATGCTTAAATTATTTCCTTTCTTGTCATGCGAGCTGTTTTTCAGTGTTTCCAGACCCAGTTTTGCTACTAGTGGACAAGGCCACTATACACTGATCCCTGCCGCACTGACTATGAATATCATCAACTTTATATCATCACCCATCTAACTCATACACCCATGTATTGGTCATTTCATCTACGTTCTTCTCATTCTCATTTCTCATTTCATTTTGGGTAATATTGGACTATTTTATTTGACCAGTTTAAGTAGGTCATTATTATTGTTTTATAATATATTTTATAATCTCATTTACGTTGTCTTATATGTTTATTTATTCATTTATCATATTTTATTTATCATATTTTTTTATTTGTGATTGCAGAATGTGCTATATCTCTTGCTAGATTTAGTGAGATTCTTCTACATTATTTTATATTCTCAAGGGTCGGGATTGTATTGTATGAAGAGCGCTCAACCCTTGGGATATCGTTTGTTTTTGTTTCTGTTAAAGGGATAGTAATACTTCATTTTATCTTTATTTTATTTTGTAGGCATTAAAAAAACATGAAGAACGATATAAGTCTTATCTCTCAAACCTTTATGGTTTAAGAGATATTCACAAGCAAAGTATCCCCCCCTGTTCAGCCAGATCAGAAGGGAGGTGCCCAGGTAGATTGCAGAGAGGGACAATCTTCAATTAAGATAAGGGAAAAAGCTGAAAAACTTGTCAAGGGGGACAGGGCTTCCATTGTTCTCATAGGAAGAATATAGTCTCCTTCTGTTATATGTCTGGTCTATGGACTGGATTCCACATCTGAGAAGAGATGGCTTACACTAGGTAAAAGGGGCAGGAGGGGAAACTTTGCTTGTGAATATCTCTCAAATCATAAAGGTTTGAGAGATAAGACTTATATCGTTCTTCATGTTTTTTTAATGCCTACAAAATAAAATGAAGATAAAACGAAGTATTACTATCCCTTTAACTTCACACAATGCTGAGTTTTCACATCTGCCTTCATCATTTGTCCCAGATCTTTAGGGGGAGAGAGATAAAGGGGGTTCCAGTGTTTTGTATGACTAGCTGAGTTTTTCCATGATGGGGGGTGTTAAAGCAGCCCTGCTAACAGGCCATATCTTAACACTTTGAACGCCTGAGAGATAAGCAAACATTTCAATTCACTTTTAAAGGGATAGTAATGTTTCACAAAAAAACAGCTTTGTTTAATCTTCATAGTATTTGGGCCATGGAAAGTGTTATTTCAATACTGTCCAAGTTGTAGTTCAGTTGTAGTAATGTAGTACTTGAAAGATAAAATATCACCCCCCCACCCCTTTTCATTATGTAACACTGCTCACCTCAGAGCAGCAAGACTGTCTGGATGGATCACAGAGAGGGACACTCTTCAGTGATCATAAGGGAAAACCCTGAAAATCCTGTCAAGGGGGCAGGGTTTCCTTATGCTCACAATAAGAAGATTGTCCCTTGCTGTGATCTGTCTGGTCAAGAGACCAGATTCCACATCTGAGGTGAGCAGTGATACACTAGGTAAAAGGGGCGGGAGGGGGATATTTTATCATTCAATTACTCTTGAACTACAACTCTGACAGTGTTTAAATAACACTCTCCATGGACCAAACAATATGAAAATTAATCAGAACTGCTTTTTTGTGAAACATTACTATGAATTTAAATAAAACAACTGAGAATAGTGTTTTAAGCTCCAGGAAAAGTCTTATAACATACGTTTTTCATAAAACAAAGTTCACTGCTGCATCCAATTCTTCTTAGTACATTAGACTCCAGGCACAAAGGAGACCAAACAAATTCTACAGTTGCCATTGATTTAAATGTAGCTTTTAAACACATGAAAGGTCTCCAGTGCAATTTTTATCTGTGCCCTATGATTTAAAAGGTTTGTCCCAGCTCTTGTTTGTACATCATCGTCTTTGAACGTCAGTGAATTACTGTACCTGATCATTAAAAAAATGAACTCCCAACCGTAGTGAAAATAAACATACTTTTATCAGAATAAGCTGCTTAATTTTGGTGAGTCTTTCCTATTAGTGTAGAATGATCATTAACACCCAGTTGTTCAGTAAACCAAAGCAGATAGCCAATTAAATTAAATGAGTACAGCGAGGCACATGAAGAAGTATTCCTTCAAAACATTCATCCAGGCTGCGTGCTGAGGAATGACAATAGAATCCTTTACAAGCAACTAAAATTAACATTTTCATTTCATTGTCTCTCCATTTTTTTTAATCTGTAATCATTTAAAACACCCATTGTCCACATAAAATTGTATTAGTGAATCTCTATCTCCGAGACTGTTAAATGGGATGGAACAGAATTAGGTTAGTCTTTAGCTTCTTCAGAACTGGTGGATTTAGCTCAAAACTGCAATTAGGATAGTGTCTGCAAATTTCAGGGCAAAATGTATTCCTTGGGTGCTAAAGAGGTTTCCAGCAAATTCATACCTGGATCTTTATGTTTCAAGTCTCCTGAGAAACACAGTAGAACTGACGATGAGTGTGCAAATGATGCGTTTCATGTCATATTGTGGGTGGGTCTTAATCAGGTGGACATGGGTAAACGGAGGAGTTTGTCATGAAATCAGAGGGAAAGTGGGTGGAATGGGGTGGGAGTGGGCTTAACAGACTGGAAAAGTAGGTGGGGTTATAGCTGAACTCACCAATCCAGAGAATCGGCCCCTGTACCCGGAGACCCAGTAATTCGATCTGAAGGGATTGTCTGGAAGGCACAATGGTGAGAAGGAAGATATGATTAGACACTGTATTGGCAAAAAGGTTGCTCATTGGGTGGTTTAAAACTGTAATTCCTGCCGGCAATATCACCATTGGCTGATCCAGATCTCATGCAGGGCAGCTTGCTCACAGAAAATCGGAATTTACAGGGCAGATCTGCATACCTCCCAACATTTCAAATAGGTGTGGCTGGTGGGCGGGGGAATTACCAAGAATTTACAGGTGATTTCATGACCTACTGATTTCTCTTTGTGTAATTTAATAAATTATTTAGATTAACACCAAAGTGTTTTATTTACACAGACTAATTTATAAACACAAATAATGACATTTAAACAATCATTAATGTGAGTTTTATGGTGGCGGAGCAATATGATACACTTATATACACACCACACAGTCTGATCTCCTAAACACAGGGACACCAGGGTGATACCCTTATATACACACCTCACAGTCTGATCTCCTAAACACAGGGACACCAGAGTGATACACTTATATACATACCACACAGTGTGATCTCCTAAACACAGGGACACCAGAGTGATACACTTATATACACACCACACAGTGTGATCTCCTAAACACAGGGACACCAGGGTGATACACTTCTATACACACCACACAGTGTGATCTCCTAAACACAGGGACACCGGGGTGATACACCTCTATACACATCACAGTCTGATCTCCTAAACACAGGGACACCAGGGTGATACACTTATACACACCACACAGTCTGATCTCCTAAACACAGGGACACCAGGGTGATACACTTCTATACACACCACACAGTGTGATCTCCTAAACACAGGGACACCGGGGTGATACACCTCTATACACACCACACAGTCTGATCTCCTAAACACAGGGACACCAGGGTGATACACTTATACACATCACACAGTCTGATCTCCTAAACACAGGGACACCAGGGTGATACACTTATATACACACCACACAGTCTGATCTCCTAAACACAGGGACACCGGGGTGATATACTTATATACGCACCACACAGTCTGATCTCCTAAACACAGGGACACGAGGGTGATACACTTAGATACACACCACACAGTCTGATCTCCTAAACACAGGGAAAAACCTGAAAAACCTGTCAAGGGGGGCAGGGTTTTCCTTATGATCACAGTAAGAAGATTGTCCCTTGCTGTGATCTGTCCGGTCAAGACCAAATTCCATCTGAGGGGAGGGGCTTACACTAGGTAAAAGGGGCGGGAGGGGGGAACTTTATCACTCAATAACTCTTGTACTACAACTCTGACACTATTGAAATAACACTGTTTATGGCCCAAATATTATGAAGATTCATTAGAGCTGCTGGGCAAAAGAATTGTGTCTTCTTCCACGGATTTGATATTCAGTACTAATTAACCCTTTGAGTGCCAGCAAGGCATCCGATGCATTGCAAAGGGTTAAAAAATATGAATTTGCACATCCATACCCAAAACTGGCCCCTATAAGAATAAACCACGTAGCCTTTGGTTACTTAACCTTTGACATTGATCGAACGCTTCTCTCACGTGGCCCATGCGGGTTCAGCGGCAATCTCCCATTCCTCCTAAATCACTCCTCTTATCTACCTTCTTTCTCTCTTCATTATCCTGCTCTCTCTCTTTTATTTTCCATCTTCTCTCTTACTCCTTTCTCTCACTTCTACTCATTTCTACTTTTGAGTACTTTTTCACACACACTCACACATACACACTCACGCACACACTCATTCATACTCACTCATTTTGTTGTTCACTCCCAGTGGCGTAACTATAGGGCCCCCACCCCCTGTGACCCTTCCGCCAAGCACCTGCAGTCTCTCTCTGGTGTTCTAGTAATGCAGAGCTCTGGGAGATGACATCATCTCCCAGCGCTCTGCATTACTGAAGAGTACCGCGAGGGAGCTGAACACGTCTCTCTTGCCACTCCATGGTGGTAAGAGATGGGGGCATTGTGGAGATTGGGGGGCATTGTGGTCTATGGGGCCAATGTGGTCGGGGGGGCCCATGGCACTTATTGCACCAGGGCTTGGAGGCTTCTAGTTACACCTCTGTTCACTCCTGTCGCTTTAGACTCATTACACGTTATCATTTACAGAGACCTCAACTATGCACTTCTCCAACAAGTTTGTATACAACTACGGACTGACTGCTTTTGACCCGACGTTGCCCTCTGGACACATTGTTGGATGACTGAACTGAGCATCTTGGTAGGCTTCGTTCTCTCGCATTACTCCCAAAATCATCCTGCCTCTACTTCACTCTTATAGTGAAATGTTTTCGTAGATTTAAGAACTTAGGGCGAGATTTACAAAAAGTCGTCATAATGAAAAACATGTCGGATCATAAAGAATAATAATAATAATCATGAGTTGGTGGTAAAAGAAGGACAATATTTTCAGAAGTAAATCCGTCACATTTGAAAATTCATCTAAAGAATTAAAAATGACGGTAAGAAGATCTCATTGAACATTGCCGTTAAAAATTCTGATCTTAAAAATTTTCTTTCATTTTGTCTTTGAAATGAAAATTTCCAAAGAAACAAAGACATTTTTTTGTCTTTGATACACATTTTTCTTCTCCAAGTTTAGACCATTTTTATTATGTCGGGAAAAAATTACGTTAAACAGATAAAAAAAAATGACGTTGAAACAAATATTTTTTCTGAAAATACCTTACAGTATGACAGTAGATAAAACCGCATCCACTTGTAAGACGGCTTTTTCCCTTTGACGGAGATGGCGGAATTGGATGCAAAAAATTACGGAAAAATGTCTGAGAATTGACGGATCATGGAGTAAGAACTTTTTTATTCTGATTACAGAGAATTTCAGTTAGCGCCACTTTCTGAACATTTCACCCTTAGACTCTAGTCTTCTGTTTCTTTACTGCTACTTCCTTGTTGGAGTATCCTAACACGTACCATGTATATGTGTATTTTTGACTGGTCTGTTTTATTCTTTTCGTGTATCTGTAAACCTGAATTTTTCAATAAACATTTTGCTGCAGAGGTCTCCAATGTGTTGCATGGACAGTGCTGAAGGCATTCAGCACCTTGGAGAGTGCTGGACTTTAGGCCAGTCAGACACAGAGACCAGCCCAACTTATAGGACAGGGCACCTGGCAGTCCATTTATACAAGGATATTACATTATCTCTACGTGCACTGCCCTTCAGGACAATGATCACTGCTCCAGAGAGTCATCAGACCTGAGTGGATTGTCTAGAAGGCAGAAAGGGAAAAAGGAAGAGAGAGGATTAGCCATTGTTTTGTCAGCAGATTGCTCATTGGATGGTTTCAAACCCTGAGTCCTGCCAGCAAACTCCCCATTGGCTGATCCAGATCTCCCACAGTGTAGCTCACACAGATTGGCTCACAGATCTCCAGAGGAAATGAGTGGGTGAAGCTTGAAATCGTCTTCAGCCACAAGTTCCAGGAGTGCGTGGAACATAAAAGACAGGAAAGCCAGTGCCAAAGGCTGATTTACTGCTGTAATGGGTATGTTATCATGGTATGGGCATAGTCCCATGACATGCTCTCACTCCCCAAGAATAGTTCAAAACTAAAATAATACTGAGTTCGGTTCTCCAGGCTAATTTGGTCTTTTCTTCAGGAAACACACAACAAAGGCCCATTCTAGTGAAGGGGATCCGTAACAACTGGTGTTAGCAGTGGGATCAGGCTGGTCTCCTATGTGACATGCTGGAGTAATAACCTTGGACAGCTGCCTGTTTGAGGAATCTAAACCAGCAGTTGGAAACTGAAGGAGCCTGGAAACTGAAAAAAGCTGAGTTATTGTGCCACTTTCAAAGGATGGAGTCAAAAGAATCTGAAGCTCATTCCATGTCATTCTGTAGCCTTTCTGGGTTAGGACCCTCCTCTGGGAGTTTGGATTGTTGGGTGCAGGAATATTCGACCATGATTGGTGAAGGATTGACTGGTGAGGACCAGAGAAGTGCTGTGAACATTGCAGTGAACCAGATAAACTATGTGCAAGAACAAAGTCTGTTTTCATCCAGAAGCTATTGGAATTCTTACCCAGACCCCATGGAGTTGCAAACTTGGAGAGGAGGGGGATGCAGCTGACAATACAAGATGTCAAAGGCTTTCCAGAGGGGTCCCGGAAGGAGGATGGCTTCATTAAAGACTTTGAAAGTCAATGCTTCTTGAACAAGGTTACCTCAAAGGACTGGTTAAAGATCTTTTTCCCTCTTGTTACAGGAACCACTGCTGAGGACTTCCGCACTTTACCATCTGGACCTAAACAGCACTATTCCTGAGTGAAAGCGGCCATCCTTGCTCATTTTGATGTGACTCCAGAGACCCACCTGTGGAAACTCACAGATGAATGGTCACCTCATTTTCGCCCATCAAATGCAGATGGTATGTGAGAGCCCGTTAGAGGAGAGCTAAAATATGTCAGTGAAAAATAAAAATGCAACTCATTCTATTGAAGCAGTTCTTCTGGAAGGTGTGCAGCCAGACAAATGTTTTTCTACCATGGAAACGGTCTGCTTTGGCTGATGAAGTATTACACTTAGAGCCTCAATGGAAGTTGACTGTGCCTGGGAAATTCAGAAAATCCACAGGGCTGAAACATTCCCAACTCTGGTCCTACAATACCTGACTCCAATAATGCACCTCCATGTCAGGAGACCAGGTATGTGACACAGTGATCCTGGTCCAACACCTCCAATTGGTGGTGCTTTGCCTGCGAGCAAACTGGTCCCCTCTGCAATCAGTGTCCCAATGGGTGGCAATGCATGCAGTTCCAGCCAGAGCAATACATACCCAGCACACCTTAAAGGGATAGTAATGTTTCAAAATAAAAGCAGCTCCTTTTACTGATGTAACACTGCTCACCTCAGAACAGAATGGTGATGTCCAGATGGTTTGCAGAGGGGTACAATATTCAATTAGCATAAGAGAAAAACCTGAAAACCCTGTCAAGGCGGTAGGGTTTTCTTTACACTCACAGTAAGAAGATTATCCCTTGCTGTGAGCTGTCCGGTGAAGAGACCAGATTCCACATCTGAGGGGAGGTGACTTACACTAGGTAAAATGGGCGGGAGGGGATACTTTATCATTCATTTACTCTTGAACTACAACTCTGACAGTATTGAAATAACATTCTCCATGGCACAGATACTATGAAGATTAATTGGATCTGCTTTTATTTAGAAACATTACTATCCCTTTAATGGCCATCTGAGGAATCCACTTACGGAGTAATCAAAGAAGGGTAAAAAGAAGAGGAGCAGGTGGAGTTTTGGACCCCCAGATTGCATGGATTGACAATGTGCTACAACCCCTTAGAGGTGATGCGAGCCAGGCACTTGCAAACTGCACACATAGAACTGCAGCTTTCTACGGGGGGTTCCATGACACAGCATCTTTAGTCATGGTGGTGGTGAAGCCCTGATGTGTTCCAGAACAGGGAGAGGCATACCCTTCAAATTAACTGGTGGAGACAGATATCAAATTCCAGAGGCCCACACTCCCCTTGATGGAAGTGGTTTGCCTGAGAGTAATTCCCCTTTTCTTTTGAACATAAAGGATCAGATTGACTTTCTCAGACTGTAGTGGTGGCCAGCACAGGGGGGATGTCTTCACAACTGTGATCACTGTGTTGTTGTCAAAATAAACCTTCCCAAATTTCCTTTCAATGTAAAGAAACAGATCTAAAAATTAGTTTGGGTTATATAATTTGAAATATCCTGTATTTACATCTAACACCTATACAAATTAGATGTGTTTCAGTATATCTCTAAAAATCTAATCCTAAATTTGCTCTTTAACCCCTTAATGACCACCCTATCTAACAGGAGTCAGCCATTAAGGATCACGTCACATTTTATTTTCATTGTTATGAATTCTGGGATGGCACAGTGGTGTGCAGTCGCGCTGCCTTCCCAGAATTCAATGACGTGGCAGGACCATCACCGGTCCTTAATGTCCATACCGGAATTATGGTCCTGGTACATCACAAGATGCTAAGGGATTAATGACCACAAGTTCCAGGGTGGGCAGAATTAGAGGACCATGTCACTTTTTTTTTCTTGACCACTGCATTCTGGGATGGCAACATGGCTTGCCGCCATGCTGCCATCCCAGAATTCCATGACGTGCCAGGACCATTACCGGTTCTTGGCGCACAAACAGTGGTGATGATCCTGACACGTCATCAGTCTCTAAGGTGTTAAATGCATGTGTATATAGAAATCATTTGGTTCATTTTGCTTGTACAGTTTGAAATGAAAGACAAAAGCTAATTCGGTTGATTTATTGAGGTAATGCCCAGCACTCTTTTTGTATTCAGGAAGGCTGTCACGTTATCAAAACTCATTTACAAAAAAAAGAGCACTACCACTTTTCAGGCACCTATCACCGGAAACAAAAAAAAAGACACAAGCGGGGGAGCATCTCATAATGTTATATATCAATAACAATTCTGATTGAAAGTCACAAAAAATATATAGAGAAGAAGTCAGAGATGTTCAGCTTGGCTCAGGAGCTTGCAAAGGTATGCAAAAGCTCACTGGCACTGTGTCCTCGTGCCAGGGGTGCAATCTCTTTTAGCTCACAAATGCCATACACAGAGAAGAAATATTCTGAAGCATATCATACAGGTCCTGCCAAAATGACAGTCCGGCCACAAAATGCCAGACAATTCTTCACTGAACAAGACAAGCAGCTAACCCTAGATGTACGTTTCGGCCTTGTTGGCACTCATCAGCAAGGTGCAGCTGATCCCTCTAGGCACTTGTGAGCAAGGGGTCCACATCTGGATTCCCCCATTACCCTTAGAGTAACTAGAAATATTCTGAAGCATATCATACAGTTTCTGCCAAAGTGATAGTCCAGCCACAAAATGCCAGACAATTCTTCTCTGCACAAGGGAAGACCTACTTTTCTACCTTGGGCTTCGCCGGTGAGGTGCAGTTTATCCCTGTAGGACACTTGTGAGCAAAGGGGTTCACATCTGGATTCCCCCATTACCCTTAGGGTGACTAACCCTAAGAGCAATTTGCATATACAGAGAAGATGTCAGAGATGCTCAACTAGGCTCATGATCTTGCAAGGGTATGCAAAAGCTCACTGGGACTGTCCTTGCTCCCAGAGTACAATCGCTTTTAACTCACAAATGCAGTACACAGAGAAAAAATATTCTGAAACATACCATACAGGTCCTCCCAAAACAACAGTCCAGCCACAAAATTCCAGACAATTCTTCTCTGCACAAGAGAAGCTGCTAACCCCAGACCTGCTTTGCTGACTTGTTGGGTGTTGTCGGTGAGGTGTGGCTGATCTCTGTACGCACTTGTGAGCAAGGGGTCCACATCTGGATTCCCCCATTACCCTTAAGGTGACTAACCCTAAGAGCAATTTGCATATACAGAGAAGATGTCAGAAATTCTCAACTAGGCTCATGAGCTTGCAAGGGTATGCAAACGTTCACTGGGACTGTCCTTGCACCCAGGATGCAATCTCTTCTAGCTCACAAATGCCATACACAGAGAAGAAATATTCTGAAACATATCACACAGGTCCTGCCAAAATGACAGTCCAGCCATGAAATACCATGTGATTCCTATATGAACAAAGGAAGCCACTAACCACAACATATGTTGTGGTCTTGTTGGTGAGGTGCCGCTAATCCCTTTAGGGGACTTGTGAGCAATTGGTCCACATCTGGATTCCCCCATTACCCTTATGGTGACTAAACCTAAGAGCAATTTGCATTTACAGAGAAGAAATCAGAGATGCTCAAATAGGCTCATGAGCTTGCAAGTGCATGCAAAAGGTTACTGGGACTGTCCTTGCACCAAGGGTGCAATCTCTTTTAGCTCACAATTGCCGTACACAGAGAAGAAATATTCTGAAGCATATCAGACAGGTTCTGCCAAAGTGATAGTCCAGCCACAAAATGCCAGACAATTCATCTCTGCACAAGGGAAGCCGCTATCACCAGACCTACTTTTCTGTCTTGTGAGGCCTCATCAATGAGGTGCAGCTGATCCCTCTAGGCACTTGCGAGCAAGGGGTTTACATCTGGATTCCCCCATAACCCTAAGGGTAATTTGCATAGACAGAGAAGATGTCAGAGATGCTCAATTAGGCTCATGAGCTTGCAAGAGTGTACAGAAAGCTCATTGGGACTGTCCTTGCACCCAGGGTGCAATCTCTTTTAGCTCACAAATGCAAGACCCAGAGAAGAAATATTCTGAAACATATCATACAGGTCCTGCCAAAATGACAGTCCATACACAAAATGCCAGACAATTCATCTCTGCACAAGGGAAACAACTAAGGTCAGACATCCATTTCAGCCTTATGGATGATGTGCCGCTGCTCCTTTTAGCCACTTCCATCTCTGGATGTCCCCATTACTAGTGTTGAGCGAGCGTGCTCGGCCGATGCTCGGATCGGCTCGAGCATCGCTCTGCTCTGCACATGGCGGTACTCGTACGAGTACCGCCATGTGCTCGCCCGACATGCTCGGGTGAAGAGGATCTGTGCCGGAAGAGGCACAGATCCGAAGACGCTCCGCTGGACCACCAGGGAATGGAGGTACGGGGGCATTGCGGAGATGAAGGGGGCATTGCGGAGATGAAGGGGGGCATTATGGAAGAGGGGCATAGACTCTATGCCCCTCTTCCACAATGTCCCCCTTCATCTCCGCTATGCCCGTCTTCCACAATGTGCCCCTTCATCTCCGCTATGCCCCTCTTCCACAATGTCCCCCTTCATCTCCTATGCCATAGAGGAGATGAAGGGGCACATTGTGGAAGAGGGGCATAGCGGAGATGAAGGGGGACATTGTGGAAGAGGGGCATAGAGTCTATGCCCCTCTTCCACAATGTCCCCCTTCATCTCCGCTATGCCCCTCTTCCACAATGTCCCCCTTCATCTCCGCTATGGCATAGGAGATGAAGGGGGACATTGTGGAAGAGGGGCATAGCGGAGATGAAGGGGGACATTGACCAGGCACCCTCCGCTCATCAGAGCAGGGGGTGCCTGGTTTAATGCTCGAGTGCTCCCATTCATTTGAATGGGGCTCGGGTGCTCGGCCGAGCACTCGAGCATCAGGGGGTGCTCGGTCAGAGCACCCGAGCACCCGAGCATCGGGGTGCTCGCTCATCTTTACCCATTACCCTTAGGGTGACTAACCATAAGAGCAATTTGCATATACAGAGAAGAAATCAGAAATGCTCAACTAGGCTCATGAGCTTGCAAGGGTGTGCAAAAAGCTCACTGGGACTGAGACAATTCTCCTCTGCATAAGGGAAGCCACTAACCCCAGCCCTACTTTGCTGTCTTGTTGGGTCTCATATGTGAGATGCAGCTGATCCCTCTATGCACTTGTGAGCAAGGGGTTCACATCTGGATTCCCCCATTACCCTTAGGGTGACTAACCCTAAGAGCAATTTGCATATACAAGGAAGATGTCATAGATGCTCAGCTAGGTTCATGAGCTTGCAAGGTTATGCAAAAGCTCACTGGGACTGTCCTTACACCCAGGGTACAACCACTTTTAACTCACAAATGCCATACACAGAGAAGAAATATTCTGAGACATACCATACAGGTCCTATCAAAATACCAGATATTTCTTCTCCACACAAGGGAAGAAACAAATCCCAGATGTATGTTTCTGCCATGTTGGGCCTGGGCAGTAAGATTCAGCTGATCCCTGTAGACACTTGTGAGCAAGGGGTCCACATCTGGATTCCCCCAATTACCCTTAGGGTGACTAACCCTAGAGCAATTTACATATACAGGGAAGAAGTCAGAGATGCTGAACTAGGCTCAGGAGCTTGAAAGGGTATGCAAAAGTTCACTGGGACTGTGTCCTCTCTCCCGGGGTGCAATCTCTTTTAGCTCACAAATGCCATACGCAGAGAAGAAATATTCTGAAGCATATCATACAGGTCCTACCAAAATGCCAGACAATTCTTCTCTGAACAAAACAAGCAGCTATCCCTAGATGTACGTTTCAGCCTTATTGGCCCTCATCAGCAAGGTGCAACTGATCCCTCTAGGCACTTTTGAGCAAGTGGTCCATGTATGGATTCCCCCATTACCCTTAGAGTAACTAACCCTAAGAGCAATTTGCATCTACAGAGAAGAAGTCAGAGATGCTCAACCAGGCTCATGAGCTTGCAAGGGTATGCAAAAGCTCAGTGGGACTGTCCTTGCACCCAGGGTGCAATTCCTTTTAGCTCACAAATGCCATACACAGAGAAGAAATATTCTGAAGCATATCACACAGGTCCAGCTATGAAATGCCAGACAACCCTTATATGAATAAGGGAAGAAACTAACCCAGACGTATGTTTCGGTCTTGTCAGTGAGGTGCAGCTTATCCCATTAGGCACTTGTGAGCAATAGGTCCATGTCTGGATTCCCCCATTACCCTTAGGGTGACTAACCCTAAGAGCAATTTGCATATACAGATAAGAAATCAGAGATGCTCAACTAAGCTCATGAGCTTGCAAGGGTATGCAAAAGCTCACTGGGACTGTCCTTGCACCCAGGGTGCAATCACTTTTAGCTCACAAATGCCATACACAGAGAAGAAATATTCTGAAGCATATCATACAGGTCCTACTAAAGTGATAGTCCAGCCACAAAATGCCAGAAAATTCTTCTCTGCACAAGGGAAACAGCTAACACCAGACCTACTTTTCCCTCTTGTTGGGCTTCATTGGTGAGGTGCAGGTGATCCTTCTAAGCACTTGTGAGTAAGGGGTTCACATCTGGACTCCCCTATTACCCTTAAGGTGACTAACCCTAAGAGCAATTTGCATATACAAAGAAAATGTCAGAGATGCTCAACTAGGCTCATGAGTTTGCAAGGTTATGCAAAAGCTCACTGGGACTGTGCTCTCACACCCAGTGTGCAATTTCTTTTAACTCACAAGTACCATACACAGAGAAGAAATATTCTGAAACATATCATACAGGTCCTGCCAAAATGACAGTCCAGCCACAACATACCAGACAATTCTTCTCTACACAAGGGAAGCCACTAACACCAGACTTACTTTTCTGTCTTTTTGGGCCTCATCGGTGAGGTGCAGCTGATCCCTCTAGGGCACTTGTGAGCAAGGGGTCCATGTCTAGATTTCACCCATTACCCTTAGGGTGACTAACTCTACAAGCAATTTGCATATACAGAGAAGAAATCAGAGATGCTCAACTAGGCTCATGAGCTTGCAAGAGTATGCAAAAAGCTCACTGGGACTGTGTCCTCGCTCCCAGGGTGCAATCTATTTTCGCTTACAAATGCCATACACAGAAGAAATATTCTGAAGCATAACATACAGGTCCTGCCAAAATGACAGTCCAGCCATAAAATGCCAGACAATTCTTCTCTGTACAAGTGAAGCAACTAACCGCAGACGTACGTTTCGCCCTCGTTGGTGAGATGCAGCTGATCCCTTTAGGCACTTGTGAGCAAGGGGTCCACATCTGGATTCCCCCATTACCTTTAGGGTGACTAACCCTAAGAGCAATTTGCATATACAGAGAAGATGTCAGAGATACTCAACTAGGCTCATGAGCTTGCAAGGGTATGCAAAAGCTCACTGGAACTGTCCTTGTGCCCAAGGTGCAATCTCTTTTAGCTCACAAATACCATACACGGAGAAGAAATATTCTGAAACATATCATACAGGTCCTGCCAAAAGACAGTCCAGCCACAAAATGCCAGACAATTCTTCTCTGCACAAGGCAAGCCACTAACACCAGACTTACTTTTCTGTCTTGTTGGGCCTCATCGGTGAGGTGCAGCTGATCCCTCTAGGGCACTTGTGAGCAAGGGGTCCATGTCTAGATTTCACCCATTACCCTCAGGGTGACTAACTCTGCAAGCAATTTGCATATACAGAGAAGAAATTAGAGATGCTCAACTAGGCTCATGAGCTGGCAAGAGTATGCAAAAAGCTCACTGGGACCGTGTCCTCGCTCCCAGGGTGCAATCTATTTTCGCTCACAAATGCCATACACAGAAGAAATATTCTGAAACATATCATACAGGTCCTGCCAAAAGACAGTCCAGCCACAAAATGCCAGACATTTCTTCTCTACACAATGGGGAAGAGAAAAAAAGAAAAAAAAAAAAAAAAACTAATCCCAGATGAATGTTTCAGCCTTGTGGAGCCTCATCGGTGAGGTTCAGCTGATCCCTCTAGGCACTTATGTGCAAGGGGTCCACATCTGGATTCCGCCATTTCCCTTATGGTGACTAACCCTAAGAGCACTTTACATATACAGAGAAGAAGTCAGAGATGCTAAACTAGGCTCAGGAGCTTGCAAGGGTATGCAAAAGTTCAGTGGGACTGTGTCCTCACACCAAGGATGCAATCTCTTTTAGTTCACAAATGCCATACACAGAGAAGAAATATTCTGAAGCATATCATACAGGTCCTGCCAAAATGACAGTCCAGCCATGAAATACCAGACAATTCCTATATGAACAAGGGAAGCGGCTAACCGCCAGCATATGTTTTGGTCTTGTTGGGCCTCATTGGATAGGTGCAGCTAATCCCATTAGGGGATTTGTGAAAAATGGGTCCATGTCTGGATTCCCCCATTACCCTTATGGTGACTAACCCTAAGAGCAATTTGCATTTACAGAGAAGAAATCAGAGATGCTCAAATAGGCTCATGAGCTTGCAAGTGTATGCAAAAGCTCAGTGGGACTGTCCTTGCACCCAGGGTGCAACCTCTTTTAGCTCACAATTGCTGTACACAGAGAAGAAATATTCTGAAGCATATCATACAGGTCCTGCCAAAATGACAGTCCAGCCACAAAATACCAGACAATTCTTCTCTGCACAAGGGAAGTCACTAACACCAGACCTACTTTTCTGTCTTGTGGGGCCTCATCAATGAGGTGCAGCTGATTGGTCTAGGCACTTGTGAGCAAGCGGTCCATGTCTGGATTCCCCCATTACCCTTAAGGTGACTAACACTAAGAGCAATTTGCATCTACAGAGAAGAAGTCAGAGATGCTCAACTAGGCTCGTGAGCTTGCAAGGGTATGCAAAAGCTCAGTGGGACTGTGTCCTTGCACTCAGAGTGCAATCCCTTTTATCTCAAAAATGCCATACACAGAGAAGAAACATTCTGAAGCATATCACACGGGTCCTGCCAAAATGACAGTCTAGCCATGAAATGCCAGATAATTCCTATATGAACAAGGGAAGCAGCTAACCCCAGACATATGTTTTGGCCTCGTTGGTGAGGCACAGCTGATCCATCTAGGCACTTGTGAGCAAGGGGCCCATGTCTGTATTCCCCCATTACTCTTGGGGTGACTAACCCTATAAGCAATTTGCATACACAGAGGAGAAGTCCGAGATGCTCAACTAGGCTCATGAGTTTGCAAGGGTATGCAAAAGCACACTGGGACTGTGACCTCACGCCCAAGGTGCAATCTCTTTTAACTCACAAATGCCATACACAGAGAAGAAATATTCTCAAACATATCATACAGGTCCTGCCAAAATGACAGTCCAGCCACAAAATTCCAGACGTTTCTTCTCTGCACAAGGGAAGCAACTAATCCCAGATGTATGTTCCGGCCTTGTTGAGCCTCATCGGTGAGGTGCAGCTGATCCCTCTAGGCACTTGTGAGCAAGGGGTCCACATCTGGATTCCCCCATTACCCTTATTGTGACTAATCCTAGAGCTATTTACATATGCAGAGAAGAAGTCAGAGATGTTCATCTAAGCTCAGGAGCTTGCAAGGGTATGCAAAAGCTCACTGGGACTGTGTCCTCAAGCATAACATACAGGCCCTGCCAAATGACAGTCCAGCCACAAAATGCCAGACAATTCTTCTTTGCACAAGGGAAACAACTAACCTCCAACGTATGTTTTGGCCTTGTTGGGTCTCATTGGTGAGGTGCAGCTGATCCCTTTAGGCACTTGCGAGCAAGGGGTCCATGTCTGTATTCCCCCATCACTCTTGGGGTGAGTAACCCTATGAGCAATTTGCATATACAGAGAAGAAATCAGAGATGCTCAACTAGGCTCAGGAGCTTGCAATGGTATGCAAAAAGCTCACTGGGACTGGGTCCTCTCTCCAGGGTGCAATCTTTTTAGCTCACAAATGCCATACACAGAGAAGAAATATTTTGAAGCATATCACACAGGTCCTGCTAAAATGACAGTCCAATCACAAAACACCAGACAACTCTCCTCTGAACTAGAGAAGCAGCTAACTCTAGATGTACATTTCAGCCTTGTTGGCCCTCATCAACAAGGTGCAGTTGATCATCCCTCTATGCACTTGTGAGCTTACAAGGGTATGCAAAAGCTCACTGGGACTTGTCCTCGTGCCCAGGGTGCAATCTCTTTTAGCTCACAAATGCCGTACACAGAGAAGAAATATTCCGAAGCATATCATACAGGTCCTGCCAAAATGACAGTCCAGCCACGATGTCAAGGCTTCCCTGGTCTGCCTAGACCAAGAGAAAGCTTTTGACAGGTTTCCCATGAGTTCATGAGCAATGCACTGCACAGGTTTGGGTTAGGAGAGATGTTCTGTTCATATTAAACTAATGTACCTTGATATTTTCAGCTTGGTCCTGGTGAATGGCTGGAAGACTGACCCCTTCCCTATCCTTTCAGCATTCAAGAAAGGTTGTCCTCTCTCATCTCTTTTTTTGCCTGTTGTATAGAGCTCTTCGCCGAGTGCATCAGACAAAATCCAGAGATCAGGGGGACCACCGCACCCGGATGAGGAAAGATAGAAGTGAAGTGCTCACTCTACATGGATGATGTCACCATCTTCTGTGAGGACCTCCAGTCGGTGAAATCGCTCGTCCAGACATGTGAGAACTTCAGCAAAGCTTCAGGGGCCAAAGTCAACTGTGGGAAGTCAGAAACAATGTTCTTTGGGCAATGGGATGTGACTTCTGAACCTTTTCCCTTCCCCATCAAGTCAGACCTCATCAAAATCCTGGGGATCTGGTTTGGTGGAGAAGGTGTGGCTCTGAAAAGCTGGGAGGAAAGACTGGCCAAAGTAAGGTAACTTATTGGATTATAGAGCCTCAAACACTGACCATCAAAAGGAAAATACTGGTACTGCAGAACGAGACACTTCCTGGTCTGCAATACATGGCCCAAGCTTGGCCCCCACTGGCTGCAGTCAGCAGAGCCATCACAAGGGAAGTTTTCCACTTCATCTGGGGCTCCAAAATAGACAGAGTAAAGTGCACAGTGATGTACAAAGACCCTCGAAAGGGAGGCAAGGGAGCAGCAGATATCCCCACTATGCGGAGGGCTTTCTTTGCCTGCAACTGTGTGCGAAGAGACTATGACCAGAGCTCCGTGGGTAACTCCATGCCCTGCTTTTACCTTCTCCCTCTATGGAGGGGGCTTGGCACTTCCATTACCTACAAATGGAATACCCCATGGTTCTACCTGGATGTTTCTAAGTTTGTGAGGGAGCACCAACTGGAAGGAGTCAAGCTCGACTTGTGGACTCCAAGAATCATCCACAAGCTGATCAGAACCAAAGACACGATGAAGCAAATTTCAGGGCTCCCTGATGCAACAGCAGAGACAGTCTGGAAAAATGTGATATCAAGCAGGCTGACCAATAGACACAAGGACATGGCATGGATGACCATACAGGGAGGCCTCCCCCTTAGGACATTTATGCATGCTAGAGGGCTGTGCAGATACAGACATTGCCCCAGGTGCATTGTGGCAGAGGAAACAGCCCTGCACATGGTTTGGCAATGCCCATTTGCAAAGGCTTTGTTAGATGCCTTGAACCTTGAACTCAGAGACAATGTTCACAGGAAGCACCTGTCTTACCATTCGGTGCATTACGGACTATTTCCAGGCACACACACATTGGATGCCATACAGGAAACCTGGCACATCATGTGTTGTGTAAATTACTCTTTATGATTTGCCAGAAATCGCCTGGTGCTGAGGAGAGAGCAGGTGTCAATCTAGGACTGTAGAAGGCTGGTTCACAGTCTCCTCAGAGACTATTCCATCATTGACAGCCTGGAAGAGGAGGAAGATTAAATTTCCCTCCCATGGCCCACTCTCACCCCAGCCCCTACACTGCTACCCCTACCCACGACCAACTGCCCCAAGACCCAGCCCCGGGCTCATCGCCCCCATCCCCCAGGCTTTTTCTTGATGTACCAACAAAGTTATAAACCATGTAAAAGTGCTATACTGAGAAATGTAAAATGAATGCCTGCATTGTTGATGTATATGTTATATGATGTATGTACTGTGATTTGTATCTGTCAAAGAAATGTACGTAACATGATTTCAATATGCAAATAAAGATTATTTTCAATCCCTTGTTCAGAGAGGAATTGTCTGCCATTTCATGGCTGGACTGTCATTTTGGCAGGACCTGTATGATATGCTTCAGAATATTTCTTCTCTGTGTATTGCATTTGTGAGCTAAAAGAGATTGCACCCTGGAAGCGAGGACACAGTACCCGTGAGCTTTTGCATACCTTTGCAAGCGCATGAGCCTACTTGAGCATCTCTGACTTCTTCTATTACAAAAAATACATATACTCACATTTTAAAGTGGCTACCTTAAAGTGATAGTAATGTTTCACAAAAAATAGCAGCTCCAATTAATCTTCATAGTATTTGGTCCATGGAGAGTGTTATTTCAATACTGTCAGAGATGTAGTTTAAGAGTAATTGAATGATAAAGTATCCCCCTCCCGCCCCTTTTACCTAGTGTAACACTGCTCACCTAAGATGTGGAATCTGGTCACAGCAAGGGGCAATCTTGTTACTGTGAGTATAAGAAAATCCCTGCCCCCCTTGACATGTTTTTCCTCATGCTCATTGAAGATTGTCCCTCTCTGCGATCCATTCGGACAGTCTTGCTGCTCTGAGGTGAGAAGTGTTATATCAGTAAAAGGGGTGGGAGCGGGATCCTTTATCATTCAATTACTCTTGAACTACAACTCTGACAGTATTGAAATAACACTCTCCATGGCCCAAATACTATGAAGATTAATCGGAGCTGCTTTTTTTTGTGGAGCATTAATATTTCTTTAAAGTATTGATAGCATAAACACTTGTTGAGGACATTATAACTGCTCATACACAGATTATCACCACAGCCCAATCCCTCTCCATAGCTCATCCACAGGGGAATCTCAAAAAAAGTGAGAGCATACAGTTTTATGGAAGATAATAATACAATACACAATTTAATCTCAACAATAGATCTTCATGAAGTAATACTTACATCAAACGATCCAGCTGGCTCATGGATAAATCAGAATCACTCCCTGATGAAATGGTCAGTGGTACCAATCATTTTTTATATTTTGTTTATGTTTTAATAAATATTGTTTTTTACATTGCTGCTTGCTGATTATTGCCAAATAATTTGAGAAGCGTTTGTTGGTGTTTATCCATTGGGTCCAGAAATTCCCCGGAAGGGACCGCAGGGTACAGGAGGGGAAACATGTCATGGGGGAGGGTTGATTCATGGAGGAAGTGTATGTGTTGGGAGGAGTAAAAGGAAAAGGGTATAAAAGGGTTGGAAACAGGAAGTGAGTTGTTGTTTGGAGGAGGAGAGGACAGAGGAAGCATCCCTCCCTCCCCTCGTGGGGTATGGCTGTGTGTCTTGGCTGGTGGATAGTCCTTGCATGGTTTTCAGAGATCGATAACTGATGTGGTAAAATTAGGGGATTTTATCCTCGGGTGGAAGCCCTTTGGGAGTTTACCCCGGACTTAGGTCGCAGGAGGTCACGTTACCCATTGAAGCTAAAAGTGGATGGCCAATGGGGTAATTACTTGGAGTCAGCTGTAAGTGCTGAAGAATGGTGGAATCAGCTGTAAGTGCTGAAAATGGTGGAATCAGCTGTAAGTGCTGAAGAACGGTGGGATCAGCTGTAGTACTGAAGTGTGGGAATGGTAACATGAGCCCTTACAATTTGGCCATGCTTGGTGTAAAGGAAAGCGGATTGCCAAGGACTGTCAGTTAATGCATGATTATTGCTTAATGATTAATTATTGTTGTGTTGAATAAGAACAATAATAATGTGAGTAAAATAGTTAAATAAAGCTTTGGTCTGTTATCCCCAATATGATGTGTTGGTAATTATTTATGGATCATACCCTCTCCCTATGACATGTAATGGGGAGGACTAACACTGGAATTTCCCTTTGCGCTCTTAGACCCTCTATCGACATCTATGAGCCGGTCAGATCGTTGGATGTGAGTATTACTTCATGAAGATCTATTGTTGAGATCATATTGTGCACTATGTTATTATCTTCCATAAAATTGGATGCACACATTCTGGTTCCTTTGCTGTCTGCTTTTTTGGAGACACCTGGGGAGCACTGGGAAGGTCAATAATGGATGCCCACACAGAGCAAATGTAAGAATAGTTTTAGGCCTCAGAAAGAAAACAGAATTTTGGTATTAGTGTTCCTTTAAAGGGATAGTAATACTTCGTTTTAACTTTATTTTATTTTGTAGGCTTTAAAAAAACATGAAGAATGATATAAGTCTTATCTCTCAAACCTTTATGGTTTAAGAGATATTCACAAGCAAAGTTTCCCCTCCCGCCCCTTTTACCTAGTGTAAGCAATCTCTTCTCAGATGTGGAATCCAGTCCATAGACCAGACAGATAACAGAAGGGGACAATCTTCTTCCTATGAGAACAATGAAAGCCCTGCCCCCCTTGACACGTTTTTCAGGTTTTTCCCTTATCTTAAATGAAGATTGTCCCTCTCTGCAGTCTACCTGGGCATCTCCCTTCTGATCTGGTTGAACAGGGAAGGGATACTTTGTTTGTGAATATCTCTTAAACCATAAAGGTTCATGTTTTTTAATGCCTACAAAATAAAATAAAGTTAAAACGAAGTATTACTATCCCTTTAAGTGGGACATTTAACGTTGTGTGCCAGATGGGTGTGCAACACACACACTCAAAGGGTTCCCATTGCTTCTGAATTGCACCCATTCTGTTAAAGGGTCAGTAATGCCCGTATTTAAATTTATTTGATATTGTAGAGGTTACAAATACAAAGTATTTTGAGAAAGTGCCATCTCTCAAACCCTTACGGTTTGAGAGGTATTCTCCACTAAAGTTCCTCCCTTCCTCCCCTTCTCCTGATGTCAGCACTGTGCTGACAGCAGTAGATCCAGGTCCTGGGACCAGCCAGCGGCTCTGCAGAAGAGCCAAAATTGTGTTATTTAAAAAAAAAAAAAATTACTTCATTGGAATGGTCTACAAAGTGTGCCTGGTTTGCAAGCACTGTTTGTAGACCGTTCCATTGAAGCAGTTCTTTTTAAATAATGTGATTTTGGCTCTGCTGAAGGGCCTCCTCAAGGCTACCGACTCAAAAAGGAAATCTTAGCGGGGAATATCTCTCAAACCATAAAGGGTTTGAGAGATGGCATTTTCTCCAAATACTTTATTTGTGTAACCTCTACAATATTAAATAATGTAATAAACGGGCATTACTGACCCTTTAAATTCTCCCCGTACAACGCACTTGTGCACCTTCCAAACTAGAGGGAGCAGGACACAGTTAAAAGGGCCTAAATTGTGATGGAAGAAGTCCTGCAACCAAGTGGAAATATACCGCACTGTGTCACAGTCCGACAAGGGGGGATCACTGAGCTTCTAGAACTTTTGGGACTAGGCTGCTGGGAAAGAGCAAGGTCCATCATAACCGGCTCATAGTCCACCCAAGAAATCACTCTGATCGAAACCGAGCAAAGAACTGCTTAGTAATATTGATCCATACAAAACCGATTCAGTCTCGACCAAGACGCTGAGCAGATGAAAAGTAAGTATAATCCCTATTCCTGGATGTCAGAGTCACCATGTCTCAATGATGTGTCTTTCCCTAAAGAGCATCTGAATTTACCTAATATAGGAATGTTTGTAATGGGACTTTACCGAGGAGCAATCAACCTGTGGGGAGGGACAGAACTTAAAGCCTCCTCCAAGGACCAAGATCCCCTTACAAAAAGAATAGGCTCTCTTGAGGGCATCCTTCAAGAAATCCTTGGTCCATTCGTTAGGGGTGTAGATTGTTTAAAAAGTTACATATCGGCACTCAAAAGGTTAACCATCTTGAATGGTGGCGAGGTCTTGAACAAATTCAAAGCAATGTGTCAGAAACCTCTCTACTGCTGAAGAGGTTAAAAACCTATTTAGATCAATGGAAATTGTAGTTTCTGGGAATGCACCTCTTTAAGCTTTGAGTCTCTTCCACAGTCCAATAGGTCATTTTCCCAAGGCCAGACCCTCAAGTCAATGCTTCTGTGAGCAGTAACATTTCTTGACCTGCTGTTTCAAGCAGACATTCCAAGTTCTTGAAAAGTGCTTTTGCATCACAAAATAAAAGTGAGTATCTCTGATTTACCATCTGGTCAAACAACATGAATTAATGGAGCCCATTAATCATAACACGCAATAAAAAGTTTGCTGCATTTCTGGTATTTTAGCTGAAATATGTTTTATGCCGTGAAGGAAAATCAGTATGGGATGCGTGTTATTTACTGTTCTGGAGGGGAGCATTGCTGCTAAAATATTTATTCATTTGCATAGAGTACAACAACTGGGCCCTTGGAAAGCTGTCTCGTGTCTGTCCTGTATGCATTAGGGGACCGGAATTTCAATGCTGGCACTAATAAAATTTTGAGGAGAGGAGGGGGGCACTAAAAATTTTAACATATGTTAAAATGAATCTATGTCAGAATATATTATACTGATTTTGAAGCAGACATGGTGACCTGCTGTGTGCTGCTTTATCCAATATCCTACTACTTGGTTGGACTTAGTTTATGACAATGCTTAAAGGAGCAGTAAACTTTTTTTATTAAAACACATATTTTACAGAGCATTTCCTGCTGAATACAACAAGGTCACTCCCATCGCTGTCAGATGTTTTAGTCAAAAATGATAGCAGTTTAAATAATCAGGAAGTGAATTTACTGTGTATTTACTTCCTGATAGTTATAACTGACAGGAAGTGAATTTACTGTGTTTACTTCCTGATAGTTCTAACTGACAGGAAGTGACAGGCAGTTTATATCACATTCTATGGAGAACTGTAATTCACTGACTTTTCTGACTTTCCTCTCCATTAGAATCTAACAGGAAATCTAATTAGAATTTGACCACTAGAGGGCACTGCTAATGTAAAGAAATATGGGTTTAAACTGTAATAACCCTGGAAATGTAAATCTCTCGGCACTGGGAATACCCTTATTTTATTCAATAGGAAAATCCCTACAATATATATTTTTTCATAAAAAAAAGTTTACTGCTCCTTTGACAATGTCTTTGGACTTGTGGGCCAATGTTTCCAGTTTGTTTATAGAACACACTGCAACACCATACTCTATATTGTCCCATTGGATCCTACAGGATTCCCAATGCATTGCTTCACAAGTGGGTTGCAGTGGGTGCAGCCAGGGTCCAATTTACGTTCCAGGTGCCCCTAGGCAAGTAACTCTAGGTACAGTTATCTCTATTGTTTCATGGTACAGAAATACCCTTAGCCTAAGCAAGAACAAAAGTAGCTTTAACACCTTGGTTGCTCTGCAGTGCATTGGAGATCTCTGTAGAATCCAAGTGGTTATATACCAGGGAACTCTCCCGATTTGCCCCGTAGACTCCGGTTTTGAGAGTGCATTACCAGGTCTCCTGAGGTGGGGAGTTTGCTTTAAAACCCTTCCAACTTCTGCCTCTTTCCACCTAGTTCCCCCCACTTATCCTCCTACCCCACCCAATGCCTCCCACTCCCTGTCCACTTGTGTGATATACCAGAAAGCCCTGCCCCCTTTTTGTTCTGGCCACACCACCAATTCAGAATGGAGGTGTGGCACAGCTGAGACTCCACCCTTCAAAATTTGAATCTGTAAGCAGCTGCCTACTCTGCCTACTGAGAAATCCAGCCTTAGACAGGGCCCTGCAAGGCTCTGCATTATCTTTTAACCCCTTACAATCAGATCAGTTTCCTATCTTATCCGGCGGCCGTGGACATCACATACACACACACACATGGCCGCTGTCATCCAGTAAGCTAAGAATAACGTTGGGCAGCCCATTTCCTTTATTAACTCTTTGCACACCAGAGAGATGTTCAACACTTTACAAATTAATGTACTGGACATTCCTCCTTCACTAAAAAGGTTAACTATCAGCACATAGGTCATGAATCCCAATGCAGAATCTTCCTGGTGTTGCTAATAAATTGCCTGGTACTTCGTGGCTGGACTACCTTTTGGTAGGATCAGTATGATGTGCTTCAGGATATTTCCTCTCTGTGAAAGGCACTAGTGAGCTAAAAGAGATTGCACCCTGGGTAGGATACTTATCCTATAGAGCCTCATCACTTTGAGGGAAGGCTCGTTCCTAGTTGAGCATCTCTGACTAGCTCTTTTGCGTGTTGTAAATAAATTGTTTTTCTTTCTGTATTTTTGCATCACACGAAGACCTTCTGAGATCCACCAGTGGTGAATTGCACCTTGGGAATGTGTTACCGTTTTGTTACTCAGACTTGCTCCAGACCAGGGGGGCCCCAACCTCAGATTTTTCCAAGGGCCAGTGTTATAGTTATGTAAGGGATTAAAGGGAATACTATTGTTTTGTTTTAAAGGAGCCGTTTTCATTATGAAAAATGTTTCTTTTAGGGCTTTTCCTCTTGACTAAAACAAGGGCATTTCCACTGTCTTAAAGAGGTTCTATTCTAAGGCGATTGCAGCTCAAGCTGTCACAACTAGGTGGAGCTGTTGATATCATGTTATATGAAGAGAGGTAGTTTAAAGGGATAGTAATACTTAAAATGTAAAAAAATATATGTTGTAGGGTTTATCCCCCTGAGTAAAACAAGAGTACTCCCACTGCTGAAAGGTGTTTCATTCAAAAGTTATTCCTTTTCAAAGTTGAATTTTTTAGGTGCAATATCACAGTGGCCTGAAATTGTATAGTGGCGCTGTTGCTACACCATCCTATGGAGATTTATGGTCCTGGAACCAGAGCTGTCCATAGGATCGTGTAGCAACAGCGCCACTGTACAATTTCAGGCCACTGTGATATTGCACCTAAAAAATTCAACTTTGAAAATTAATAACTTTTGAATGAAACACTTTTCAGCAGTGGGAGTACTCTTGTTTTACTCAGGGGGATAAACCCTACAACATATTTTTTTTTACATTTTAAGTATTACTATCCCTTTAAGGCTGTGCTCCCACAAAATGCAGTAGAAATAAACATGCTGACGCCAAGTGGCATGGTTAGCATCACATGGTTATCAGCACACCTGCCTTTAAATGGTTAGTAATGCCCATATTTAAATTTATTCAGTATTGTAGATGTTAAAAAAATAAAGTATATGGAGATTTAAGGTTTGAGAGATATACACCGCTAAAGTTCCCCCCTCCCTCATGTCAGCTGACAGAAGGAGATCTGTGTCAGCCAACTCGAGGAGGCTCTTCAGCAGAGCCAAAATATTCAAAAAGTACCACTTCATTGGAATGGTCTACAAAGTGTGCTTGCAAACTGGCACACTTTGTAGACCGTTCCAATTAAATAGTTATTTTTAAAGATCGCTATTTTGGCTTTGCTGACGATGCGCCGGCTGGACCCAGGACCGGCATCTCCTGCTGTCAGTAGAGCTCTGACATCATGAGAAGCGGAGGGAGGGGGGAACTTTAGCGGCTAATATCTCTCGAACCATAAAGGTTTGGGAGATAGGACTTTCTCCATGTTCGTTATTTTTTTTAACATCTACAATACTGAATAAACTTACATATGGGCATAACTAACCCTTTAACAGGAGTACCCTTTCTACTCAATAAGACAATTACAAAATATGTGCTTTCAGAATCAAACTTTATCACTCCCTTAAAGAATCAGTAAACTATTAGAGTGGTACGCAACGCATTTCAAAGGGTTAATATGGGTTAATATGTAAAAAAATATATTTATATATACAATGAAATGTTTTCGTGCTGAACAGAACAAGGGTGGAATCTTTTTCCAGACTGCAGGCAGAGAGAGCTTGAATTATTGAGAGTGATAGGAGGTGAAGTACTGATTCAATGTAGGGACAAATAATTAAAGGAGCAGTACAATGTTCTTAATGAAAGATATACAGTGTTTCCAGTTGAATACAACAAGGGTACGCTCACTAATGTTTTATTACAGCTCAGTCTTATTCTTTTTTTATATATCAAACAGTTCTGTTACCTTGGGCTCCGTGTATGAACTGGCTAGTCTTCCATCCATTCTAGTGCTGACCTGTGGCTCTGTCTGACTATTCTTTTGCCTAACCCCTAATAGTGGACATCCAGTCTAGTGCAGACTTGTGGCTCTGGCTGACTCCCTGAACTGTGTATGACCCGGCTCCACTCTGGTGCTGACTTGACTATTCTTTCGTCTTTTCCCCTGGTGATCAGACACCCAATATAGTGCGGGCCAGGGTCTCTGGTAGACTTGCATGGCTGACTGCAGGAATGAGTCAGCTTTCACCTTACTTCTACTGACTGCAGGCGTGAGTCAGTATTCGCTGCTACTGACTGCAGGCGTGAGTCAGTATTAGGGTTGCCACCCAGCCGGTATTTTACCGGCAGGCCAGTAAAAAATTGACTTCTGTCCAATGTTAAGTCTATGGAAGGAATGCCATGGCCGGTATTTTTTGGAAGTAAAGGTGGCAACCCTAGTCAGTATTCACCTTTACTGTCTCCAGGTATGAGTCAGTGATATTTCCTTCTGACTGAAGGCTGAGTCAGACCTCATTCCTCATCGGATCAAGATCCTGGGTTCCTGTTCCTGGTTCCAGCTAAGACTTCCAGTGGCTAAGGCCTAATCTCCAGCACATTGGTTTAGCATTGCAATCTATTATTTCTGATAGCAGGCTTGCTGGCTATTATCCTGTGCTTATTCCTATTGTATGTATTGTATATATCCTCTTTATGTCATTTGTTAATAAACTGCATTAGCTAAACCGTACTGACTCCTGAACTTCTCTGGGTAACAGTGACTCTCTGGTAGTCAGCCTCTATCTTGTCTTCAGGTTCATGTCCTGGTTCTAATATTGTTGCTGTTGTAGGATGGAACTCTTCTGCGGAATTTCTTAAGGGAGGTATATGTTCGATCTGATACTTTTGTTGGGGTGTAGGATGATCATGATTTACTGTAGTCGCAGGTAGATAAGGATAGTACCATTCTTCCTCATCTGAGTATTCCTCCCCCTGTTTCCTATCTGTCTGTGTGTCGTTTCTTTTCTTATTTGTCTTCTTTTTTGCATGTACTTTTGGAATGTGGTCTTCAATAGGCAAGTCATTCACTGGTAGTAAAAGATTTCTGTGCAATAAAAAAATATTTTTTTTTCAGTTTCAGATTGGATCCTGTACACAGGCCCATATTTGATCCTTTCCACTACTCTGTTCACTACTTTTTCCCATTATGGACGAAGCTTACCCTGACCTCCTCTCTCAGAGAGATTTCTTACTAGCACCCGGTCACCAGGCTGAAGAGGTATTCCCTTCACCTTCCTATCGTAGTACTTCTTTCCTTTTGCAGATGATTTTTGACTATTTTCTGATGCAATTTTGTAAGCCAGTTACCTGCTAACACAACCGTTAAGTGGCACCCACCTGTCAACATTGACAATATTGTTAGCTATACTCTGTCTTACTTTCACCGCTTCACTCAACAGAATAGTCAGGTCCTGAGTGCTGTTTGACTGGCCACTGTTTTCTCTGATCAATTCTTCAATGACATTAAACCCAAAAAGTGGTTGGTCATTGCAACAGTCGCTCACCAACACTGGTACATGAATGGCAAGGTTTCCATGTCCCTTACTTTTGAGTTCAAGAAGGACTTCGATCCATCCAATAAATGGAATGACAGAGACATTGGCGGCAGTGATGTGCAGCTGGCTGTCAGAAAGTAGATCTTCAATAGACATTATAGCAACATCCGGAAGAAACTTTCCTAACCATGCCTCTCCTACCATACTGACTTGAGCTCCTGTGTCCAACAGCATTTCAACAAGAACACCATTCATCCAACATGACAACACACATTTTCTGCCATTCAGTTGTGCTGCTCGTTGTTTTAATGGCTTACTTTTTGTTAGAATTTAATCTGTTGAACTGAGAGTAGGCACACTGTTTGCCTTAGCATGGGACAGATGATTTGGAGAGGTCACTGGTTGTCCCGCACCAGTGACCGTCTGCCATTTCCAACCGTTGTTCTCTTCTTTAAGCAGCCAACCGCTCTGTGACCTGCCTGGCCGCAGCGGAAGCAATGGCAGCAGTACTGATTTCCTAGTTGATTGCAGTCGTCACATCTGCACTTACTTTCTACATTAAATGGAACTTGAACATTTGTTACTGTCATAGCAGTTTGGTTTTCAACTGTGGCAGAAGGTCTCATCATCTTTTGAAGGTTTTCTTTGAGAGCTGAAACTTGAGCTGTCAGTTCCACTAAAGCAGTGAGATTTGCCCTAACTTCTCCTTCAACTCTCTTTTGTAACATCTCATAATTATTTCCACAATCCTCTTGCACCCGAGATGAACTAACAGCCCGGAGCTTGTGTCTGTGTGCTGTGCCTAGACACTTCTGCCTCTTTGTTTCTTCATTGGCTGATTTTGTGACCTTCTCTAAGATAAAGTCATCAGTCACTGTTAAAGGGATAGTAATACTTGAAATAATTTTATTGCATATCGTAGCCCTTAAAAAAACATTAAAAATGATATAAGTCTTATCTCCCAAACATTTATGGCTTGGGAGATATTCACAAGCAAAGTTTCCCCCTGAGTGACGTCACAGTTCTAGCTCTCAAATTTGGAATCCGGTCCCCGGACTGGCTGTGCCTCTCCAGAAGTGCTGAGATCACAACCTTTAAAAATAATTTCTTCATTGGAATGGTCTACAAAGTGTGCTTGCAAGCCAGGCACACTTTGTACACAGTTCCAATGAAGTAGTTCTTTATAAAGATCGTGAACTTGTCACTGCTAAAGAGCTGCCGGTTGATCTATGGACCGGATTCCAAATCTGTCCACTAGATGGCAGACTTGGCTAAAACAGCCAGAAAAAGGGAACTTTACTTAAAGTTTACTTGCTAATATCTCCCAAACCATAAAGGTTTGGGAGATAAGACTTATATCATTTTTAATGTTTTTTTTAAGGGCTACAATATAAAATAAAATTATTTTCAAGTATTACTATCCCTTTAATTCAGAGATGTAAGGCTTGGTGTCTAGTCTAAAATTATAATTTTTCTCGTTTAGACCCTTATACAGTGTATGAAGGAATACACCCTTCACTAGTCTTTTGTCATAGTGAAACTCTGACTCATCATGTTGTGATGCAAAAATAACTTTTTGTTTCAACCCCATTAGCCTATACATAAACTGCTGTGGTGTTTCTTTATCTTGCTGTTTAGCATTACTAAGCTCCTGAAACAACTCAGTACAACTTCATTCCCTCATATGTGACTTCAAGAACTTTTTCAGTTCTGCAACAGTGACATCATCTTTGTTGGTCAACATATCTTTAAAATTACCTGGTTTAATCATTCTTAATACTGTGCGTATTAAGGACCTGCTACTTGCCACTGTTCGCAATGTCAGGGATATGCTCTCCTTGTTGGTTTTCAGTTCATCAATCCTGTCTTTGACGATGAGTAGACAAGACATACCTTGATCTTCTAGGGCTTTTCAGCTGATCACTTCTTAGGTAGTACACAATAAATTCAACAAATCCAGGTTAGTTGGTACCCGTCACTTCTGGAACTTCAATGTCTCTTTCATCTTCCAGTGAAAGAGTAAGCCTATGAAGCTGTTCTTCACTGAGCAGATGAAGTTGCTTTTAAATGTCCCACAACAGCGCATGAAGAGGAGACGCCATCTCTGCTGGAACCCGAAGACATGCACTCCCAAGGCAGGCGACACTCACAGATTCCTTTGTAACCCCATTGAATGGTTCATGCAGGTTCAAGCTTCCATTCCACCGGTGGTGTCACGAAATCCCGGACGAGTCCCCAAAATGTTACTGGTCTCATACATGGGCGAATGAGAGGCGGCAACTGTAGAAATAATGAGAAGTGAGAGCAGTTACCATTCTGCAGTGTTCTGGCTCTTTGGCTTTTTTTTTTATTTCCACTTTTGGCCAGAGTGTCACTTCTTCCTCTCATTATAACATCATATGCCACCTACAGGCTGCTTATAAAATACGTTTGATAACATCCAAATAACTCCACAAAACAACAACAAAAAATAAATAAATTGTGTGGAGTATAAAAGTCCATCACACCACCATAATGGACCTAGTGGTCACAATAGAACATTGCAGGACTTTGAACTGAAATATCTTTTGAATTAAATCTCCCAGCAGTGGGAGTAGCAGAAAAATTTATCTTGCATGCTCACTTTCTAGCGGATAGATATAGATAGATACAAAGTGTGTGTGTGTGTGTGTATATATATATATATATATATATATATATATATATAAAAGTGACATGGGATGGAGGCACTCGCTCTTAATGATCTTAAGTGCCCATGTGCACAATCCTCAAAGCATAGATAAGGATTTAAGTAAAGAGAGGCAGCACCAGTGGGTCTTATACTGGAAAATTTAATAGGCAACTGTGCATATACAGGGTCAACGTTTCGGTCCTTTACATGGACCTTTATCAGGTAAAGGTCCATGTAAAGGACCGAAACATTGACCCTGTATATGCACAGTTGCTTATTAAATTTTCCAGTATAAGACCCACTGGTGCTGCCTCTCTTTACTTAAATCCTTATATATATATATATATATATATATATATATATATATATATATATATATATACTAGTAGAAGCGCCCGTGTACACAGGCCACAGTGGCGGCCGGTCGTGGTGCAGTCACGCCTAGTAGAGACTGCCCGCGCCGCGGCTGATGCAGACCTGGACACTCTGTAGTCAGACCACCCCACTGTGTATCAGCCTCATCACGGGCAGTCTCTACTGCGCCTGACTGCGTCGTTACAAACTATTTAGCTAATTATTATATAGGATATATATATATATATATATATATATATAATACCTTTTTGCAAGACTTCAAATTCTTGATTTGCATCCAAGAGGTTAACCCTTTAAAAACAGATGGGGTGCTATGCCTTGCACGCCTCTCTGGTATTTTAACAGAAAAAAAAAGGAAAGCCTCTGGGTTCAATGTGTTAATGTATACTACTGAAATGAGAGAAGATAAAAAGAAACAGTACTGAAGGGAAAATCAATAGCCTGCTGGGTGATGTATCCTAGTGGTGGGTGGGCATTGGAACAGCCCTGATTTATTATTAAAAACTAGTGTCTGTCTTTCCCTGCAGCAAAAAAGATCAGCTCTCTGCACAGACAGAACATAGAACTGAACACATAATGGGCCGTGTGTATAACGGGTTAACCCTTTAAGGACCGGCCATGAGTGCAGGCGGCCGAAACTTAAAGGGATAGTAATACTTTGTTTTATCTTTACTTTATTTCGTAGGCATTAAAAAAACATGAAGAACAATATAAGTCTTATCTCTCAAACCTTTATGGTTTGAGAGATAGTCACTAGCAAAGTTTCCCCTCCCGCCCCTTTTGCCTAGTGTAAGCCATCTCTTCTCAGATGTGGAATCCATTCCATAGACCAGACAGATAACAGCAGGGGACAATCTTCTTCCTATGAGAACAATGAAAGCCCTGCCCTCCTTGACAAGTTTTTCAGGTTTTTCCCTTATCTTAATTGAAGATTGTCCCTCTCTGCAGTCTACCTGGGCACCTCCCTTCTGATCTGGCTGAGCAGTGTTACATCAGTAAAAGGGGCGGGAGGGGGGATACTTTCTCATTGAATTACTCTTGAACTACAACTCTGACAGAACTGAAATAACACTCTCCATGGTCCAAATACTATGATGATTAATTAGAGCTGCTTTTATTATGAAACATTACTATCCCTTTAAGGACCACGGACCATATATATATTTTTTGTTTTTTTTTGCAATCCTGTTCAGCCCTGAAATTCATGACAGTCCTGGCACATCATGGGTCCTTATGGTTTCCAAACCCATGACATGCAAGACCATCATGGGTCCTTAAGGGGTTCTGTTCTGGGGTAAACTAACTACACCATAAAGCATGCATAAAAAATCCTCAGATCCCCACTGATTTAAATTGAGCTTTTTAACCTCCTGAATACTAGAGAGGTCTCAATCTCTCTTGCATTCGAGGTGTTAAAGTGATAGTATTGTCTATTTAAAGTTAGTTGCCTGTAAAATTAGTTGCCCGAGTCTTCTATATATTAAAAGGAACAGATTGTGCAATGTATAAGCGCTTACTTCTTTGTAGATCAAAAGGTATGAAGCACTGAAGATCCACCACCCTCCCCTTCTCCCCACATCACTCAGAAGATGCAGGCTGGTCGGGACGGCTAAAGTGAGGGACAAACTTCAGTAAGCAAAGGGAAATCATGCCCTCCTTCATCGGGGGGGGGGGGCAGGATTTCCCTTATACTTACTGACTGAAGTTTTTCCCTTGCTGCAGCCGTTGAGTCGCACGACCTGATCTCGGATTCTGTGGGAGGCGAACAGAAAAGGGGAGGGCGGTGGATAATCGGTGCTTCATCACATTTGAACTAATAAGTAAGCGCTTAGACATAGCGCAGCCTGTTCCTTTTACTATACAGAAGACTCGGGCAACTAATTTTAAAGAGATATTACAATCACTTTAAATCAAAGAGATTTTCTCCCCCTATGCTGAAGTTGGCATGCTCCAGAGTTGCACCAGTCCGCTTTTATACAGAGTGGAACCTGAGAAATTCCAGAGTAAACCACCTGCACGCTATAGGGAACATAATAACAGTTCCCAAAATTCTCATTGATATAAATTGTGTTTTAACCTCTTGAGCACTTTGCAATGCATCTGAGACCTCGCTAGCATTCAACGCAATGAACACCTAATTTAATTAAAGAGGAATTATTATTTGTTCTTAGCGATGAAGTTGGTTTGACCCATTCTATTTTTAGAACATCCATGGGGCCGGTGTATTTAAGAAGAACTGAAAAAATTCTGGGGCGAAGCTACTGTATGTCGGTGGACAAATAATACTTCCCATTTATTAAAATGAGATGTTTAACCCCTAGAATGCTAGAGAAGTTTTCAAAGCATTGCGGTGCAGTGCTTTGGAGACCTTTCTAGCATTCAAGGGGTTAAAGGTTCAATTTAAATCAATGAGAACTGTAAGAACTTTTTTCCACCCCTATTTGCAGTTGGTTTGGGCCGGAATGGTATCGCTATTTTTTTTCTTTTATAAAAGCCCCTATGAAGCTGCTGTACCAAGCCTTTGATTCCCAGCTCCGTTTCTCTGGGCTCTATATATATAAACACACATATAGGGATATAGATTAACATATCTATCTTGCAACAGTGTACTTACTTCAAAGGGATAGTAATACTTTGTTTTATCTTTATTTTATTTTGTAGGCATTAAAAAAAACAAGTGGAATCTAGTCCATAGACCAGACAGATAACAGCAAGGGACAATCTTCTTCCTATGAGAACAATGAAAGCCCTGCCCCCCTTGACAAGTTTTTCAGGTTTTTCCCTTATCTTAATTGAAGATTGTCCCTCTCTGCAGTCTACCTGGGCACCTCCTTTCTGATCTGGCTGAACAGTGTTACATCAGTAAAAGGGGCAGGAGGGGGATACTTTGTCATTGAATTTCTCTTGAACTACAACTCTGACAGTATTGAAAAATAACACTCTCCAAAGTCCAAATACTATGATGATTAATTAGTGCTGCTTTTATTATGAAACATTACTATCCCTTTAAGCTTCAACACTGGCAAATGTTGTACGCCATTGTAAAATGCATGCATAGTGAATTGAAGTCCGGCACCGCTCAGGCAGATTACTTTTGGACATAGTTTCAGGACTCCATCCAGCTGGACAGTGTGTATGTATCTGATGTTGACATTTACTAAGACATAAATAAAACTAATTTAAAAACAATAAAAACAACTGACAATCTTTTGGTCCATTGCTAAAAAACTGCTACCAGATCAGAGACAGGATTCAGTCTGTGAGAACCACGTCACCTGGTATTGGACGGTATACTTTTAAAATGTTGCACACTCTAGTGCGAGCAAGTAAATGGCGCATTAACCATGTCGCGAGTATGAAAAAGTGACATGAGAATCTTGCCCGCAACAGTTATGCGCCATTTACTTGCTCGCACTGGAGTGCGCAACATTTTAAAAGGATACTGTCCCTTTTGATGCGGGCGAGATTCTCATGTCGCCCTTTTCATCCTTGTGACATGGTTAATGTGCCATTTACTTGCTCAAACTTGAGTGTGCAACATTTTGACAGTGAACCGTATTGGAGACAGTTGCAAGATGGATTGGTGTATCTAGTACAATGTATAGATGAGTTGTGTCGATGATTATTTACATTTGACTCTCTTTGAAATGAGCCATCAGAGGATTTTTGTTAAAAGAGGTCAGTACTTGTCGGGGATGCAGCAAACGCACAGACTCAGACTGTGTAGGAGAATGAACCCAGACTGGATAGGAGAATGAACCTGGGCTGCGTTGGAGAGCGAACACAGATCAAGTAGAGGAGTGAACACAAACTGGGAAGGAAAGTGGACCCAGATTAGGTAAACCCAAAGAGGGTAAGGGAGTGAACTCAGACCAGATAGGGGAATTAACCCAGACTGGGTAGGAGAGTGAACCCAGATGGGGTATAAAAATTAACCCAGACTGAGGAGGAGCCTGAATCAGAGCCAAGTAGGGGTATAAACTCAAACCGCTTAAGAGAATTAACCTAGACAGTTAGGGGAATTAACTCAGACTACTGAGACTGGGTAGGAGAGTGAACCAAGGCTGTGTAGGACAGTGAACCGAGACCATTTAGGAGAGCAAACCAAGATCATGTAGGACAGTGATGCAAGAGTGTGTAGGAGAGTGAACCAAAACCGTGTAGGAGAGTGATCCAAGACCATGTAGGAGAGTGATCCAAGACCGTGTAGGAGAGTGATCCAAGACCATGTAGGAGAGTGATCAAAGACCGTGTAGGAGAGTGATCCAAGACCGTGTAGGAGAGTGATCCAAGACCATGTAGGAGAGTGATCAAAGACCGTGTAGGAGAGTGAACCAAAACCATGTAGGAGAGTGATCCAAGACCATGTAGGAGAGTGATCCAAGACCATGTAGGAGAGTGATCCAAGACCGTGTAGGAGAGTGAACTAAAACCGTGTAGGAGAGTGATCCAAGACCATGTAGGAGAGTGATCCAAGACCATGTAGGAGAGTGAACCAAGACCGTGTAGGAGAGTGATCCAAGACCATCTAGGAGAGTGATCCAAGACCGTGTAGGAGAGTGATCCAAGACCATGTAGGAGAGTGATCCAAGACCATGTAGGAGAGTGAACCAAGACCGTGTAGGAGAGTGATCCAAGACCATGTAGGAGAGTGAACCAAGACCGTGTAGGAGAGTGATCCAAGACCATGTAGGAGAGTGAACCAAGACCATGTAGGAGAGTGAACCAAGACCGTGTAGGAGAGTGATCCAAGACCATGTAGGAGAGTGAACCAAAACCGTGTAGGAGAGTGATCCAAGACCGTGTAGGAGAGTGAACCAAGACCGTGTAGGAGAGTGATCCAAGACCATGTAGGAGAGTGATCCAAGACCATGTAGGAGAGTGAACCAAGACCGTGTAGGAGAGTGATCCAAGACCATGTAGGAGAGTGAACCAAAATCGTGTAGGAGAGTGATCCAAGACCATGTAGGAGAGTGAACCAAGACCATGTAGGAGAGTGAACCAAGACCGTGTAGAAGAGTGAACCAAGACCGTGTAGGAGCGTGATCCAAGACCGTGTAGGAACGTGAACCAAGACCATGTAGGAGAGTGATCCAAGACCGTGTAGAAGAGTGAACCAAGACCATGTAGGAGAGGGATCCAAGACCGTGTAGGAGAGTGATCCAAGACCACGTAGGAGAATGAACCAAGACCGTGTAGGAGAGTGATCCAAGACCATGTAGGAGAGTGAACCAAGACCATGTAGGAGAGTGAACCAAGACCGTGTAGGAGAGTGATCCAAGACCATGTAGGAGAGTGAACCAAAACCGTGTAGGAGAGTGATCCAAGACCGTGTAGGAGAGTGAACCAAGACCGTGTAGGAGAGTGATCCAAGACTGTGTAGGAGAGTGATCCAAGACCATGTAGGAGAGTGATCCAAGACCGTGTAGGAGAGTGAACCAAGACCGTGTAGGAGAGTGATCCAAGACCATGTAGGAGAGTGAACCAAAATCGTGTAGGAGAGTGATCCAAGACCATGTAGGAGAGTGAACCAAGACCATGTAGGAGAGTGAACCAAGACCGTGTAGAAGAGTGAACCAAGACCGTGTAGGAGAGTGATCCAAGACCGTGTAGGAGAGTGATCCAAGACCGTGTAGGAAAGTGAACCAAGACAGTGTAGGAACGTGAACCAAGACCATGTAGGAGAGTGAACACATATGGAGACTGGCATAATATTCTCTAGAAACGCATACCATACTCAGTATATATCCCTGTGACCATCATATTTGTAACATCTTTTGGGGTACATGGGGGGTCACTTTGCAAGATCCTGAAGGTATTAGCAGACAAGTCTCGCTCTCTGTTTTTTATTGTTTTGTCTACAATGGATAAAAGAGGCACTTGGAAATGAAAGGAGCACAGAGAGAGGCTGAGTGACGATATACATAACATTTTGATTGTCAGAAGTGTCCAGTCTATTGCAGACCAATGCTCTGGACGTCACTCTAGTACCCAAAAGGTTAAAAACTTGCATCCACATGATCTAATAACTTCTCCTTCCTAACATATAAGAAAAGACAGGAGGAAACAGAGCTGGGCTCCACTATATAATAGTAAAGTCCCCTCAGCTCCCCACTGATCTACTTTGTGTAATAGCCGCCTTACTTATTTCCCTGATGTGAATTTACTATTCAGGCACTGGGATCTCATAGTGTTACTGCGACTGCTTCCACTTCTCTCTTCTGTCATTTTTGTGGTGATAGAATTACAAGAGTTCATTCACACCATGAGATCCCAGTACACACACAGTAAGTTCATTCAGCCATCAGAGTGCTAAGTAAGCCGCTATGACTGAGTAAGTCTGAGCACAGTACACTGATGACTGTTGGATAGGGTCGCTCAGCGATGCTTCCTGAGGAGTGAGATGAGGTGGATGAAAGGAGCATAGAAAGCAATGGCAAGATAAAAAATTCACCAGGGAATTTAATTTTTCTGTGAGCTCCACCCACTTCAATGCTTCAACACAAATGACCTTATCGTCACCTAGGTATGTCCCTGCCACCCCTCTTTCCAATGGCTGCCTATCAGACTCTAAATATCTTACAAAATATTGCTACTCATTTAAGACCATTCTCTCCTCTATCCCTTCCTACATCTCCATTCTTATCTCCCATTATACCTGATCCCGCCACTTACGATCAGCCAGTGACATTCTTCTTTCAGCTCCTTTTGTGCCTACAGCCATTTTACTTATCAAACCTTTTTCTCTCGTTGCTCCTTATCTGTGAAATGCTCTGCTTCCCACCCTGCGCCACTGCACCTTTCTTATGGAATGCTCTCTTGTGGAATGTTCTCTTATGGAATGCTCTTTTATAGAATGCTCTTGTGGAATTCTCTCTTACAGAATGCTCTACCTCTCACCCTGTGCCACTGCACCTCTCTTATGGAATGCTCTCATATGGAATGCTCTCTTATAGAACTCTCTCTTATAGAATGCTCTACCTCCCACCCTGTGCCACTGTACCTGTCTTACAGAATGCTCGCTTACAGAATGCTTTCTAATGGAATGCCATACCTCCCACCCTGCGCCGCTGCACCTCTCTTACGGAATGCAGTCTTATGGAATGCTCACTTACAGAATACTCTATAATGGAATGCCCTGCCTCCTACTCTACACCACTGACCCTCTTATACGGTCTTCAAAAAAACTTAAACGAGGTAGAAGGCAGTGTCTTTGTACATCTAAGGATCTTATAATTTACTTAATTTATTTATGTGTCCCCTATCCCGACCAGAACTCGAAAACTGTATTCAGCACTTGACCCTTATGTACTCTGTATGTCTCCCATTACCACTTTAGATTGTAAGCTTTTGAGCAGGGACCTCACTTCTGTTTTTTCACTTTGCAAAACACTTGTAACCCTGTATTGTCTAAACCCTTAAGTTGTAAACCGCTGTGTACACTTAAATATAAATACACATATTTATTCATTCATTCATTCTACGAGCCCTGACAGCATCACAAGCTACCAGACCTTGGTGAATATGGCAAATAATTATATTAACATAACAACAATCCCCCCAGGAATAAGAATATTTCTCGTTAATCAAAATGAGCAAATGAGCCTTAGGCAAAGGCAACACTGAAACATTGTAAACCCCCACTATGGGATTGAGAAGGTACAGCAATGCAGGCGTATTTGAGGTACAATCACTGGGATGAGATGACAAAGACAGCTTAGTACATACCACAAGATGGATTCTGTCCAATCTACCACAAGATCGCCAAACTTGCCTCTTACAGAACTTAAGTGTATCTCCCCCAATTTTTCTTAGTACATCAGCCTCCCTTCTAAAGGAAAACACTTGCATAGGAATAAGTGACTCTTCATTTGATTAATATATTAATTACCTAGGAAGGCATCCTTCAGAAAACAACTAGGAGTATGTATCTATTTTTTTGCCTTATTTCTGCTGTTTCCTGTATACATTGATCACTGCTGAAGTCTGCGTCTAGGTCACACCTCCTCACCACAAACAACGGGCTCAACAAATCTTAATGATTCATAAGGGTCACTAGTTATTATCAGATTGTAAACTGAAATAACTAGCAACGCAATACAGGAGAGATCAAATGCTCAGAAGTAAATTATGTAGATGTACCTGTATGTTGTGTGAAGGACACTTACCTAAGTAAATTATTCTGTTAAAGGGATAGTAATGTTTCACAATGAAAGCAGCTCCAATTAATCTTTTTGGGTCATGGAGAGTGTTATTTCAATACTGTCAGAGTTGTAGTACAAGATAATTGAATGATAAATATCCCCCTCCTGCCCCTTTTACCTAGTGTAACACTGCTCACCTCAGAGCAGCAAGACTGTCCGGATGGATCACAGAAAGGGGCAATCTTCAGTGATCATAAGGAAAAACCTAAAAAACCTGTCAAGGGGGGGGGGGCAGGGCTTTCCTTATGCTCACAGTAAGAAGATTGTTCCTTGCTGTGAGCTGTCTGGTCAAGAGACCAGATTCCACATCTGAGGGGAGGCAGGCACGTGCACACATAGACACTAAGGGGAGCTTGAGCACCTGCCCTTTTTGTCCAAAGTGCCCTCGTGCCCTTTTAACAAAAAAAAAAAAGTTTCCACGCCACCCACACTAACCCGCCCATTCAGGACAGACCTGTAGATGCTGCGCTCCCTCGTCTGCTCTTTAGTATTACAGAGTGCTGGGAGATGACATCATCTCCCAGCATTCTGCATGAAGAGAAGACCACGCGGGAGCTCCAGCAGCTACAGGTCTGTGCCAAAGGAGGCACATACAGACCTCTCCTGCCGCTGGACCACCAGGGAAGAGGTAGGAAACGGACACTGGGGGGCAATGTGGAAATGATAGGGCAATATGGATCTGATGGGGGTCAAGATGGAGATGATGGCAATGTAGAGATGATGGGGCAATGTATGTGAGGGTAAGTTGGAGCTGATGGCAAAATAGAGCTGATGGGGGGCAATATGGAGATGAAGGGGGAAGGGTGAGAGTAAGTTGGAGCTGATGGGTCAATATGGAGATGATGAGGGCAATGTGAGGGTAAGTTGGAGCTGATGGGGCAATATGGAGCTGATGGGGGCAATATGGAGATGATGGAGGCAATGTAGATGTAACACAAGCTAGGAAGGAACCGCATCGCCTTCCGCCGTCGTTCCCGGGTCTCTCCTTCTCGACACCGGACTGGCGCCTTCGGATTCACCAGTCGAGCAGATAACCGGTCCGGTTGTCGACTCGAAGTGGCGTCGAACCCCGGTATAGTCAACTCTACATCAAAGGATGCGGATCAAGGAGGGGTCGACAGGGCTCCAGAGCGGTCGAACGTCGCAGAACTGGAACACCGGGCAGTAGAGCGTGAGGCCTCTACTCCCGGGCTACAACAAACAGGGAAAGTGTAGCAGGAACTAAGGTAGTGGACGCCAAGCAGATTCAAGCACTCCGCAGCTCAAATCAAAGGATCGCAGGAACTTGGAGAAGCAGGGAAGAGTCCACGTTGCCGTCTGACAGCATCCGAAGTTGGGTCACAGGATGCTGACAGCAGACGGTCGAACGATGCAGGATACTCAGCTCAGATGGGCATCAGAGTGGCCTCTTTAATACCATAAGAACATAAGACTCCAGGACGCTTGTTCACTCCAAAAGTAACTCTCTTTATTGACACAAACTACACATATTTATACACAGCAAGCACATTGAAACTCATAGGGAAACCAGATACAATGGGGACATAATTCAATCACAATGCAGTAGACAAAAGGCCAACAGCAGATGGCCTAACAAACACAATGACTCAGACATGATTACATTTCAGATACAAAAGGGTTTGATGAACAAAGATTTCAGGGCTTGAACAAATTACCACACGGCAGGGAGTCTGACTGCAGTGTATAATGGCTTAATTAACGCACAGCAGGGGGTCTTGCTACAGTACACATAGTCAATAGCTGGAGTGGCTACAATACACATCTTTGGGACAGTGGCCCAAGGATGGAGCCTTTCTTTGACTACTTTGAATGCCCTGCTCCAACCTTGACCAGTCCCTGAGCTGCCTATGGTTCCCCAGCTTAGGCTATGGAAGATATTTGCATGCCTACTACAGGGTTTCGAGTGACCCAGCTTTCCCCTCTTGCCCCCGCCGCCAAACGTTCGATCCGGTGTCGCTGCACCGGTACCCGCTAATTAGTAGTCGGTGAGTGTGTAAACCCTCGACCACAACAATGCATTAAACATAGACCATTCGACAGTACATGAACCAAAGTCTATGAACATAAGTCTATTATCTAGGATAATGGCTGGCCAGTTCGTACGCCAGGGCCCAAAGCAAAGTCCAAACAGGGCAAAATGTCCACAATCTTTGGCTAAACAAACTTATGGACAGACAAGGGCTCAAGTAACGAGTAGGATCCGTTACAGTGGAGATGATGGGGGCAATATGGAACTGACAGGGGACAATGTAAGGGCAATATGGAGATGATGGAGGACAATGTGGAGATTAGGAGCATTGTGGATTTGTCCAGTGGAGATGGCCAATGGGGGGGGGGGCGCTTCAGATTTCTGTGCCTACAGGCTCCTGAGATGTAAATTCTTTTCTTTTTTTTTAAATATATATTTTGAATAAATAATTATGAGAAGTGCCCTTTTTTCATTTGAGCACCTTCCCCCCAAAATGTCTGTGCACGTCCCTGAGGGGAGGTGGTTAACACTAGGTAAAAGGGGAGGGAGGAGGATATTTTACCATTCAATTACTCTTGAACTACAACTCAGTATTGATATAACACTCTCCATGACCCAAATACTATAAAGGTTAATTGGAGCTGCTTTTATCATACCCCAACATTTCACAAGGCCAAAGAGGGACACTTGTGTTTTAGGTGGTATTGCTGGGGGTGTGGCTGGTGGACGGGGGATTACCATGAATATTTAAGTTATTTCATGAACAATTTTATGCCTCTTTGTGTCACTGACTAAATTATTTCAAACAAGACTAAAGTATTTTATTTACACAGACTAGTTTATACACACATTAACTGAAGCTGAGATGAAGATTAATGTGAGTTTATTGCTGTGGAGCAATGTGATACACTTATATACATACCACACCGTCTGATCTCCTAAAAAGTGGGACACCAGGGCAGGAAAGAGGGACAGAGGGATTTGGGTCTCAAAGAGGGACTATCCCTCCTAAAAAGGGACACTTGGGAGGTATGCTTTTATTGTGAAACATCACTATCCCTTTAATCAAGATGAGCCACTTATTACTAGGGTACATTTCCCTTTTAAGAGACATTGATGCTCATGTGATAATGATGAAACCTGAAGCATTCCAACCACAGGGGACAGAAAAAAAAATAATTCTTGAAATTCCCATTGATTTAAATGCATCTTTAACTCCTTGAATGATTCAGAGGTCTCCAATGCAATTGTGAAGCAACGACCTGGAAGTTCTTTCTAGCATTCAAGTGGTTAAAAGCTTCATTTAAATTAACGGAAATGTTTGTCCCATATGGCGAATTTGATTTGCCCCAGAATTGTTACGTTTCTCTTTAGTGCATCAGCCTTACTGCTTCCCTTTTAACCCTTTGAGTGCCAGAGCGGTGCTCAACGGATTGCTCCGCAATGCGCTGCTCACCCCTCTGGCACTCAAAGGGTTTAAAAAAAATGATCATTGTTAATGCCACCTATTACTAAATGGGTTAATCTGTTATCTGTAGAACAGGTTATAAAAAGGTCAGTTTTTTTTGATACATAGAAAGCAAGAAATGTCTAAATTAAAGGGATAGTAATGTCAGAAAAAAGTATTAACTATATGGTAGATACAATTAAAAGAGAGGACTTGCACTTATTCGTATCTCTCAAGACTGTTATGGTTTGAGAGATATAGGAAAATAAAGTTCTCCGCTCCCTCCCCTTTCTGCTTGACGAGCTGTAAAGCTGTCAGAAGCAGATTCTGGTTCATGGATCAGACGGTGGCTCTTCAGCAGCGCCGACATAGAGATACCTAAAAATAAATACTTCAGCAGAACAGAACGTTGTAGACCATTCCGATGAAGTATTTAGCTTTAGATATCTTTATATCGGTGCTGCTCAAGAGCCGCATCTGGTCAAGCGACCAGAATCTGCTTCTGACAGCTTTACAGCTCCCCAAGCAGAAAGGGGAGGGAGCGGAGAACTTTATTTTCCCTTTATCTCTCAAACCATAATGGTTTGAGATATACGAATAAGTGCAAATACTCTCTTTTAATTGTATCTACAATATACTTTTTTTCTGACATTACTATCCCTTTAAGATGTATTCCATCCGTCGCAATAATGTTCTGCAATATTTAAATCGCAGTGTTAAAATCATTGCTTTGTACATCTACAGCTTCTGGGATTCTTCACCCTGTTTTTTTTTTGGCCTCAACACTGCTGCTTTAATGTAAGAAATACGATGAGCATTAAATATTATACTGCCCTCTAGAGGCATTATACTTTATTGTTTTCAAAAGAACAATCAAGCTCCATTGTAGAGAGATTCTTATTGATGTGAGTTAACCTCTTCAGTGTCACAGGGAGTGTTTAACAATATATTTATATACATTTATATGCTGTGTTTGTGTAGTGACAATAAAAAGTACACATTTATACCCAAACAGAAACAAACAAAAATAACACAACTTTTGCCTACAGTTACAGGTTTTTAACCCCTTAAGACAAAGGACATACATATCCGTCATGGGGAAAACGTCATTTAAGGACCCATGTGCGTATACGTACGTCACGAAATTTAGGGGTCGCTGCGCGGCTGCACACCGTTTGGGGACATCTGATTCCATTAACAACAAAAAAATGCTCCGTTGTCCTTAAGTGCCTGCCTCGCGGCTGGTCCTTAAGGGGTTAAATACAAAGAAGCAGTTATTTTTAGGGATTTTTAAACTGGCAGGTTTAGGCTCTTCAGGGCTTTCAGACTGCATCAGTCTCATCATCTGCCTGCATGTCACATCCGTGGAGCTGGACAGGATTCTTGCTAGCAATGCATTGGATACCTCTCTAGCACTCAAAGGGTTAAGCATAGAGGAGAGGAACACCCCAAAATGCTCACAGACTGCACTTGGCATAAGCTTTGTTATGCAGAGGAGCATATAGTTTAGTAAATTGGCAATAGGCAGGTATACAGTATAGAAATACATTTCATGCTCTTATTTAGCTTGGAAACATCCTCGTCAATCATCCCCAATTAGGCTGATGCACAGGGGAGGACTGGCAACGCGTCGCCCGGGGGGTCAAATACCATCAAGAGGCCGATTCTACTATCGTCCCAGCCCACCTCCTTTTGCTAATTTTAAAATTGTCACTACACTAGTGAAACTACAGTACTTACAATTTAATCAGAGCTACACTAGTAATAGTATAGAGCTTAACCCCTTAAGGACCGGGAAAATCTGAGGTCGTTTTCCCTTAAGGACCGTAGCAATTCTAACCTTTTTGACTATGTCTTTGTTCAACAGTGTTTTCCCTCTTAGCCTTTTATTCCACCCCCATAAATTATATACTGTGTTTTAAGCACAAATAGGGCTTTCTTTTGATACCCTATTTATATGGATAACCCACCATTCACTTTATTAAAATTAAAAAAAAAAAGGTAAAAAAATGTAAAAAAAAAAAAAAATTTTGTTTTTTCTCTTGGGATCAATTGGGCACAAAGGGTTAAATTTTTATGGCGACTGCATGAAAGGTATGACCGGTCAGTCATACCTACAAAATGTGCATTTTAAAGTGGCCACTGTCCCCCACCTTGGATGAAAATCCCCATGTCCCTTTTTCAGTCTCAGCCTGGAATTAATGATAGCAGCGTGCACGGAGGCACGCTGCTATCATTTAAGCCATGACGGTCCTGGTACGTCATTGGTCCTTAAAGCAAATCCAGCCATGACATACCAGGACCGTCAAGCGTCCTTAAGGGGTTAAAAGGAAAATGGGTTATGCTGCTAACGGAGCTCCATTTGGATTATAACTCTGTGATATCACTTGTGTAGCTCCATTTCATTTGTAAGCTCTGTGGTATCACTAGTGTAGCTACATTCACAGCAGCAAGAGGTGGAGGCTCTTCAATAGAGCCGAGATTGCAAGATATAAAAAGAACTACTTCACTGGAATGGTCTACAAAGTGTGCCTGCAAACCAAACACACTTTGTAGACCGTTCCAATAAAGTGTTTTGTTTTAGATCTTGCAATTTAGGCTCTGCTGAAGAGCCTCCTCCGGTCCCAGGACCGGATTCTCCTGTAGTCAGCTAGAACGCTAACGTCAGGGAAAGGGGAGGGAGGCGGGGGAACTTTACCTGCGAATATCTCTCAGACCATAACGTTTTGAGAGATGGGATTGGGGTTGTTTAGTTTAATTTTTCAATAGCCACAAGATTAATTTTTTTTAAATGAGACAATGCTATACCTTTAAATGCTTAGAGATCTCCAACGCATTGCTTGTCAAAGTCTGTTCTGGCATTCATTTATTATTTTTATTTCTCTGTATGGCGCGGTTACGTTCCCATTGGATTGTACCTATTTTGTTTTGTGCGTATGGCCCTTGAAGTCATATATTCAGCACAAAATCATGCTCTTCGAATATGGCCCCTCACTCAGTCGTGTGTTTGAGATGCAGTAAAATAAATAAATAAATGTGCTACCATATGCCTGAACCTCATTACGTTCAGAGTCCTGGAGATTAAGCATATGCTTGGATTTGATATATATGTGTCGTCAACCCCACCCCCCTCCCAATAACGAACAGAGACAAAGGTAATGAAAAACATGTTGTATAGACACACAACGTGGAGAGGTTAAACCATCTGCACATTCATTAGGCCAGAGATCGCCTGCTTTTAAGACCTTAAAGGAAAATCATCATCATCATTACTTTGATTTTCTTAATCCTATTTATCCTTAAAGTGGAATTGCCAATTTGTAACAAATAGGCGATTATTAAAGAGATTTCAGAATCACCTATATTTATGTTAGGAGGATGACTGTCACTTTAAAGGAGCAGTAAACTTTTTTTTATGAAAACACATAGATCTTTTCCTGCTGAATAAAACAAGGTCACTCTCACTGCTGTCAGATGTTCTAGTCAAAATGTATAGCAGTTTAAATAATCAGGAAGTGAATTTACTGTGTTTACTTCCTGATAGTTCTAACTGACAGGAAGTGAATTTACTGTGTTTACTTACTGATAGATCTGACAGGAAGTGAATTTACTGTGATTACTTCCTGATAGTTCTGACAGGAAGTGAATTTACTGTGTTTATTTCCTGATAGTTCTAACTGACAGGAAGTGACAGGCAGTTTCTATCACATTCTATGGAGAACTGTATGTCTCTGACTTTCCTCTCCATTTGAATATAACATTAAAAACTAATTGGAATCTGACCACTAGAGGGCACTGCTAATGTAAAAAAACATGGGTTTAAACTGTAATAACTCTGGAAATATGAATCTCTTGGCAGTGGGAGTACCCTTATTTTACTTAGTAGGAAAATCCCTACAATATTTATTTTTTTCATAAAAAAAGTTTACTGCTCCTTTAAGAAGGTTGACTCTCACTTTAAGGACTATAATTGGACACAAAGTGTTGTGAAGTAATACACTACACACAGCTCTTGTTCTTAAAGGGGTAAATAGAAACTTGCCTCTTATGTGGGAAAATGGTAAAATAAAAAGCAATCTCAGTCCTGCCGGGGGGCAGTTAATTAAAGTCCCAAATAAATCCCCCAATAATTATTCATATAGCGATAAGCTTAGAAACACTAGTATTATCCAACATAAGTACAGCGTTATTAAAGGGATAGTAATACTTAAAATGTAAAAAAAAATATGTTGTAGGGTTTATCCCCCTGAGTAAAACAAGAGTACTCCCACTGCTGAGAGGTCTTTCATTCAAAAGTTATTAATTTTCAAAGTTGAATTTTTTAGGTGCAATATCACAGTGGCCTGAAATTGTACAGTGGCGCTGTTGCTACACCATCCTATGGAGATTTATGGTCAACTGACCAGAGTTGTCCATAGGATCGTGTAGCAACAGCGCCACTGTACAATTTCAGGCCACTGTGATATTGCACCTAAAAAATTCAACTTTGAAAATTAATAACTTTTGAATAAAACACCTCTCAGCAGTGGGAGTACCCTTGTTTTACTCAGGGGGATAAACCCTACAACATATTTTTTTTTACATTTTAAGTATTACTATCCCTTTAAGAAATCCTGCATCTTCTGAGACTGACGGGCAGGCTTCTTGCTTTAGAGGCATCTGAGCTCCTGCACCGTCAGTCACTTCCTGTTACCTTAAGGTACAAAGCAGCGCCTCCTAGAGGAGACCGGGATGGACAGCACAGGCGCGCAGATGTCTATAAACCAAGATTGCTGATGTCTGGCCGTCAGTCTCAGATGAAGTAGGATTTCTTAATAACACTTAATAATACTGGATTACACTACTATTTATATGCTTATCACTACACACACACACACACACACACACATATATATATAATTATTGGGGGGGTTATTTGGGGTGATAGTTCCACTTCAACATATCTCTATAATATAAAAATCTAACTGTTTCTGGTTAGATGACTGACCCTCCTGGGATGGCAGGGGACGGACTGCGCCCACAACCAGCAAATCACCAAGGGGAATTGGTCTTGATAGGAGTGGCGAAGCCTTTGTGGCCACTTCTGTCAACATCGCTGCAGCAAGATTCATAGGGGTGATGATATTCACAGGAGTGGCCGGGGGACAAAGCCACAGCTAGACTCATCGACATGGAGTTCCAGCGGGTCATCAACATGTACGGAGCACTAAATCCCACATTTCAAGTATGTCCTGGAGAGTTTACAGTAGAGAGATACATATTTACACAAATAAAGATACATTATATACACACATAACCATACATACTAAAATGTATATACAGTTACATTATATTTTTAGATATAAAGAAGCAATTATGTATAAGGATTGGGACTGGGAGAAGATCTGATATTTTCAGGCAGGTTATTCCAAGCTTTTGGATGTCTGAAAGAGAAGGCAGATTGTAACGGACCCTAGGCCGTTACTATGGAAGTTCACTTGTTCCACCAAAAAGACTGAATTCACGGGTAGAACGGAGCCGTAGGCTGGCTGCTATGCGGGGCAACCTGTACAGAAAAACCCCATAGACTTTATATGGGAAAGTAGGCGGCTTCCTGATTGGCCAGTCCGAGTTAAAGGGCCTTCATTGACTTTGCATGGGAAAAGTAGGCGCCCCTCGGATTGGTCGATTGGTTGCCCGCCTACCGGTTCTGATTGGCTGACTGACTAAGAACCAAGTTAAAGGGACTCCATTGCCATAACATGGAGAAATGTCAGCGGCCACGGGATTGGGCAATTGAACTGGTAGCTCGCTCGCTCATTGGCTGGCTGTAAGAAGCGTCCAAAGTGCAGAGGCTCCACAGAGTCTGAGCTTCCATTGTTCTCATGTTTACCCCTGCCCCTTATCCATGAAGTTCAGCCCTTTGTGCCATTGTGTGCCCCATTGTTCCAATTGTGACTAAATTTAATTATATTGATTTAGTTATAGAATGTTTTGTACCCTTTTGTTAACTGTTTGACTTGATGCAATTAACTCTGCTTAAAAGAGCTGAATTCAGCCAAAATAAAGTGTGTTCAGTTTTGGAACCTGACTGGCGTTCTGTGTTGTTCGTTTGGGGTGGTATCAAGGGTCTTCTTTTGACCCCCATCCTGGGATAGCTGGAGCGGAGCACCGGAGCCATCACCCTTCCCTGGCGGCCCCTGCAAGAGAGAGACCCGGCATAGCAGGCTAAGTCAATCCGAGGACTTAGGATCCTGTTACACAGATCGATCAGCTTCTTTCTTGTACTGGGTGGAATACTCAGTGAGGTGTTAGCAGTGGAGGTTATAGTTAGTATGGAAATCTGGAGTGATCATACTGCTCAGGTAGTGTGGAATAGTCAGTGAGTTGTTAGTAGTGGAGCGGAGGTTATAGTTAGTATGGAGATATGGAGTGATCATACTGCTCAGGTAGTGTGGAATAGTCAGTGAGTTGTTAGTAGTGGAGGTTAGAGTTAGTATGGAGATCTGGAGTGATCATACGGCTCAGGTAGTGGGGAATAGTCAGTGAGTTGTTAGTAGTGGAGGTTATAGTTAGTATGGAGATCTGGAGTGATCATACGGCTCAGGTAGTGTGGAATAGTCAGTGAGTTGTTAGTAGTGGAGGTTATAGTTAGTATGGAGATCTGGAGTGATCATACTGCTAAGGTAGTGTGGAACAGTGAGTTGTTAGCAGTGGAGCGGAGGTGATAGTTAGTATGGAGAGCTGAAGTGAGCATACTGCTCAGGTAGTCTGGTACTATATATATATATATATATATATATATATATATATATATAGTGTACATTTAGGGTCAGAGAAATATAAAAGAGGTAGTATGAGACTCTGTCCATAAATAAGCTTATATGCTGTACAAATAATATAGTTGTCATGCTCTAACTCTGTTCCTCGGAATCCCAGTGATCTATGGGTTCCAGAAATAGTGGAGGACAGTGGAACAAGGCAGAGGTGTCAATACTCATTATAATGGATGTGTGTACCCAGGTGCCTCCATTGTCAGGGAGCTGCACCGTGAATTTCAGGAGGTCCCATATTTTCAGCAAGGAACCCATTTGATATGACTAGAAAGGAGACAAGCTGTATTAGATACACAATACACCAATAACGAAGATGTTACACGTATATTATTGGGCCGAAGGAAGGCAATCACCAATCTTAAAGGAATAGTAATGTTTCACAAAAAAAAGCAGCTCCAATTAATCTTCATAGGATTTGGGCTTTGGAGAGTATTATTTCACTACTGTCAGAGTTGCAGTTCAAGAGTAATTGAATGATAAAGTATCCCCCTCCCACCCCTTTTACTGATGTAACACTATTCACCTCAAAGCAGCAAGACTGCCCGGATGGATCACAGAGAGGGACAATCGTCAGTGAGAGTAACGGGAAACCTGAGAAACCTGTCAAGGGGGCAGGGTTCTCCTTATGTTCACAGTAAGAAGATTGTCCCTTGCTGCTACCTGTCCGGTCAAGTGACCAGATTCCACATCTGAGGTGAGCAGTGTTACACTAGGTAAAAGGGACGGGAGGGGGATACTTTATCATTCAATTACTCTTGTACTACAACTCTGACAGTATTGAAAAAACACTCCCCGTGGCCCAAATACTATGAAGATTAATCAGAGCTGCTTTCATTGTGAATCATTACTATCCCTTTAAAAACATTTTATATTTATTCCTAAATTAATTGTGGGGGCCTCCATTCATAAAATCACATGGGGACTCAAATGTTTTTAATATGTTCCTGGAGTAACCGTGGGAAAAACCAGCTGCAAAATTGGGGCAAATAAAAATTCCCATTTAATTAACTATTTGAGTGCTACAAAGGTTGCAATGCATTGGAAACCTCCCTGCCACTCAAAGGGGTTAAATGGGTTTTTTAAACCTTTGAGTGCCAGAGGGGGACGCGACACATTGCAGAGCAATGCGTTGCGTCCCCCCCTCTGGCACTCAAAGGGTTAACCCCCTGGAATGCTAACGACAACTCCCATATATTATAAATAGACAAACTGACCCAGTAGATTTCCCGCCAGCCATCATATTCTTGTCTCTATCAATAGAATGAAGTGGTGGTTCCTTCCAAGTCCGCTAACACTCCAGGACGTGAGGATTTCTCTGCTTGAACACAGGTAGGTGAAGAGGAAAGTGTTAGCCTCCGATTAACTCAGCCGGGCTCAAGCAGGGTGACCACAATTCAATTCTGCCACTCAGTGACAGTGCAGAGAGAAGAGCGCACCACAGGGTTCTAAACACTAGAGGGAGTACTGCCCACTGACTGGTGTGAAAGAAAGCACTGCCTGTGGTGGGCTAAAAGGAAATGTACATCAAGCTCAAAGCCTTACACTAGCATTACAGTACAACACAAAATGCACTGCAGCTCCCGATTCATGTCAGGATCAAGGCTCGATTCCCTAGTGTTTAGAGCTCTGTCTAGAAGCCATTTTCTTGTAGCCCAACAGAGGCATCTCTTCCTGTCACAGTAGGCAAAGGGCAGTTATACTTCTAGTGGTGCTCTGGAGTCTTCATTCAGGGACTTTGTATTGTCCCAGACGGGGGATGCCTGGGACAAGGGACACACACTTAAAATCCAGTACTGTCCTGGGCAATCCAGGACATGTAATCACCCTAGGATCAAGTAGGGACATCTTCAGTCCTGGAGTGTTCATGCACTCTGAACAAAGGCATGGAGGACCACTGATCTAGAGAGATTCCTAACACATTTTGCAAAGGGTTAACCCTTCTGACAACAGCTGTGAATTGCAAATATGTTGGCACCCAAGGGGTTAAGATATCTAGATGCCTTTGCCCTCTTTTGAGGGTTATAACAAGGGCAGAAGTGCAACGTATATATATAGTCTGTTTATAATTGATGACACCACAAGATTATTTAAGGAACATCATCTGAGTCTGCACAATTGCCAGGTTTATGTAGGACAAGTGAAAAAGCCCACAAGCGTAGGAAACTGAGTGCAGTGATCATTAGATTTATTTGTTTTGTAGGAGAAAAAAATAACGGGGTGTGAGAGTAAAATTAATATTTCCATTGTGGGCATTTAAAACAACTCATTGCTGTAAAGCATACCTCTAAACTGTCCCTATTTAGGAGGGACAGTCCCTCTTTGAAACCTAAATCCCTTGGGCCCTCTTTCCCACCCTGGTGTCCCTGTGTTTAGGAGATCAGACTGTGTGGTGTGCATATAAGTGTATCAACCTGGTGTCCCTGTGTTTAGGAGATCAGACTGTGTGGTGTGTATATAAGTGTATCACCCTGGTGTCACTGTGTTTAGGAGATCACACTGTGTGGTGTGTGTATATAAGTGTATCACCCTGGTGTCCCTGTGTTTAGGAGATCAGACTGTGTGGTGTGTATATAAGTGTATCACCCTGCTGTCCCTGTGTTTAGGAGATCAGACTGTGTGGTGTGTATAGAAGTGTATCACCCCGGTGTCCCTGTGTTTAGGAGATCAGACTGTGTGGTATGTATAGAAGTGTATCACCCCGGTGTCCCTCTGTTTAGGAGATCAGACTGTATGGTGTATATATAAGTGTGTCACCCCGGTGTCCCTGTGTTTAGGAGATCAGACTGTGTGGTGTGTATATAAGTATATTACCCCGGTGTCCCTGTGTTTAGGAGATCAGACTGTATGGTGTGTATATAAGTGTATCACCCCGGTGTCCCTGTGTTTAGGAGATCAGACTGTATGGTGTGTATATAAGTGTATCACCCCGGTGTCCCTGTGTTTAGGAGATCCGACTGTATGGTGTGTATATAAGTGTATCACCCTGGTGTCCCTGTGTTTAGGAGATCAGACTGTGTGGTGTGTATACAAGTGTATCACCCTAGTGTCCCTGTGTTTAGGAGATCAGACTGTGTGGTGTGTGTATATAATTGTATCAACCTGGGGTCCCTGTGTTTAGGAGATCAGACTGTGTGGTGTGTATATAAGTGTATCACCCTGGTGTCCCTGTGTTTAGGATATCAGACTGTGTGGTGTGTATAGAAGTGTATCACCCTGGTGTCCCTGTGTTTAGGAGATCAGACTGTGTGGTGTGTATAGAAGTGTATCACCCTGGTGTCCCTGTGTTTTGGAGATTAGACTGTGTGGTGTGTATATAAGTGCATAACCCTGGTGTCCCTGTGTTTAGGACATCAGACTGTGTGGTGTGTATAGAAGTGTATCACTCTGGTGTCCCTGTGTTTAGGAGATCAGACTGTGTGGTGTGTATATAAGAGTATCACCCTGGTGTCCCTGTGTTTTGGAGATTAGACTGTGTGGTGTATATATAAGTGCATCACCCTGGTGTCCCTGTGTTTAGGAGATCAGACTGTGTGGTGTGTATAGAAGTGTATCACCCTGGTGTCCCTGTGTTTAGGAGATCAGACTGTGTGGTGTGTATATAAGTGTATCACCCTGGTGTCCCTGTGTTTAGGAGATCAGACTGTGTAGTGTGTATAGAAGTGTATCACCCTGGTGTCCCTGTGTTTAGGAGATCAGACTGTGTGGTGTGTATATAAGTGTATCACCCTGGTGTCCCTGTGTTTAGGAGATCAGACTGTGTAGTGTGTATAGAAGTGTATCACCCTGGTGTCCCTGTTTTTTGGAGATCAGACTGTGTGGTATGTATATAAGTGTATCACCCTGGTGTCCCTGTGTTTAGGAGATCAGACTGTGTGGTGTGTATATAAGTGTATCACCCTGGTGTCCCTGTGTTTAGGAGATCAGACTGTGTGGTGTGTATATAAGTGTATCACCCTGATGTCCCTGTGTTTAGGAGATCAGACTGTGTGGTGTGTATAGAAGTGTATCACCCTGGTGGCCCTGTGTTTAGGAGATCAGACAGTGTGTTGTGTATAGAAGTGTATCACCCTGGTGTCCCTGTGTTTAGGAGATCAGATTGTGTGGTGTGTATATAAGTGTATCACCCTGGTGTCCCTGTGTTTAGGAGATCAGACTGTGTGCTGTGTATATAAGTGTATCACCCTGGTGTCCCTGTGTTTAGGAGATCAGACTGTGTGCTGTGTATGTAAGTGTATCACATTGCTGCACAGCAATAAAACTCTTATTATTTGTATAAACATTAATATTTATGTTTAGAAATGAGTCTGTGTAAATAAAATACTTTGTTCTTACTCTAAATAATTTATTCATTTATACGAAGAGGTGTCAGTGGGTCACACAATAACCTAAAAATTCTCGGTAATGCCCCTCCCACCAGCAACACCCCCAACAATACCTCCTAAAACAAATGTCTCTCTTTGGCCATTTGAAATGTTGGGAGGAAGTGTATAGGAATGTAGAGTGATTCAAAGGGTTCTAACTGGAATCTTAGAGGTAGGGCTGGTGCAAGGAATTTTACCACCCTAGGCAAAACCTCAGTTTGCTGTCCTCTTGGCTCCGCCCAGTGTGCCCCACCCCTTTATGTCCCACCCCTCTATGTGTATAAGTGTCAGTGTGTTTATGTGTTCCCAGTATGTGTATAAGTGTCAATATGTGTGTGTGTGTTCCCTGTATGTGTATAATTGTCAATGTGTGTGTTCCCTATATGTGTATGTTTGTCAATGTGTGTGAGTCTCTGTAGGGTATCAGTGTGTAAGTGTGTGTGTGCTTCGGATGCGTACTCTCTACCCTTGTTTTCCCTCTGCCCCTTCTTGTTGACATCTCTTTAGTGGAGGCTACATACTAAAATATCTTGAGCAGATTGAAAAGAAACCAATGAGTGTTCAAAATGATTTGACACATAATTAATGTGGCTTAAAGGGATAGTAATACTTCGTTTGTTCTGTATTTTATTGTGTAGGCATTAAAAAAAACATGAAGAACGATATAAGTCTTATTTCTCAAACCTTCATGGTTTGAGAGATATTCACAAACAAAGTTTCCCCTCCCGTCCCTTTTACCTAGTGTAAGCCATCTCTTCTCAGATGTGGAATGCAGTCCATAAACCAGACAGAAAACAGCAGGGGACAATCTTCTTCCTATGAGAACAATGAAACCCCCCCCCCCTGACAAGTTTTTCAGGTTTTTCCCTTATCTTAATTGAAGATTGTCCCTCTCTGCAGTCTACCTGGGCACCTCCCTTCTGACCTGGCTGAGCAGTGTTACATCAGTAAAAGGGGTGGGAGGAGGATACTTTATCATTCAATTACTCTTGAACTACAACTTTGACAGAATTGAAATAACACTCTCCAAAGTCCAGATACTATGATGATTAATTAGAGCTGCTTTTATTATGAAACATTACTATCCCTTTAAGGAAATATTGACAATATCCGAGCACTTCCTCAACCTGTTCATGAACAGCATATGCAGATTCATAACTATCAAGTTCTGTAGTTACATGTAGTCCTATAGTTTTATTTTTTCAATACCACCTAAGCACATGTTGCAATTTAGAGGGCAACACTTTCAAATGAACTAAGTGTTTGAAACAAAGAAACTTTGCATATTTGGGGACAACACAGCTCTGAATGTAGCCACTGGTAATTCTTATATACTTCCCAATATGTCTGCTGCTAAATGCAGGACTCATACATGTGTACTTTGCATCCTAGAAGAACCTTAAAACTGATTCCCACCAAATAACCTCTGTTACAAACCATCAACTTTTAACCCTTCTAGTGTCAGAGGGGCATCCCACGCTTTAATCATTAGCGCATTGGGTAGCCCTCTGTCACTCAAGGGGGACCACATGTCCCGGAATGCCCGGAACTGTCCCTTATTGGGTGGTCTGTGTCCCGCATCCCGGGTCACCCCCCACCGTGACAACAAAGAGTCCCGGAATTGAGCAACACATGCCAGTTCAGCCAGCCAATGAAATGTATTTGCTATATGGTCCTCATTGGCTGGCTGTTGCTCCACCATCCTGTGGAGATTTATGGTCATTTGACCAGAGCTGTTGATAGGATGGTGTAGCAACAGCGCCACCATACAATTTCAGGCCACTGTGATACCTCACGAAAGTTTAAGCTGCAATAACTTTTGAATAAAAACCTCTCCGCAGTGGGAGTAACCTTGTTTTACTCAGGGGGATAAACCCTACAACATATTTGTTTTTAACAATTTAAGCATTACTATCCTTTACAAAAAAAAAAGAAAGCCAATGTGAACAAAATATTAATTTACACTAGTACAATAAGATAGGTTGAAATTAAAGTATTCATTTAAACTGATGCAGTTTACATAATGAACTGAGAAAAAGAGAAAATGTCATGGATTTATCAAAAGATTGTAAGTGGAAGCCCGTCATTATCTGCTTTCCAAACCATTCAGCATGAAATAAATCATATTAAAAGCAACAAACCCTTTGATCATATACTTCTATTGTATCCACACCTCACTAGCGAGAACGTACACAAGAGGCTGACAATATTATCTCTGAGCAGTGAGCGTTGCGCTGCAGCTGATTTCAGGAGAGCTCCCGTTAATGCAGAGCAGAAGGACAAGGCTGATGTTATACATACATTAAAAAAGATACATTTCTCTTAAAGGGATAGTAATGTTTCATAATAAAAGCAGCTCCAATTAATAATCATAGTATTTGGAATTTGGAGAGTGGTATATCAATACCGTCAGAGTTGTAGTTCAGGAGTAATTCAATGACAAAGTATCCCCCTCCCGTCCCTTTTACTGATGTAACACTGCTCAGCCAGATCAGAAGGGAGGTGCCCAGGTAGACTGCAGAGAGGGACAATCTTCAATTCAGATATGGGGAAAACCTGAAAAACTTGTCAAGGGGGTGCAGGGCTTTCATTGTTCTCATAGGAAGAAGATTGTCCCCTTCTGTTATCTGTCTGGTCTATGGACTGCATTCCACATCTGAGAAGAGATGGCTTACACTAGGTAAAAGGGGCGGGAGGGGAAACTTTGCTTGTGAATATCTCTCAAACCATAAAGGTTTGAGTGATAAGACTTATATCGTTCTTCATGTTTTTTTAATGCCTACAAAATAAAATAAAGATAAAACGAAGTATTACTATCCCTTTAAAGTGACACTAACACCTATTAATGAACCCTGATATACCTTAACCTTTTGAGTGCCAGGTGTGCATGCAATGTATTGCTTTGTTAATCTGGACAAAAAATCCTAATGTCCATTATTAAACAATTGTGGGAGGCAGGGTTGGAATTACATCCCAATTTCCCCTAGGCAAGGCACTTAGGCAGCCTTAGCTCCACCCGTGCCCACACCCCATTCATCAAATGACCCCGCCCACAGCCTCATGACACACAAAATATCAGTAGACTATAACATGCAAGTACAAAAAAAAAATAACTTTTAACCCACTGCATACTAGAGAGATTTCCATCACAGCTCTTCAGTCTGCAGTATTCAATTGGCTCAATAATAATCAGCAAAAGGGTATTTAAACTGGTGCAGGGACACTAAGACTGCATTGGTCACGCCACAATTCAAAATGTGGGTGTGGTCACTACCACTTAGGCTCCACCCCTCAATATTTGACTTTCTGGTCAGCTGCCTTTCTTGCCTAATGGGAAATCCTGCCCTGCTGGGAGGAGTTTGAAATTCTGCAAAAATATAATCATGTCTGACTCTGGGAACATGATATTCATTAGTAAGGAAAGATTCATTTGGGGAACCAATCCACACAAAATTGATTCTTAGTGGGCATTATGATTTCCTGCCCAGAATAAGACAAGTGTGTGATTATAATTACGTGGTGTTTAATTCTGCCACTAGCAGAACTGGGCGACAGTAGTGTAAAGATAGGGGTCACAGGGGTAGCAACTGCAACTGGGCCTGTCACCCCAGGGGCCCGGCTGCCCCCTTCGACCCCCGGCGCCCACAACAAGCTGAGGTGAGGTCTGTACCTTCTTCGGCACATACCTCTATCAGCAGCGCCTGAGCTCCATCTCTGACTCTGACACTCTAGTGATGCAGGGCGCTGGGAGATGACATCATCTCCCAGCACGCTGCATTACTGGAGAGAGGACTGAGCAGGAGCACCAGCTGCTAATAGAGATATGTGCAGTAGGAGGCACAGACGTCTCATGCCACACCACTGGACCACCACGGAAGTAGGAGGTGGACACTGGGGGTCATTGGAGGCAATGTGGAGATGGACATTGAGGGGCAATGTGGAGATGGACAATGAGGGGCAATGTGGAGATGGATATTGGAGGGCCAATGTGGAGATGGACAATGAGGGGCAATGTGGAGATGGTCATTGGGGGGCAATGAGGCGATGGACATTGGGGGGCAATGTGGAGATGGACATTAGGAGCAATGTGGAGGTGGCCAAAGGGGGCAATGTGAAGATGGCCAAAGGGCAATGTGGAGGTGGCCAATGGAGGCTATGGGGGGGCAATGTGGTTGGTGGGGCCCATGGAAATTTTTGCACCCGGACCCGATGGCTTCTAGTTACGCCTATGTTGGGTGGATAGAGTTCCACATTCATCCCATCATCACTCTCTCTCCCAACATAGCCTATTGCCAGGAGCTGTGCTTCTCATCTCCAGGGCCGGATTTACATCTCAGTGTGCCCCTAGGCAAGGCACCTTAGGTGCCTTTAGCTCCACCCACTACCACACCCCGACTCCTCACATTGCCCCGCCCCCAGTCCTATCCACTATTTCCTGGAACAGAAAATATCATTTGCATGTAATAAGCAATAACAACAACAACAACAACAAAAACCTTGGTTGCCAGGGCAATGTCCAGTGCATTGCTTCGCAATGCATTGAAGAGCTCTCTCGCATCCAAGGGATTAAGATGTTGAAAATGTCATCATAATGAAGAAATTATAGGATCTCATTAGTTAGAGGTAAAAGAAGGACAATATTTTCAGAGGTAAATCCGTCACGTTTAAAAATATGTCATAAAGACTTAAAAAAGACGGTGATAAGATCTTGATGACAAATTTGGCATTATTGCTTTTTTATTAAACTAGATTTTTATTCGAAAGCTGTTTTTTTCAAATTTATACATTATTTCAGTAGTTTTTATTATTTATAAATATTATTTTTGGATGAGTTGGTGATTTCCTGTTGTTACCAGAACGGAGACAGGTTATAGCCTCTGATTGTGCATTAGTCAGCTTCATCTACAGCTGACCATTACATTTGTGAGTACCCACCTATTTATCTTTATCGCTTACTTTTGAAGTTTGTGACATATTACACTGTTGGCAGAGCCGGATCACCGGCAAGGCACACTAGGCACGTGCCTAGGGCCCGGTGAACTTGAGGGGGCGCGCCCCCACCTGCCCGTGTCCTCCCCCTCCAGTCTGCCTCCTTGCAAATCGGAACCGGGAATTTAGTATGGAACATTAAGTGCACGTGTCAAGACTCTTCCTCTTATCGTGACACATGCACACAAAAGGGAGAGGGAGGGATAATCAGAGATGGTCACATGGAGGCGGAGCTATAAGTAAAAGATCTCCCGCCTAGTCATTTTTTTTAAGTGATTGTCTACCCATATGTCCTGATGAGTAAAACATCAAGAAGAGGTCTAATAATTATTGCATTATTTCCTCATTTGACTCAACCAGATAAAGTACTGCTGTTTTGACATTCTTAAACCTTTGAATGCCAGAGAGGTATGCAACACATAGCAGAGCAATGTGTTGCGTACCCCTCTGGCACTCAGTGGGTTAAAGGATTTTTCTTGTAAGTGGCTACCTTACTCCGTTATTATTGTGTACTTCCTACCTGGCTAATATACAGAAAAAAAACATTTAACGAGATATACTGTGAATATTTTTTATGACCAGGATTATATAGACAGCATCTCTGTATATTGCTCCATACATCCAATCTAGTGTTTTCTAGTTGTGATACACACTAATTGAATCACTTTTTTATCTATATATATATATATATGGACTCAATATTTTGTTTGAGATTACTTATTTGATACTTCTGATTTTTGTTTACGCATATTCTATTCGTATACTCTGATTAGCATTGGTTTAACCCTTTGAGTGCCAGAGGGATACAGAATGCATTGCAAAGAAATGCATTCCGTACCCCACTGGCACTCAAAGGGTTAAACTGTTACTGTTTTATATATATTCAGCATTATATTTTTACTTGCATGAATATTGCCACTAATTACTACACTCAGAGGATATTCCTTGAGCTGTCTACCCCCTTCCCTCTTTCTGCTTCAATTTTGCATGTCCAACGGTGATTCCTTGAAGAATTTCTCCTTACATGAAAATTATCACAGACAAGTGGCAGAAATGAGGGGTTAAAACTCCCAAAAAGACTATAGACGTAGGGATAGTCTATATACTTTATATATGTGTTTTATTCTGTCGGTGTACATATATATATGCTTGATACCCTCTTTGAGATTTCATACTCTGAATCCTACACACCAGAGAATAATACAGATACACATGTATATATGCACTAATAGCATTTTTTATTGTACATGTTGTATTACTAGACACTTATTTATCTACACAAGAAATCCTTTAGCATACACCTCTCTCTATCCCACATAGTGTTACGTGGAATTTGTGCGCTGTGTCTTTCTTCTATTTAATTGTGGCAAATTATTCTGCTGCTCATGCATGCTTACTGAGAAGCAGGAAAGAGAGCAAGAGGTGGCCATTGATATTAGTAAGGTCTGTGGTTTTAATGTAGACAGTGGGGAGACGGAAGTATGTAAGCTGCCCAAGCTAAGTGCTCAAGTATCCTCTGACCACAGCATTATCCCAGTGTAATTTCACAGTGAGGCATAATAAGAAAGCCTCCAGAGCAGCTCCATGATACAAAGAGGGAGAATAAATGGCATACGTGTGTGTCTTCTTCTTCACTCTACCACATCCTTCCATCTTTTTCCTCCATGCTTTCTTCTTCTTCTCTCCTTCCATTTTCTTCCTTTCTCTAGCATCTTCTATACTCCTCTCCTCCAGCTTTTTCCTTCTTCTTCCTTCCTCACTCCTTCTACCCTTTTCTCCTTCCGTCCTTCCACTTTCATTTCAGCTTCTTCTTCCTTCCTCCACCCTTCTGTCTCTTCCCACTCATCTTCCTCCACACATCCCTCCATTTTTTTTCTTCCCCATTTTGTCATTCCAGTTTCCTTTCTTCTCGCAGTCCCCCACTTTCCCTTTTGTTCTCTTTTCCTCCATTTGAAATATAGCTGCAATTGTGATGCCACAGAGCTTATAATTGTATCAATAGTGCAATTGTATTTCAGTTGTAAGCTCTGTAGTATCACTATTTCATTTGTAAGCTCTGTATATCACTAGTGTAGCTCCAATTCAATTGTAAGTTATCTGGTATCACTATTGTAGCACCATTTCAACTGTAAGCTCTGTGGTATCACTAGGGTGACTCTATTTCAATTGTAAGCTCTTTACATCACTGTTATAGCTCCACTTCAATTGCATGATCCGTGGTAGCACTAGTGTAGTTCCATTTCAATTGCAATCATTGTGGTATAAGTTATGTAGGTCCATTTCAACTGTAAGCTCTGTGGTATCAATAGTGTTTCTCCATTTCAACTGTAAGACATGTGGTATCAAAAATGTATCACCATTTCAACTGCAAGCTCTTTGGTATCAATAATGTAGTCCCATTCAATTGCAAGCACTGTGGTATCAGTAGTGTAGCCCCATTCTATTGTAAGCTTTGTGGTGTCACTTGTGTAGCCCCATTTCATTTTAAGCTCTGTGGTATCACTTGTGTAACTCCATTTCAAGTATAAACGCTGCGGTCAAGTTTTAATATACTTAATCCCTTGGATGCCAGGGAGGTGCTCAATGCTTTGCTTTGCAATGCTTTGGTGAACTCTCTGGCATCAAAGAGGTTAAAGCATTAATGTTGTATTTCATTCAAGCGGAACTTTCATCCGCTATAAAGTCGCCCTGCTATAATTAAGCAGGTAGTGACTAGCTTTAGAACATATCTATTAACTCTGAAATTTACGCCATTCTAAAGAAATCCTTCATTGTAGGAGACTGCGCCATCAGTCTCTTCTGGTTACCATGTGGTAACTGTAATGCTTCTCAAAGGAGACCAGGACTCACAGCACAGGCGTGCAGACAAGATGTCTGCACTGTAGCCTGGGTTCTGGTCTCCTACAATGAAGGATTTCTTTAGAATGGTGTAAATTTCAGAGGTAAAATATATATTCTAAAGCTAGTCGCTATCTGCTTAATTATAGCAGGGCAACTTTATAGTGGATGAAAGTTCCGCTTTAAGTTAATACTATGACATCTAACTGCAAAAACAATGGGCAAAATGAGAAAGGTTTGCAACAGGGGTGGGGTCCCAAATTGGGAACCTGCCTAGGGCCCTATGGAGTCTTAATCCAGCTCTGACTGTTGGGCGCCCTCTATCTGCAGTACCTTATATGTGAGACGAGAGAATGTTTTATGAGGAGCAGCCTAATACAGAGTTAAATTACTGTACTGAACAGAGGTTATATGAGTCTGGGGGCAGCTCTATATTTCCCCTATTGCGATTTCAGCTGTTTTTACACATAAGTGTATAATCAGCATTTGTGTTTGTGAGCATACATCCACTGTGGTGCTTTGGTGGAGGTTGATTTGTGAAAGGTTCAACACAGGGGGCGCCTCCTGCTTCTCTCTTCTGTCTCCTTGTACAAATTTCCCCTAAAGGGACAGTAATATCCCAGAAAAAATATTTATAATTTTGTAGTGCTTAAAAAGTTGAACTAAATGCAGAAAACCCTTTCTCTCAAACCGCTATGGTTTGAGAGATATTCACTGTCAAAGTTTGCATTATTTAAAAATAATTACTTAATTGGAAAGGTCTACAAAGTGTGCCTGGTTTGCAAGCACACGTTGTAGACCATTCCAATGAAGTAATTTGTTTTAAATAACGTGATTGTGGCTCTGCTGAAGAGCCTCCTCGTGTCGGCCGACACGGATCTCCTGTTGTCAGCTTTACAGCTGACAGCAGGAAACGGCAAACTTTGACAGTGAATATTTCTGAAACCATAGCGGTTTGAGAGATAGGTTTTTTTGCATTTAGTTCAACTGTTTCAGCGCTACATAATGATAAATATTGTTTCTGGGTCATTACTGTCCCTTTAAAAATTGTGACGTTAGAAATTGTCTTTGATATGAACATTTTCAAAGACGCACAGACAATTTTGTTGTCTTTAAAACTACACTTTTCAGCCTTTTTTGCCATTTAATTCCATACAACTGCTTCTCACTCTTGCTAACAGTACTTTCATTTGTCTTCTCCAAGTTTAGACCATTTCTACTTTTCTTGGGACAAAATGACGTTAATCAGACAAAATAGTGATAGTTAAAAGAATATTTTTTTCTGAAAATATGACGGTAGATTAAACCACGCCCACTTTTAAGACAGATTTTTCCCTGTGACGAAGATGGCAAAATTGGATGCAAAAAATTATGGGAACATGTCAGAGAATTGACAGACTCTGGATTAAGAACTTTTTCATACTGATTACAGACAATTTCAGTTACCACCACTTTTTGAACATTTTGCCTTAAATTATAAAACTGATTAGGGACACAGAGATTGCTCTGACCACACCCACACTTCAGAATGTGGTTGTGGCCAGCACTGTTGAGGCTCCACCCTTCAAAATGTGACACTCTAGACAGGTGCCTACTATCCTTATTGGAAAATCCGGTCCTGCCCATGTCATTGGTTGGGTACTTCAGACTGCACAGCACAAGTGAAATGAAGACATTCAGGATGATATCAAGTAAATATTGATAAACAAGATGACCCCCACCACCACCAGAACAGGGTGATATATTGCAGGCTGTCTAGCTGCTACGCTCAGAATTAAGACTTGGAGCTGAATTACTGGAAAATGACTTCACTTAGATTTTTGCAGGATAAAATCTTAACTCCTTGGGTGGAAAAGGTTTCTGCAATACACAGAGCTTTAGAGGTTGATGGAATGGGAATGTCAGCAAATCAAATGCACTATAGTTTACTGCTAAACCTTCACCGAATTCCCATTGATTTAAATAGGATTTGAATTCTAGGGAAGTGTCCTGTGTAATCCCTCAAAGTGTTGAAAGCTTTGTTATTTAAATTAATGAGAATCTGGGGAATTTTTAGTTGATCCTTATGGATCGGTAAGTTTGTTCCAGAATTGCTCAGCTGACACTCTTGGGAATATGGTACATAGTCTATTTTACTAATAACAAGATAAACTCACTAAGGTATGTGTCTTTATAGAAAGATCAATAGATAGATATATGATAGATAGATATGAGATAGATAGATAGATAGATAGATAGATAGATAGATAGATAGATAGATATGAGGTAGATAGATAGATAGATAGATAGATAGATAGATAGATAAAACAATAGATACAAGACAGATAGAGAGATAGATAGATAGATAGATAGATAGATAGATAGATAGATAGATAGAGAGATAGATAGATATAAAGATATGACATACATAAAAAGACATTTATGAGACAGATAGATATATAGATATGAGATAGCTAGCTAGCTAGAAAGATCGATAGATAGATAGATAGATAGATATGACATAGATAAAAAGATAGATATGAGACAGATAGATATATAGAAATGAGACAGATAGATAGATAGATAGATAGATAGATAGATAGATAGATAGATATGAGATAGATAGATAGATAGATAGATAGATAGATAGATAGAGAGATAGAGAGATAGATATGACATACATAAAAAGATATATATGAGACAGATAGATATATAGATATGAGAGAGAGAGATAGATAGATAGATAGATAGATAGATAGATAGATAGATAGATAGATAGATATGTAGATAGATAGATAGATAGATAGATAGATAGATAGATAGATAGATATGGGATAGATAGATATGAGATAGATAGATAGATAGATAGATAGATAGATATAAGATAGAATGATAGGTATGAGATAGATAGATAGATAGATAGATAGATATGTGATAGATTAATAGAAATATATGAGATAGATAAACAGATAGATAGATATGAGATAGATAGATAGATCGATAGATAGATAGATATTAGATAGAAAGTAGACTTGTGCACGGCAAAAATTTTCGGTAAAATTTGATTTCGGACAAATTTTTTTCCCCATTCGAAGGATCCGAATTTCGGACCGGATCTGTTCGGACCAGACGTGTTTGGCCGAATTAAAAAAAATGTAAAATATTTAATAAAACATTAAAATTAAACAAATAAAAAAAAAATACATTAAACTAAATTAATAATAATATTAAATCTCTAATGAGACAGGAAGGGGTATTTTATAAACCCCTACACACTTATATATGTATATGTCACATCAAATTAAAGCCCTTTCTGCCCTTTAAAAAATGGTATATAATATGTGTTTGTGCAATAAATGAGAAAGATAGGAATTATGGTTGAACACTAGTGTTGAGCGAGCATGCTCGGCCGATGCTCGGATCGGCTCGATCATCGCTCTGCTCGGCACATGGCGGTACTCGTACGAGTACCGCATGTGCTCGCCCGCCATGTTCGGGTCTCCTCCCCGCACGTTTCGCGGCTGCTGCGAAGCCAATAAACGTGCAGGGAGGCTCTGACATCAGTGTAATGCCAGCAGCCATGTTGGCTGCTGGCATTACACTGATTGGCTGGCCAGAACCCGTGGTCGGGTGCTGTATAGCACCTGACCAGCGAGTTCGGCTCAGTCTTAGCCAGGGAGAGATGAGGATAGGAAGGGAAAGTCAGTGTAGGGAGAAGACAAGCAAATTTGTTAAAAAAAAGACCCAAAAGTCCTTTTTAGGACTACTGTGTGTGGGGGCAGCAGTTTATTTTGTGTGGGGGGAAAAAAACAAACAAAAAAAAAAATTCATATATTCTGTTTAGTGTGCAAAGTTGCAGATTAGAGCACATTCTGTTTAGTGTGCAAAGTTGCAGATTAGAGCACATTCTGTTTAGTGTGCAAAGTTGCAGATTAGAGCACATTCTGTTAAGTCTTCAAACTGTAAAATATCAAAGTCACATATTCCATTCAGTGTGCTTCGCCGCAGTTTAGCAGCACATTCTGTGTACTGTGCAGAGTTGCAGAATAGGAAGAAATACTGTTAAGTCTTCAAACTAAAATATCAAAGTCACATATTCCATTCAGTGTGCGTCACCGCAGTTTAGCAGCACATTCTGTGTACTGTGCAGAGTTGCAGAATAGGAAGAAATACTGTTAAGTCTTCAAACTAAAATATCAAAGTCACATATTCCATTCAGTGTGCTTCGCCGCAGTTTAGCAGCACATTCTGTGTACTGTGCAGAGTTGCAGAATAGGAAGAAATACTGTTAAGTCTTCAAACTAAAATATCAAAGTCACATATTCCATTCAGTGTGCTTCGCCGCAGTTTAGCAGCACATTCTGTGTACTGTGCACAGTTGCAGAATAGGAAGAAATACTGTTAAGTCTTCAAACTAAAATATCAAAGTCACATATTCCATTCAGTGTGCTTCGCCGCAGTTTAGCAGCACATTCTGTGTACTGTGCACAGTTGCAGAATAGGAAGAAATACTGTTAAGTCTTCAAACTAAAATATCAAAGTCACATATTCCATTCAGTGTGCTTCGCCGCAGTTTAGCAGCATATTCTGTGTACTCTGTACAGTTGCAGAATAGGAAGAAATACTGTTAAGTCTTCAAACTAAAATATCAAAGTCACATATTCCATTCAGTGTGCGTCACCGCAGTTTAGCAGCACATTCTGTGTACTCTGCACAGTTGCAGAATAGGAAGAAATACTGTTAAGTCTTCAAACTAAAATATCAAAGTCACATATTCCATTCAGTGTGCGTCACCGCAGTTTAGCAGCACATTCTGTGTACTCTGCACAGTTGCAGAATAGGAAGAAATACTGTTAAGTCTTCAAACTAAAATATCAAAGTCACATATTCCATTCAGTGTGCTTCGCCGCAGTTTAGCAGCATATTCTGTGTACTGTGCACAGTTGCAGAATAGGAAGAAATACTGTTAAGTCTTCAAACTAAAATATCAAAGTCACATATTCCATTCAGTGTGCTTCGCCGCAGTTTAGCAGCACATTCTCTGTACTCTGCACAGTTGCAGAATAGGAAGAAATACTGTTAAGTCTTCAAACTAAAATATCAAAGTCACATATTCCATTCAGTGTGCTTCGCCGCAGTTTAGCAGCACATTCTGTGTACTCTGCACAGTTGCAGAATAGGAAGAAATACTGTTAAGTCTTCAAACTAAAATATCAAAGTCACATATTCCATTCAGTGTGCGTCACCGCATTCTGTGTACTCTGCACAGTTGCAGAATAGGAAGAAATACTGTTAAGTCTTCAAACTAAAATATCAAAGTCACATATTCCATTCAGTGTGCGTCACCGCAGTTTAGCAGCACATTCTGTGTACTCTGCACAGTTGCAGATTTGCAGCACATATTCCGTGTAATATGAAGAAGGCGGGTAAAAAGGGACGGGGAAGTGGACGTGATCCTGATAGTTCAGGGCGCGGGTCAGGACGCGGAGAAACTGTGCCTGGTGCCAGAGCACAAGAAAGAAAGACATCCACCATACCTAGCTTCATGTCTTATTTTACAGGGCGTCGCAGGACATCACTCTCGAGGTCCGACCACTGCGAACAGGTGGTCGGTTGGATGTCAGCTGATACTGCTTCCAGTCGGTTAAGCACCACCCTGTCTTCCACCAAGTCCACTCTCAGTAGCCAAGAGTCTGGTCAACATAATCCTCACTCTGATCATCCTTCCTCCCACCATAGACGGTCTGGTCAAAGAAGTGATCCCACACTGGGATATAGTGAGGAGCTCGTCTCATCACCAATCCTTCATTTGACCCTCTCTCCAAGCACGCTTGCAGAGGAACATGACATCTTATGCCCTGATTCACAACCTCTAGAGGGTACCCAATCACAAGAAGATGACAGATGTGAACGGCATTTAAGGTCAAAGGAAGTAGTGGATGATGATGATGATGAGACACAGTTGCCATTAAATCAACCACTATTACTGTCTCAAGACCTTGTTGAGGAGGATGATATACAGTTGTCAATGACTGAGTATGTGGTGGGATCAAGACATGAGGAGGATGATCAGAGTGAGGAAGTGGAGGAGGACTTGGTGGACGATGAGGTGACTGACCCCACCTGGGAAGGTGTAGAGCCGAGCGATGACAGCAGTCCTGAGGGTGAGCCATCTGCAGCACCGCAACAGGCTGGAAGAGGCAGTGGTGTGGCTACAGAAAGAAGGCGGACCGCACCAAACCGGCCCGCAAATGTTCCACGGAGCACCCCCTTGCGTAAATCTCCCTTGCCAAGGGGTAGGTGTTCCGCGGTATGGCGTTTTTTTAAGGAAAGTGCGGACGACAAAAGAATTGTAGTTTGCAACCTGTGCCACACCAGAATGAGCCGAGGCATGAACACTAGAAACCTCACCACCACCAGCATGATCCGACACATGGCATCCAAGCACCGTAATAAGTGGGAGGAACGCCTGGATCGCCAATCTGTGTCTGCAGGCCACACCACCGCCTCCTCTTCCCCTGTTTTCGGTGCCGGCCAATCGCCTGTCGAAGGCGCAGGCCCGCATACCTCCCGCCCTGCACCTGTACCATCTGAAGCACCATCAGCGACCACATCCACTTCCCTGTCCCAGCGCAGCGTCCAAATGTCGTTACCCCAGGCATTTGAGCGCAAGAGAAAATACCCAGCCACCCACCCACAGGCCATAGCACTAACCTCACACCTTTCCAAATTACTGGCCATCGAAATGCTGCCATTTAGGCTTGTGGAGACTGAGTCCTTCCGCAGCCTGATGGCAGCAGCTGTCCCTCGGTACGCAGTCCCCAGCCGCCACTACTTTTCCCGGTGTGCCATCCCCGCATTACACCACCATGTGTCCCGTAACATCACCCGTGCCCTGACCAACACAGTTACTGGGAAGGTCCACTTAACGACTGACACATGGACAAGTGCTTGTGGCCAGGGACGCTACAGTTCCCTGACGGCACACTGGGTGAATGTCGTGGAGGCTGGGAGCGACTCGGACCCTGGGATGGCACGGGTGCTACCCACGCCGAGGATTGCGGGCCCTACCTCCATCAGGGTTTCCGCCAGCACCTACGTTATTGGCTCCTCCTCCTCCGTTTCCACCTCCGAATTCTCTGCACGCAGCGCCACTCCCCCATCAGCCGGTAGCTGGAAGCAGTGTAGCACTGCAGTGGGGAAGCGTCAACAGGCCGTGCTGAAGCTGATCTGCCTTGGGGACAAACAGCACACAGCCTCAGAGCTGTTGCAGGGGATTAGTCACCAGACCGAGCAGTGGCTCTCGCCACTCAACCTGCAACCAGGCATGGTTGTGTGTGATAATGGGCGTAACTTGGTGGCAGCTTTGGAGCTCGGCAAGCTCACACACGTACCATGCCTAGCGCATGTATTTAATTTAGTGGTTCAGCGATTTCTAAAAACCTACCCCAATGTGCATGATCTCTTGACCAAGGTGCGCCGCGTGTGTGCACATTTCCGTAAGTCATCTACAGCTTCAGCCGGCCTGTTGAAGCTGCAGCAGCGCTTAGAATTGCCAGCTCACCGGCTGCTGTGTGACGTGAGCATGCGCTGGAACTCCACCTTCCACATGTTGGCCCGGCTTTGTGAGCAGCAGAGGGCAGTAGTGGAGTACCAGCTGTTACACGGTCGTCGCCTCTCCGTTCAACTTCCTGTAATCAGAAGTGAGGAGTGGGAATGGATGTCAGACCTCTGTGAGGTTTTACGCAATTTTGAGGAATCGACACAGATGGTGAGCGGCGATAACGCTATTATCAGTGTAACCATCCCACTTCTGTGTCTACTGAAACGCTCGCTGCTCACAATTAAAACTGACGCTTTGCATGTGGAAGAGGTGGAAATGCGGGAGGAAGAGCTTACACAAGGTGATAGCCAGAGCACCCTCACTTCGTCTTCTCAGCGACAATTGGAGGAGGCGGAGGAGGAGGAGGAGGAGGAGGAAGACACGGTTGCCTCCGCTACAGAGGGTAGCCATGGAACTTTAGTTCCATCTCTTCAGCGTGGGTGGGCAGAAGAGGAGGAAGAGGATGAGGAGATTGAGAGTCATCCTCCTGGTGAGGACAGCGAAATCTTGCCTGTTGGTACTCTGGCACACATGGCTGACTTTATGTTAGGCTGCCTTTCCCGTGACCCACGCGTTATACGCATTTTAGACAACACGGATTACTGGGTGTTCACCCTTCTGGACCCCCGCTACAAAGAGAATTTCTCATCTCTCATTCCTCCGGTGGAGAGGACAAGCAAAATGGTGCAATACCAGAAGGTTCTTGTTGAAAAATTGCTCCAAAATTTTCCATCTGACAACGCTGGCGGCAGAGTACGTGCTACTTTGGCCAACAGAGAAGGGGAGAAAAGGGGAGCACACAGCAGTTCCGACAAAGGCAGGGCAACACTCTCCAAGGCGTGGGACACCTTCATGACACCCCGCCAGCACCCTCACCCTGATGCGCAGCCTAGTGTCACAAGGAGGGAAAAGTTTTGGAAGATGGTGAAGGAGTACGTAGCAGACCGTGTCAGCGTCCTCAATGATCCCTCTGTGCCTTACAACTACTGGGTGTCCAAGCTGGACACGTGGTATGAACTGGCACTCTACGCCTTGGAGGTGCTGGCCTGCCCTGCCGCCAGCGTTCTGTCTGAGCGGGTATTTAGTGCTGCTGGTGGCATCATAACAGATAAGCGTATCCGCCTTTCCACCGACAATGCTGATAGGTTGACACTTATAAAAATGAACAAGGCCTGGATTTCCCCTGACTTCTCCACTCCACTGGAGGAAAGCCCTGGGGGAACATAAACTCACTTTATATATGTTATTTACAATGATGGGAATACTCTGTATTCCCATTCACCCCTTCCACCCAAAAAACGGGTATATGGTTGACTCTTAATCTTCTCATCCTCCTCCTCCTCTTCCATATGCCCTGTGATATAATTTTTATATAGGGCCAGCTCACCAGCGGGCCCTGTGATATAATTTTTATATAGGGCCAGCTCACCAGCGGGCCCTGTTTGACAACTTTTTGTATAGGTCAGCTCACCAGCGGGCCTTCTTATATAATGTTTTATTGGGTCAGCTCTCTAGCGGGCCCTCTCATATAATGTTTTATAGCGTCAGCTCACTAGCGGGCCTTCGCATATAATGTTTAGGATGGTCAGCTCCGCAGCAGACCCTCACCCATAATGTTTTAGATGGTCGGCTCAGCGCACGTTTCCCTCTTAATCATGGCCCCAGTTCAGAAAAATCGAGGAAATTTTTGGGAGAATTTGCCTCTGCGCACGTTTCCCTCTTAATCATGGCCTCAGTTCAGAAAATTCAAGGAAATTTTTGGGAGAATTTGCCTCTGCGCACGTTTCCCTCTTAATCATGGCCTCAGTTCAGAAAAATCGAGGAAATTTTTGGGAGAATTTGCAGATGATATACAAGTAAATATACAGCAAATACTGTTTGGTAACAATTTTTCGCCTAAAGTCGTTTTTATTTTCCTTTTTGTGTGTTTTACGGTCAGTCTGTAAAAATGGCGTACTACGGGCGAAAGATCGTTCCCAGCAGCGATGTTGGAGTCCAAGATGCATCCAGACATCCTCCCTATGCTGTCCCTGAACCATTTCTGTGGTGTTTCCATCATTTTCTGCTCTTTTCCTATGGACCAGGCACCCTCCCCTCATCAGAGCAGGGGGTGCCTGGTGTAATGCTCGAGTCCTCCCATTGACTTCAATGGGGCTCGGGTGCTCGGCCGAGCACTCGAGCCTCAGGGGGTGCTCGGTCAGAGCACCCGAACACCCGAGCATTGGGGTGCTCGCTCATCACTATTGAACACACACATAGCAAAAACGCCAGAATTGCTTGTGTCCTTAAGTGGTTAATATCTGCACTTTTCATGAACTGTAAAGCACCTGTTTTACCACATCTATTTTTAGTAGCATGTAGCAACATTGTAATAGTTTCAGGCAGGAAAGCGCTGTCCGAATTTCCGAAATTTACATCCGTTTCGGATTCTGATTTTTTTTTGTGGGCAGACCTTGGCTTTTGGAATGTCCGAATGATGCCGAATACGCCTTATTCGCCCGAATTCTGAAATTAGCCGAACCAAATCACACAAGTCTAATAGAAAGATAGATATGAGATAGATAGATTTATAGCAAGATATGAGATAGATATTATTTATTTATATAGCGCACACAGATTATGCAGCGCTTTACATTCATATTGGTCCCTGTCCCCACTGGGGCTCACAATCTAAACTCACCTATCAGTATGTTTTTTGGAGTGTGGGAGTAAACCGTAGTACCCGGAGGAAACCCACGCAAACACGGTGAGAACATACAAACTCATTGCAGATGTTGTCCTTGGTGGGATTTGAACCCAGGACCCCAGTGCTGCAAGGCAACAGTGCTAACCACTGAGCCACCGTGAGATAGATAGACTTATAGAAAGATATGAGATAGATAGCTAGATTGATACATAGATCGATCTGAGGTAGATAGATAGATAGATAGATAGATAGATAGATAGATAGGATAGATATGAAATAGATAGATAGATAGATAGATAGATAGATAGATAGATAGATAGATGATAGATAGATAGGTAGATAGATAGATAATGAGATAGATTTATAGAAAGATATGAGATAGATATGAGATAGATAGATAGATAGATAGATAGATAGATAGATAGATAGATAGATATGAAATAGATATATAGATAGATAGATAGATAGATAGATAGATAGATAGATAGATATGAGGTAGATAGATAGATAGATAGATAGATAGATAGATAGATAGATAGATAGATAGAATAGGATAGAAGCTGTGAAAAGGGTAGTAGTTGAGGAGAGAATACAAAGTTTATACCTAAAGATGGTGAATTACATGAGTCACAATCATGTATTGCATTACAGATTTAAATAAAGTTGATTCAAAGTATCCTTATGCCTTGAATTCCAGACTCTTTCTGCTTTATATGATATTTCTTTTAATTGCTTTATCCTTTGCCTCCACTTATACACTTATAATTAGAGAATTTCATCCTCTGTTGTCTCATTTATTATCAAAATTGTGTCTCACGGGAGGCTCAATTTCTGCCTTGAACATATAATGAGAGTAGTTACATACATAAAATATATTATTCTAATAAAATATCAAGAGAAAGGTACGCAAACAAGATTTCAGTACATACATGATCCTATTTAGCAGGAACTGCAATTACATTGTGAGGCTGATGTACCAAGGAAGCTGGCATTATTCTGGTTCAAACCAACTGCACCATAGGGGAGATACAAATTCCCTAAAGGGACACCGAGAATATCCATAAACTGCCCCTTTTCCCTCCTCATGGCTCAAGAATTGTTAACTTTTTGAGTGCCAGAGAGATATCTAATGCATTGCAATATGTTAAACCCTCTCTAACACTCAATGGATAAAAGCAGAACTATCACCCTATATCAAGTCCCCCCACAATCATTACGCATATTGCAATTAGCTTCCTAACAGTGATATTATCCGACGCAAGTACCACAATCTGAAGTAACCCTTTTTTCACAGACTGACGGCCAGTCTTCATCCTGTAGAGCTGTCTGCGCGTCTGCACTGTCAGTCCCTTCCGGTGCCTTAAGGAACAGTGCAGCGCCTCCTAGAGGAGACCGGTACAGACAGCGCAGACGTCTATAAGACAAGGCCGCCGGTCTCAGAACAAGGAGGATTACTTCTGATTGTGGTACTTGCTCTGGATAATATCGCTGTTAGGAAGCTAATCACAATATGCGTAATGATTGTGGGGGGACTTGATATAGGGTGAAAGTTCCGCTTTAAGAGGAGAGATTTTTATGTAATTATGTTTGGCATTAGGCAAGAGTAGGGTTAGATAATCGATTCAAGCTTGTTTTTGCTCAGAATCATATTCACACACTCGCCCTGTATCTCTAACGCAGGAAAGACTAGAGTCCCTGATTTACCAGTTCAATAAGACAGGTGAATGGATCTAAACACAAAAAGAGGAGCGAACACGCTCTAAGTGCAGTGTAAGTTTTCATATTTTTGATAAAAATTATGTTCATATCTGGTTAAAAAGTATATTTGGTGAGGCTATTTCCCTGAGTCCGTACTCCCATTAGAATATTGGGTAACTAGCGTAAAAGCCTGTGTACATGGGCTACAGTGCCAGACAGCGGCCTCGGCTGCTGCAGCCACGGAGCCGGGAGCGGAAACAGGTGATGAGCCCTGGGGAGGAGGAGTCCGGCAGCACTGGAGTCTTAGGCGGCCTCTCAACCTTATGCAGGAGCCAGCCATACCGCTCTTCCCTCACTCCAGATCAGCCACGCCGCCATCTTCTTTTTCCTTGCACACTCTGACTGGACTACTCGGACGGCGCGTTCAGGCAGTCTCTTCTACACATGACTGCATCGTTTGGGCAGTCTCTACTGTGCATGACTGCATCGTTCCGGCAGTCTCTATTGTGCATGACTGCATCATTCAGGCAGTCTCTTCTGCACATGAATGCATCGTTCGGGCAGTCTCTTCTGCGCATGACTGCATCGGACAAACAACCTAGCATTTTATTATATAGGATTATCATCTCCCTAATATATGCTATTATTTGTATCCTTTTGAGACTGATTTTCAGTTGGAGATCCAGAAGAAGCGATTTTTCTAGCAAGGACGGGGAGAAAGCCATACAGATACCTGCACTGGGGGTAATCCAGTGGATGCTGATACACTAAGAGGCTGGTCTATGCCTCTAGGACATGTGAGTAGGACCACTGAGCACAGACAAGGTGAAAATCAATGGTGGTGGTTCAAACAATGAATACATTCTGCACTTAGAGCGTATGCGCTCCTCTTTCTGTGTTTCTCTTTACATGCATATGGGAGTCAATTTGCCAGCGGTTCCATTTGAAGAGCAGCAACAATATCCTGTTGGACTTTTTTCTTGATTCAGATTGGGACTGGTGTGATTTCATAAGATCATCTTTGTGGGATATAGAGCTAACTCAGGTGGGGACTTTTTACGGCTTGATCTAAGATCCCACTTTTCAAAGCTCATGAAAAATTCTCTTATTTACGTGAAGAGGTGTGCACTGAAAGGGTTAATATGCTTGCTCTGCCCAGTTAACCATCTAAGTGTCAGAGGGGTGTGCAGTGCATTGCTCTTCTATACATTGAGCACCCCCTGTGGCATGCAAAAGGTTGAATAACCTGTTCGCACACACTGATTGGTGGAAATTAGTGCATTAGTTTATAAGCGACAAATATAGTTTTTGATACCTTTTAATGGCTAACTAAGCAGATTTAGAATGCAAGCTTTCAAGACCTTAGGTCTCTATCTCAGACAAGAGACCTAAGGTCTTGAAAGCTTGCATTCTAAATCTGCTTAGTTAGCCAATAAAAGGTATCAAAAACTACATTTGCTTCCTGTATTTCTACGGCTAACACGGTACCAACTCTCATCTATTACTTTATAAGCAGCATTAATGAACAATTCATCGGGACCATCTGCCAGCTTCAGGACCCAGCCACATCAGTTGTGGGGTGAGACTTCTTCCCTCCCGTGGCCCAGTTTTTGAGGAATTAAGGGTATGCAGTGTAGCACAGACTAGAGTATGACTGAAGCCCTTAGTTTTAATTATAACAGGATGAAGCTCAATGACAGTTTGATGGGGGACTCTCACTGACGTCCAGTATGGAGGCAGGTTAGTCACCAGCGGATGGAGTGGTGTCATAACTGGGAACTTTGTAATTGAGTTGACTGATATTGTTGAAATATTAACACCAAAAAGCCCTGCAGAAAACAATCTGTAAATAATATGTCTATGCTTGCTCTGGCCCAGGAGACCAGTAGAGTAAATGTGATACCTTTACTGGCATTCAAGTGATTAAAAGTCACATTTATATCACAGGGGATTTACAGAATATCCATCTCAGCTCTTAGGCTCAGTTAGTTTACTCCAGAATTGTGCATGGGCGTACTCCTCTGGCTCTCAAAAGGTTATAGAGAAAGATTTTCGTTATACAGGTCCATAATCTTAAAATGTCATTAGCAGCCGGGGATTGTCCTGGCGGTCTATGGAGCTGGACTCGTAGACCATGTGCTTTGTTCCGAGCCCAACTTTAAGTGGGTGTAAGTGGGTGTTTATGCGACTTCACAGACCCTGGATCAAGATCAGACCCTCTGGATTGATGAGGGGGAAAAAAGGAGTGAAAAACGTCCAGAAAAACCTTGTTTCGAACTACTTAACAGTGAGGCCTACTAGCGCTACTGAGCCCGCTCTGACCTGCAATGCCACTGACGTACAAGCTGCGGACCAGCAGGATCAGCTTGTTTTCATGCCAAACTCTCTTTCTCCAGATCCTCCGGTAGGAGACAGGACAAATACCACTGAGGCAATGGCAGATGAGCCACTTACCACTGCGACAATGAGAGCTCTGCTAGCTGAACTCCTGTCAAAGGGGGACTTAGACGGTCTGATGGATAGGATGACAACCTTACTGAAAGCAGAGCTTGCTCCCATCAAGGCTGATTGCAGTGATTCTCATAGACTTAGTGTGCCAGTCTCGCACTCCTACAATTCTCCTTTCCACGGATGCTGAGAAGGCATTTGACAGGGTGGATTGGATGTATCTCAAAGAAACCCTGTCACATGTAGGCCTGGGAGACCAGATGCTAACTGCGATTATGAGCCTACACTCCAATCCTTCAACCAGAGTCTTGGTTAATGGTACACTCTCTGCGCCATTTGATATTTTATGCAGCACAAGACAGGGGTGTCCTTTGTCCCCACTCATTTTTATACTTACCTTGGAACCTGTATTAGCTCACATCAGGCAGTCAGAGAACATCACAGGTTTACAATCTGGGGGTAGTAAGTTTAAGCTGGTGGCATTTGTGGATGATGTCCTGCTATTCATCTCGCACCTGGAAAGATCTCTACCCCATCCATTTGATAGAGCTTTTGGAGGAATGCTCTGCTGTATCTAATGCCAGGATCAATTATTCCAAGTCAGAGATTCTGAACTTTACTGTCGAGCCTGATACTTTGCAGTTGCTCAAAGCTGATTATGCCTTCCAATGGGCCGGATCCAGGATTAGATATTTGGGGATTTTATTAAATAAAGATCTATCCTGTCTCCCTGACCTGAACCTCTTGCCTTTAATTGACACCATTTCTAGTGACTTGTCTGTGTGGCACTCGTTATACCTTTTTTGGTTTGGTAGGGTCAATACAATCAAGATGATGATTCTGCCCAAACTGCTTTATGTAATTAACGCTCTGCCTGTAGCCATACCTAAGAAGCATCTTGATACCCTTCAGACTTTGATATACAAATTTGTATGGAGTCACAAGAAGCCTAGGCTTCTTCATTGGGTACTGTCCTCAGACATCCCCAGCAGTGGATTGAGGTTGCCTGATGTCCACAGTTATTACAAGGCATTGACTCTAGCAAAAATCTTTGATTTTACACCTCAGTCTACGAAACAGTGGACCTACGCATTGTCGCATGTGATTGAGCCCTATGACGATGCCCAACTTTTTTGGATCCTGAAGTCCTGGTGCCCTTCGTCATGCCTTTCACACATTGTTCTGGGTCATCTATTACAGCAATAGCACTCATGCAACCTTACACATGCCCTTGCCCCTGTTCCTTCCCCTTTGCATACAAAACAAAAAGACAGCACAAAGTCCCTCTGTTATCCACATTAATACCAAAACAGACAGTTTGGCCTCCATAGAAAAGACTCAGTCTGGTCTTCACAGGATGGGATCAGCCTGGCCTCCAAAGGAAGGGACCAGTCAGACGTACACATCAGGGGATCAGTCTGACCTCCATAGGGTGGATTCAACACGGTCTCCACATGATTAGATCAGTCTGGCTTCCAAAGGATGGGTTCAAGTTGGCCTCTTAAGGATGGATTCAACCTGGTCTCTACAGGATGGGGTCAGTCTGACCTCTACAGGATGGGATCAGTCTGGCCTCTGCAGGACGGGTTCACCCTGGCCTCCACAGGATCGAATCAGTCTGATCTCCACAGGATGGGTTCAACTTGGCCTCCACAGGATGGGATCACTTTGGCCTCCATAGAACAGACTCAGTCTAGCCTCCACAGGATGCGATCAGCCTGGCCTCCAAAGGAAGGGACCAGTATGACCTCCACATCAGGGGATCAGTCTGATCTCCATAGGGTGGATTCAACCCGATCTCCACACGATTAGATCAGTCTAGCTTCCACAGGATGGGTTCAACCTGGCCTCTTAAGGGTGGATTCAACCTGGTCTCCACATGATTAGACCAGTATGGTTTCCACAGGATGGGTTCAAGCTGGCCTCCTAAGGATGGATTCAACCTGGTCTCTACAGGATGGGGTCAGTCTGGCCTCTACAGGATGGGATCAGTCTGGCCTCTGCAGGACGGGTTCACCCTGGTCTCCACAGGATCGAATCAGTCTGACATCCACAGGATGGGTTCAACTTGGCCTCTTAAGGGTGGATTCAGCCTGGTGTCTACAGGATGGGGTCAGACTGGCCTCTACAGGATGGGATCAGTCTGACCTCTGCATGATGGGATCAGTCTGGCCTCCACAGGATGAGGTGAGTCTGGCCTCTGCAGTACAGGTTCAACCCAGCCTCCACGGATAGGATCAGACTGACCTCAACAGGATGGGTTCAACTTGGCCTCCACAGGATGGGATTATTGTATCCTCCACAGGATGGGATTAGTCTGTCCTCCACATGATGGGATTAGTCTGTCCTCCACAGGATGGGTTCAACTTGGCCTCCACATGATGGGATTATTGTATCCTCCACAGGATGGGACTATGTCCTCCACAGGATGAGTTCAGGGTCTTATTCAGAAAGTAAAAGAGGTGCAATTCTGGAGCAAACCATTGCCACCATATGGGACAAATGAACATTCGCATTGATTTAAATCAGACTTTTAACCCCTTAATTGCTAGAGAAGTCTCCAATACATTGTGAATTCAGGCACTGGGAACCTCTCTAGCATTCCAGAGATTTAAAAAAGCACCATTTACATTTTCTGGGATTTGGGGAATGTTTATTAGTGCCCTATGGGGCAATTGCTTTTCTCCAAGTTTGAACTCTTTCAGCATCCTTAATACAGCACTAAGTATAAATTATATCAAAATAATTGTGACTTACCAGCTTGGGAAATCATTAGATTGTATAAGAAAACAGTATTTCGGTATTTGGTAAAAGGCCGGGAAATCCAAACGTTTAACATAAAATGTGCTATAATTCAAACGGATCAATAGAAGCCGTTTTAATTTTTCCAGATCTGTACTGGGAGCCAAATAGATAAAGAAAAGTAAAAAAAATAATGTGTGCTTCTGCATAGCTTTGCTCTCTGTATAGTGCGGTACCCAGCTGCAAATCAAACACAGCTTTAAAGCTCTGCCACTCACAATCACCCTTCAAAGTTCTGATGAATGTGTCGACAGATAAAGGCTAATTGGCAGACTGACTGAGCCGGTTTTTGATGACACTGTGGAAACATTGAGAGACAGAAGGCACCAAAGAAAGTTTAGAGAGAGGAATAACAAAGAGAAGAAAAAAAAGAGAAATTTTAGGCCACAAGATGACAGATGAAAAAGACGACAGATAATTTGTGGAAGCGGCTAAGACAAAGGCAATTGAAGAAGGAAAAAAAAATAAAATCACAGTATTTAATATATATATATGTGTTCGGTTACTGATCACCTGGTATAGTAGAGATTTAACCTATTGGAGGCTCTGCAGTGCGTTGGAGATGTATCTAACCTCCTAGGGGTTAATATTAAGTGCAGTGGCGTAACTAGAAGCCACCGGGCCCTGGTGCAGAAATTGTCATGCACCCCCCATCTTCACATTGCCCCATGTCCATCTCCTACCTCCATCACCCGCTCCCGCGCGGTTCTCAGTGATGTCATCTCCCAGCGCTCTGCATTACTAGAGCGCCAGGAGATCAGCTGAGCTGCTGCAGGCACGGGCTGCTGGCGAGTTGCGATGGGTTCGCAGGGGGCGGCCCCTGGAGTGACGGGCCCGGTCGCAGGTGTGACCCTGTGACCCCTATTGTTACATCACTGATTAAGTGGTAAAAATTGCAATACAATAATTTTTACATGTGTTATATTTACTTTCTCAGTGATTTTTTACTGGGTATCCTACATGGTGACAACAAACAGACAACAACATGGCGACATCAAAATGTCACTCTCATCGAAAGCTCAACCCAAAGGGTTAATAATGCCAAACGATAACTTTATTTTGTGTTGTAGATTTTAAAAAAAGAATTTATGTGGAGCAAATCCCATCTCTCAAACCTTTATGGTTTGAGAGATATTCACTGCTAAAGTTCCCCCTCCCTCCCCTTTTCCTGACGTCAGTGCTGTGCTGACAGAAGGAGATCCCGGTCCTGGGACCAGCTGGCGGCTCTTCATCAGAGCCAAAATAGCGATCTTTAAAAAGAACTTCATTGGAACGGTCTACAAAGTGTGCCTGGTTTGTAAGCACACTTTGTAGAGTGTTCCAATTAAGTAGTTCTTTAAAGTTCTCTATTCCGGCTCTGCTGAAGATCTGCCTCGAGTTGGCCGACTCAAATCTCCTGCTATCAGCTTTAAAACTGACATCAGGAGAAGAGGAGGGAGGGGGAACTTCAGCGGCGAATGAGATTTGCTCAACATATTTTCTTTTTTTAAAATCTAAAACACAAAATAAAGCGATCATTGGGCATTACTAACCCTTTAACAATGTTGCCAATGTTGCCTAAGTCTAAATAGATCCGGATCATCCATTATGCAGAACAAAAACAAAAGAGGGTGTCCAATAGTGCAACATTATTCCAAACGACTCAAAGTAAGTAAATACAGATGGGTACTTGCAAATGTTGTTGTCGGTGATCTCATCAACTGACAAATGCACTTTAGTAGATCATTAACCCATTTCCATTCAGGTATTGCTGTAGTTGGGTATCAGGATGAATCTCCAAAAAACTTCAAAGAACGGCTCCAGGTTAGAAAACGGTAGTTAGCTAAAAGAAAAAAGTATAAAAGAAAAAAAATATATATATAACAATAAGGTATATAATTATCCCAGTTAGTCTATTGAGTTATATTTGTAAGTCCTCATCTGTATTTACTTAATTTGAGTCGTTTGGAATAATATTGCACTATTGGGCGCCCTCTTCTGTTTTTGTTCTGCATGTTATTGAGCGTTCTGGAGAAGATGTAGTTTTGGAGGTGCAACCCAACCCAACGTTCCACTTCATCCCATTGTGTGACTGATTTTGGGGCAGTCTGAATAAACCCCAGAGGCATTTTTAGCTGTTTGCCACATAAGTGGACCAATAGCAATTATTTCCGAGTATAACTCACTGTGGTGTTAAGGTGAAGGCTAATTTTAGTCTGATTCAACACAAGGGGCACCCTCTGTTCCCTTTCTACTTGTTTGTTTCTTTCGGATCCTCCATTATAGCCACCTAGGCTACTGCCAGGTGCCCGTGGAAATATGAGGGCATCTGGGTGCTAGTGATGGGTCACAGACAGAGGCTCTGGTGTTGCTACCACTAACATCATGCACCCTTTTTGTCGAAAGAGATACATAACATAGTAACATAGTTGATGAGGCTGAAAAAAGACATGTGTCCATCAAGTCAAGCCCATGCCAAATCACCCCTGTTGATCCAGAGGAAGGCAAGAAAAAAACATCTGGAGCAATTTCCAATCTAGTCCTAAGTGGGTAAAAAAAATCCTTCCTGACTTCAAATGGCAGTCAGATAATTCCCTGGATCAACATCCCATCTGCATTGAATCCATCTGTCATAATTTTCAATATTCTTCTGTGCTAGATAGGCATCCATTGCTTTTTTGACCTGACCACATTGCCCCCCCCATTGTCCATCTCTACTGGACACTTCCACAATGCTCCCAATCTCCACATTGCCCTCCATCTCCACATTCCATCCACATTGCCCCCAATATCCGCATTCCATCCACATTGCCCTCACATTGCCTGTCATTTCCACATTGCCCCCATCTTCACATTGCCTGTCATTTCCACATTGCCCCCCATCTTCACATTGCCTGTCATTTCCACATTGCCCCCCATCTTCACATTGCCTGTCATTTCCACATTGCCCCCCATCTTCACATTCCATCCACATTGCCCCCCCCCATTGTCCATTTCCTACCTCCCTGGTGGTCCAGCGGCATGGCAGGAGAGGTCTGTGCCTCCTTCTGCACAGACCTCTATACTGCTGGAGCTCCCTCATGGTCCTCTCTTCAGTAATGCAGCGCGCTGGGAGATGATGCGTGAGTGACGGGTGCGACCCCTATTGTTACGCCACTGTTTTTTGTTTTTTTACAGCTTCCCGGATACATTTTGAACAATGATGCTGTCATCAGACGAAAGAGGTGGGTGCGTGTGCGGTACAGATAGGGTGCTTGTGATAGGGTAGAGGTAGTGGCATAGCTATAGGGGTGACAGGTCACACCTGCAACCGGGCCCGTCACTCCAGGGGCCTGGCAGCCTCCTGCAACCTCTCCACCTGGTGCCCACAATCTCCCTCCGGCGCTTTAGTAATGACATCCTCTCCCAGCGCTCTGCATTACTAAGAGGACCGCGTGGGAGCTCCAGGGAGGTAGGAGATGGGGGCATTGTGAAGACTGAGGGGCACTGTAGAGGGGGTCAGTTTGGTCGAGGGGGACCAATTTGGTGGTGGTGGGGGGCCCATGGCACTTCTTGCACCAGGACCCGGAGGATTCAAGTTACACCTCTGGGTAGAGGGAACATTTCTCCACTTCCCACTGTACTAGACAACATCCTGCAACTCCCAGGTGAAGGGCTGCCTGGTTCCCCACAGTGTTAATCACTACTTCCCAGATCTTACCAAAAAATGGATCTTTGAATATATTTTTTTCAAACTTTAAGAACCAGAGGGGTTAAAGGGTTAAATATAAAGAATACGTTTAACATTAACCGATATTATTTCTATATATATATGGTCCTAATGACATTAATTATCTTAAAAGCACAGTTATCTCTAGGAGACGTCAAATTGCCCTAACCGTAAAAGAAAGGGGAAAAAAAGAACTCTGGCAGGAACTGATTAGAAAATAAATCTTTCCTTCTGGAAATTCTTGTCACTATAATCTTAAAATGTTCCATCACAGTAACAAAAACTTTATAGCTCTGTCATGCCTTTGGGTAGTTCAGCTAAATCTATGAATATTGTCAGCCATTAGACTGCAAATAATATAATCGGACAGCATCCTCTTAGTCTTTATTACGCCTGTTATTTAATTCTATATTTCATATCGGGGAGAATGACAAGATTCAAATAGATTTGGAGACTTTGGTTCTATATGATCAGAAAGTAAATGGCAATTAATTATGATATATCTTCGTGATGACAGATGCACAGCTCAAGTGAAAACTTTTTCCTATCATAAATCTCAGGGTAGTTTTTTCGATATTTCACAATTTCACTTTTCTGAGGTGTAACCTGAAATGTAACCCCTTCAGGATCAAATATGTGCTTAATGCATTGCAGAGTGGAGTTTGCACACTCCCCTGGAAATGAAAGGGATAGCGTTGCTTGAATGTAATTTTATTTTATATTGTAGCCCTTAAAAAAACATTAAAAATGATATAAGTCTTATCTCCCAAACCTTTATGGTTTGGGAGATATTAGCAAGTAAAGTTTCCCCTGGAGTGACGTCACTGCTCAATCCTTCAGATTTGGAATCAGGTCCTCGGACTGGCCGCGGCTCTTCAGCAGTGCTGAGATCACGATCTTTAAAAAGAATTTCTTCATTGGAATGGTCTACAAAGTGTGCTTGCAAGCCAGGCACACTTTGTAGACAGTTCCAATGAAGTAGTTATTTTTAAAGATCGTGATCACGGCACTGTTAAAGAGCTGCCCGCTGATCTGTGGCCCGGATTCCAAATCTGTCCACTAGATGGCAGACTTGGCTAAAACAGCCAGGAAAAGGGAACTTAACTTTACTTGCTAATATCTCCCAAACCATAAAGGTTTGGGAGATAAGACTTATATCATTTTTAATGCTTTTTTAAGGGTTACAATATAAAATAAAGGGGCCTGTGTAAATCCATGAATGCAACTTATTTTCTGGGTTAAGATGGTGGTCAACAAATCACGTTATTACACTTCAAGGGTGGGTTATGCACTAAGGTGTGATATAGAGGTGATAAAGAGGAGATGACTTCTCCAGTGATATCACTTCTCCAGTTCCTAATCATCATTATGTTTCTTTAAACATAACCAAACAGGAAAGGATACCACACCCCGCCCCCATGATCACTTCTCCAGGGAGAGTGGATGCTAACTCACCAGTCTGTTCCCACGAATAAGCCCTACTTCCTGCCTGCCTAGACCCCCTAACTAGATCCCACCCTAATACTTAATTTCCTAACCCTCCCCTTCTTCATGACTCCCCTTTGCTATTCTCTCCAGGGAGCTCTGGTTTGCACACCAATGAACTAGAGCATATAATCACTTTACTACATATCAGTGTACACTGGTTCATCCTACTGAGTAGAACAAGAGTACTTGTACTGCTGAAAGATAATGCACTCAAAAGTTATTGCAGATCAACCCTGCATTTTTCGATTGCAGTACTTTCATGGTCTGAAAATTTACAGTGGAACTATTAATGCAGCATCCTATGGAGGATCATTATCACTGACAATAGTTGTCCATAGACTGCTGCAGCAACAGCACCACCATAACATTTCAGGCCATGGAAGGTACTGCACCCCAAAAAATGCAAGTTTTAACTGCAATAAGTTTTTTAATAAAACATCTCTCAGCAGTGGGAGTACCCATGTTCTACTCAGCATGATAAACCCTGCAATATAAATTGTTTTCCATACTAAGTGATCCTATCCCTTTAAATTCGAGCTAGCCTGGAATGTCTCAATTATTACATACACAGAAAAACTGACTAATTTTACTCAGATTTCTCTGAAATTTGATGGTATGTGATGATAAATAAGGTGCAGAGGAACGGAAAACTTCAAAAACTTACCCTTGGTGCAAACGACATCAATAGGAAAATAGGGCTGGATTTCCTAATAGGCAAAGTAGGCAACTGTGTGGAGTTCCAAAATTTCAAAGGGAGACTCAGCTGTGCTGGCCACGCCCACATTCTGAACTGTGGGTGTGGCCAAAGCAATTTCAACGTTCCAGTTTTATTCCCCTTGACAGGCTGTTATTTAACCTCTGTGATGCTAGAAAGATTGCCAATGCATTGTGGAGCCATGCGCATAGTTGGGAACTCTTCGGTTTTGCCCTGGAGACTCACGTTTTGACTCTGCATTAGCGGGTCTCCTGGGCAGAGTCTGACTCTCCCGATGTGGGGAGTTTCTGATGAAACTCTGCCCACTTGTGTTCCTTCCCACCCTGTTCCTCCCACTCCCTGCCTCTTTTCCTCCTTCCCCAGTCTATTCAGCCTATTTTTTTTATGTTTTACAAGTCCCGCCCCCACTCGTGATTAAGCCCTGTCCCTTTTATTATACGAAAAGCATCATTTCTCTCCCTTCTGCACAGACCAAAAAGTTTCCAGGTATGTCAATGCATTGGAGATCTCTCTAGAAACCCAGGTGTTAAATCATTTATGTTCTTGTTTGTTATAGGCCAATGGGTATTTTCTGTGCCAGGAAGCAGCTAATGGGACTGAGGATGGGGTCATGTGAGAAGAAGGGGCATGGCTATTGGTGGAGCTAAGGGCACCACGAGTGCCTTACCAAGGGGAGACTGGGATGTAAATTCAGCACTAAAGGAGAATTTCTGGTGGCAATAGCTTACCACACAGTGCACAGTCAGGGAGATGTATTAAAGGGATAGTAATGTTTCAGAATAAAAGCAGCTCCAATTAATCTTCATAGTATTTGGGCCATGGAGAGTGTTATTTCAATACTGTCAGAGTTGTAGTTCAAGAGTAATTGAATGATAAAGTATCCCTCTTCCACCCCTTTTACTGATGTAAAACTGGTCACCTCAGAGCAGCAAGACTGTCCGGATGGATCGCAGAGAGGGACAATCTTCAGTGAGCATAAAGAAAAACCTGTCAAGGGGGGACAGAGTTTTCCTGTTCACAGTAAGAAGATTGTCCCTTGCTGCGACATGTCCAGCCATGCGACCAGATTCCATATCTGAGGGGAGGCGGCTTACACTGGGTAAAAGGGGCAGGAGGTGGATACTTTATCATTCAATTACTCTTGAACTACAACTCTGACAGTATTGAAATAACACTCTCCATGGCCCAAATACTATGAACATTCATTGAAGCTGCTGTTTTTGTGAAACATTACTATCTCTTTATGACAACGTGGAACACTTCAGGGGCACTCCAACTGCACCATAGAGAGCAAGTAAATATTCCCAAATTCCCTTTGAATGGAAAAGACTTATTAACCCATTGAATGATAGAGTGGTCTGCAACGCGTTGCGTTGGAGACCTCTCTAGCATTCAAGGGGTTAAAAATTCCATTAAAATCAAGTGAACATTTTCAGTTCTCCCCTATTGGTGCAGATGGTTTGCTCTACAATGGCTCCAGTCCTCAGTGCACCCGCATCTCAGTGTTGGCACGAAGTCAGCTTTAGCAGTGCTGATGTAGAGTCAAGCTCGCCATTAATCTGATTTATACAGCTTGAACTGGCATTAATTGAACATTATCAGACACTGTCTGCAAACTGAATTATTATTTTTAAGGTTGATGCTATTGTACGAGGCCTGCGGACCCTTAGTCAAACTCAGACAAACCTACTCTATTGGGTCTTATATTTTATGTCAGCAATAAATGATTTCGCGAAAGCTCATAACTCACAAAAAAAAATAATCTTCATTCTAAGATGATTAACCCCTTGGGTGCCTGTGATGGCTCCTACCGAGCTCGTTGGAGAATAGAGATGAGCAAAATTATTCTGTAATTTGAGCTTTTGTACACATAGGATGTTTTCCCAAGACCCAAATGGTATCCTATTGAAATGTCGCCCACTATTTGGCGACAAAAAAACAGAGCGTTTAAAATGTCGCCTGCATAAAAAGAACGACATCAGAATGTTGCCCGCATCAAAAGGGAGACAATCTGATGTTGCAGGCTTAAAGGGATAGTAATGTTTGAAAATAAAAGCAGCTCCAATTCATCTTCATAGTATTTGGGCCATGGAGAGTGTTATTTCAGTACTGTAAGAGTTGTAGTTCAAGAGTAATTGAATGATAAAGTATCCCCTTCTGGCCCCTTTTACTGATGTAACACTGCTCACCTCAGAGCAGCAAGACTGTCTGGATGGATCACAGAGAAGGACATTCTTCAGTGAGCATAAGAGAAAATCCTGAAAAACCTGTCAAGGGGGGTAGGGTTTTCATTGTTCTCACAGTAAGAAGATTGTCCCTTGCTGTGATCTGTCCAGTCAAGCGACCAGATTCCACATCTGAGGGGAGGTGTCTTACACTAAGTAAAAGGGGCGGGAGGAGGATACTTTATCATTCAATTACTCTTGAACTACAACTCTAACAGTATTGAAATAACACTCTCCATGGCACAAATACTATGAAGATTCATTGGAGCTGATTTTATTGTGAAACATTACTATCCCTTTAAGTGTCACCACCATCTGTGTCTTAACTCACCAATAATTAATTTCAGCCGCATCACAGTCACACTAATAAGAAGAAAAGGATAGATGCACTCAAAGGGTTAAGATACATTTCCTCCCTCCTTAATGAACACCCTCAACACATTGCAAAGCATCTTTCAATCTTTGCTTCTTAACCCTTTGAGTGAGACTATCGTTTTCTTCTTATTAGCTTGACTGTGATGCGGCCAAAATTAATTGTGGGAGAGTTAAGGCAGAGATGGTGGCGACACTTAAGCCTGCGACATCAGAATGTCTCCCTTTTCATGCAGCCGCCATTTTAAATGGGCCATTTTGTTAGTCGCCAAATAATGAGCGACATTTATATCATGTCTTGAGGAACAAGTGTATGGTTTGTGAGATTTGTTTACTTATATAAAGGCAACTGAAAGAGATTTTTCCATTTGTCCAGACTACCACACGTCTGCACTCTTTTCTCCAATCAGATTGGGGAAAGACATATGTTTAGCACCCCAATAATGACAAATATGGCTATTATTGTGCACACAGACCCATCGCCAGTTGGCTTTGCACTACAACTTCCATCACCCTCAGGTACGGATGATAGGAATTGTAGTTCAACAACAGCTAAAGCCCTGAAAATCACCCACTCCAGTTCTACTGTTAATGATATGCGATGACCTTTGCATGCAGAATTACAAAATTCTAAGGGATAGATTCACTAAGAGGTGACAAAGCAGAGATAACTTCTCCAGTTTATCACTTCTCCAATTCCTATGTTATTCTATGAAGCCTAAGATTTCTTCAACTTTGGAGCTCTTAATGCATAGGATCTACAGCAGTGGTTCTCAACTCCTATCCTCAGGACCTACTAACAGGCCAGGACTTAGGGATTTCTCTGCTAGAGCACAGGTGTGGTGATCAGAGGCTCATTCACATTGATTAACTCACCTGTGCTTTAACAAGGAAATCATGTGATCAGAGGCTCATTCACATTGATTAACTCACCTGTGCTCTAACAAGGAAATCATGTGATCAGAGGCTCATTCACATTGATTAACTCACCTGTGCTGTAACAAGGAAATCATGTGATCAGAGGCTCATTCACATTGATTAACTCACCTGTGCTGTAACAAGGAAATCATGTGATCAGAGGCTCATTCACATTGATTAACTCACCTGTGCTCTAACAAGGAAATCATGTGATCAGAGGCTCATTCACATTGATTAACTCACCTGTGCTCTAACAAGGAAATCCTCAAATTCTGGCCTGTTATTGGCCACTGAGGGCACTGGCTGAGAACCACTGATCTATAGAATAACATAGGGACTGAAGACGTGATATCACTGGAGAAGTCATCTCCACTTTATCATCTCTTTAGCACTCCTTAGTGAATCTCCCCCTGAGCATCCTTATTCTGTGCTTATTTACATTTCTGGAAACCCCTCTCTGGAAATTCTGTTTTGACCCCTTTATTTAATCAGTCATAGAGCTGGAAATGCAATCACGTAATGTAGAGGTTAAAGAAAAACAAAAACAAAAAAAATACTCCCTTTCCCGACCGCCTTCTGCACTCTTCCTAACTCCTGCTTACTCTTCTCTCTACCATTGCTTGGCATCAGCCCTTCCACGCTCCTCCCTCAGACCCGACCTGACTCCCCACCTCGAGAGTTTTCTTCTCTTTTGTTGCTATTTGCTGCTAAAGGAACCTCAGTTTCTCCTGCCACGCTAGTATAATGGAGCCATAAGGTTCTCAAGGATGTGTGAGCCACCTTCATCCTCGCAGTTAATGTGATCTCGTGATTGTTTGTATGTACTACTGTTACTTTACTTGATGAATTCTCACTTTTGTAATGCAATTTCCAAAATAAAGCTTGTTTAAAAAAAAAAAAGAAAAGCAGGTTCACTTAGATGTCAATCACAGCATGTTCCTCTCTGCGGTACTCATCTGAACAAGGTTGTATATGTATTCAGCAAAGACTCCTGGAAATCTCACTGGCTTTCCTCCATCCTTCTCTTTTCTGTTTTCCCTAATCTTTTCTCATCCTTCTCTCTCAGTTTCTCCAACACTCTATGAATCCTTCTCTCTCCTGACTTCTCCCACACGTTTCCATCCTCTCCCGCTTTCTCCCACTCTCTCCCCATCGTTCTATCTCAAGCTTACCCCATTATTCCCATCCTTCCCGCTCCATCTTTACTCCACTCTCTCACCATTCTTCTCTCTCCCACTAGTTCACTCTTTTCTGTTCTCGATTTTTCCCACTCTTTTCCATCCTCTCACCTGCGTTCTCCCACTCTTTCCCTATCTTTCTCTCTAACACTTCCACCATTATCTGCATTCTTCTTTCTGCAACAGCTTTCCGCCACTTTCTTCCCATCCTTCTCTGTTCCACTCTCTCCCACTCTCTTCCCATCCTTCTCCCACTTTCTCCCACTCTCTTCCAATCGTTCTCTCTCCCACTTTCTCCCACTCTCTTCCCATCCTTCTCTCTTCCACTTTCTCCCACTCTCTTCCCATCCTTCTCTCTTCCACTTTCTCCCACTCTCTTCCCATCGTTCTCTCTCCCACTTTCTCCTACTCTCTTCCCATCGTTCTCTCTCCCACTTTCTCCCACTCTCTTCCCATCGTTCTCTCTCCCACTTTCTCCCACTCTCTTCCCATCGTTCTCTCTCCCACTTCCTCCCTCTCTCTTCCCATCCTTCTCTCTCCCACTCTCTCCCACTCTCTCCCCATCCTTCTCTCTCCCACTTTCTCCCACTCTCTTCCCATCGTTCTCTCCCCCACTTTCTCCCACTCTCTTCCCATCATTCTCTCTTCCACTTTCTCCCACTCTCTTCCCATCCTTCTCTCTTCCACTTTCTCCCACTCTCTTCCCATCGTTCTCTCTCCCACTTTCTCCTACTCTCTTCCCATCGTTCTCTCTCCCACTTTCTCCCACTCTCTTCCCATCCTTCTCTCTCCCACTTTCTCCCACTCTCTTCCCATCGTTCTCTCTCCCACTTTCTCCCACTCTCTCCCCATCCTTCTCTCTCCCACTTCCTCCCTCTCTCTTCCCATCCTTCTCTCTCCCACTTTCTCCCACTCTCTTCCCATCCTTCTCTCTTCCACTTTCTCCCACTCTCTTCCCATCGTTCTCTCTCCCACTTTCTCCTACTCTCTTCCCATCCTTCTCTCTCCCACTTTCTCCCACTCTCTTCCCATCGTTCTCTCTCCCACTTTCTCCCACTCTCTCCCATCCTTCTCTCTCCCACTTCCTCCCTCTCTCTTCCCATCCTTCTCTCTCCCACTTTCTCCTACTCTCTTCCCATCGTTCTCTCTCCCACTTTCTCCCACTCTCTTCCCATCCTTCTCTCTCCCACTTTCTCCCACTCTCTTCCCATCGTTCTCTCTCCCACTTTCTCCCACTCTCTCCCCATCCTTCTCTCTCCCACTTCCTCCCTCTCTCTTCCCATCCTTCTCTCTCCCACTTTCTCCCACTCTCTTCCCATCCTTCTCTCTTCCACTTTCTCCCACTCTCTTCCCATCGTTCTCTCTCCCACTTTCTCCCACTCTCTTCCCATCATTCTCTCTCCCACTTCCTCCCTCTCTCTTCCCATCCTTCTCTCTCCCACTTTCTCCCACTCTCTTCCCATCCTTCTCTCTCCCACTTTCTCCCACTCTCTTCCCATCCTTCTCTCTTCCACTTTCTCCCACTCTCTTCCCATCGTTCTCTCTCCCACTTTCTCCCACTCTCTTCCCATCCTTCTCTCTCCCACTTTCTCCCACTCTCTCCCCATCCTTCTCTCTCCCACTTCCTCCCTCTCTCTTCCCATCCTTCTCTCTCCCACTTTCTCCCACTCTCTTCCCATCGTTCTCTCTCCCACTTTCTCCCACTCTCTCCCCATCCTTCTCTCTCCCACTTCCTCCCTCTCTCTTCCCATCCTTCTCTCTCCCACTTTCTCCCACTCTCTTCCCATCCTTCTCTCTTCCACTTTCTCCCACTCTCTTCCCATCCTTCTCTCTTCCACTTTCTCCCACTCTCTTCCCATCGTTCTCTCTCCCACTTTCTCCTACTCTCTTCCCATCGTTCTCTCTCCCACTTTCTCCCACTCTCTTCCCATCATTCTCTCTCCCACTTTCTCCCACTCTCTCCCCATCCTTCTCTCTCCCACTTCCTCCCTCTCTCTTCCCATCCTTCTCTCTCCCACTCTCTCCCACTCTCTTCCCATCCTTCTCTCTCCCACTTTCTCCCACTCTCTTCCCATCGTTCTCTCTCCCACTTTCTCCCACTCTCTCCCCATCCTTCTCTCTCCCACTTCCTCCCTCTCTCTTCCCATCCTTCTCTCTCCCACTTTCTCCCACTCTCTTCCCATCCTTCTCTCTCCCACTTTCTCCCACTCTCTTCCCATCGTTCTCTCTCCCACTTTCTCCCACTCTCTTCCCATCCTTCTCTCTCCCACTTTCTCCCACTCTCTCCCCATCCTTCTCTCTCCCACTTTCTCCTACTCTCTTCCCATCGTTCTCTCTCCCACTTTCTCCCACTCTCTTCCCATCGTTCTCTCTCCCACTTTCTCCCACTCTCTTCCCATCGTTCTCTCTCCCACTTTCTCCCACTCTCTCCCCATCCTTCTCTCTCCCACTTTCTCCCACTCTCTTCCCATCGTTCTCTCTCCCACTTTCTCCCACTCTCTCCCCATCCTTCTCTCTCCCACTTCCTCCCTCTCTCTTCCCATCCTTCTCTCTCCCACTTTCTCCTACTCTCTTCCCATCCTTCTCTCTCCCACTTTCTCCCACTCTCTTCCCATCATTCTCTCTCCCACTTTCTCCCACTCTCTTCCCATCCTTCTCTCTCCCACTTTCTCCCACTCTCTTCCCATCCTTCTCTCTCCCACTTTCTCCCACTCTCTTCCCATCGTTCTCTCTCCCACTTTCTCCCACTCTCTCCCCATCCTTCTCTCTCCCACTTCCTCCCTCTCTCTTCCCATCCTTCTCTCTCCCACTTTCTCCCACTCTCTTCCCATCCTTCTCTCTTCCACTTTCTCCCACTCTCTTCCCATCCTTCTCTCTCCCACTTTCTCCCACTCTCTTCCCATCATTCTCTCTCCCACTTTCTCCCACTCTCTTCCCATCCTTCTCTCTCCCACTTTCTCCTACTCTCTTCCCATCCTTCTCTCTCCCACTTTCTCCCACTCTCTTCCCATCCTTCTCTCTCCCACTTTCTCCCACTCTCTTCCCATCCTTCTCTCTTCCACTTTCTCCCACTCTCTTCCCATCGTTCTCTCTCCCACTTTCTCCTACTCTCTTCCCATCGTTCTCTCTCCCACTTTCTCCCACTCTCTTCCCATCGTTCTCTCTCCCACTTTCTCCCACTCTCTTCCCATCATTCTCTCTCCCACTTTCTCCCACTCTCTCCCCATCCTTCTCTCTCCCACTTCCTCCCTCTCTCTTCCCATCCTTCTCTCTCCCACTCTCTCCCACTCTCTTCCCATCCTTCTCTCTCCCACTTTCTCCCACTCTCTTCCCATCGTTCTCTCTCCCACTTTCTCCCACTCTCTCCCCATCCTTCTCTCTCCCACTTCCTCCCTCTCTCTTCCCATCCTTCTCTCTCCCACTTTCTCCCACTCTCTCCCCATCCTTCTCTCTCCCACTTCCTCCCTCTCTCTTCCCATCCTTCTCTCTCCCACTTTCTCCTACTCTCTTCCCATCGTTCTCTCTCCCACTTTCTCCCACTCTCTTCCCATCATTCTCTCTCCCACTTTCTCCCACTCTCTTCCCATCATTCTCTCTCCCACTTTCTCCCACTCTCTCCCCATCCTTCTCTCTCCCCCACTTTCTCCCACTCTCTTCCCATCCTTCTCTCTCCCACTTTCTCCCACTCTCTTCCCATCCTTCTCTCTCCCACTTTCTCCCACTCTCTTCCCATCATTCTCTGTCCTACTCTCTCCCACTCTCTTCCCATCCTTCTCTCTCCCACTTTCTCCCACTCTCTTCCCATCGTTCTCTCTCCCACTTTCTCCCACTCTCTTCCCATCGTTCTCTCTCCCACTTTCTCCCACTCTCTCCCCATTCTTCTCTCTCCCACTTTCCCCACTCACATACCAGTCCTCTCTCTCTTTTTCTCCCACTCTTTCCCTATATTTCTCTCTCCCACTTCCACCATTATCCCCATTCTTCTTTCTGCACCAGCTTTCTGCCACTCTCTTTCCATCCTTCTCTCTCCCACTTTCTCCCACTCTCTTTCGATCCTTCTCTCTCCCACTTTCTTCCCATCCTTCTCTCTCCCACTTTCTCCTACTTTCTCCCCATACTTCACTCTGCAATGCATGGGATACCTCTCTGGCACTCAAAGGGTTAAGAGCTCTCCCATTCAGCAGAAGTAACATAGTTGATGAGGCTGAAAAAAGACATGCATCCATGAAGTTCAGCCCATACCATATCACCACTGTTCCACTGTTTATCTAGAGGAACTAATTAAAAAAAAAAAAAATTAAAGTAATTTCCAATTAAGCCCCGAGTGGGTAAAAAAAATCCTTCCTGATTTGATACAGCAGTCAGATATTTGCCTGGACCATCATCCTATCTTCATACCTGGGAGCTCTCCGGATCTGCCCAGGAGACTCAGTTTTCAGACTGCATTACTGGGTGTCTAGGGACAGAGGCTGATTCTCTGGGGGTGGCGAATTTCTTCTCCTTCCCATGCTGTTCCTTCCATTTCCCTCCCACTTCATCTCCTTTCCACCCTCTTCCTCCCACATCCCTCCCACTTCTCCTTCTTCCCACCCTGTTCTTCCTGCTTCCCTCCCACTTCTCTTCCTTCCCACCCTTTTACTCCCACTTCCTGCCCACTTCTCTTCCTTCGGACCCTGTTCCTCCCACTTCCCACCCACTTCTCCTCCTTCCCACCTTGTCCTGCCCACTTTTCCTCCTTCCCAGGGCCGTATTTGCCATTAGGCAAAGTAGGCACCTGCCTACAGCCGCACACCAACGAGGGGCACCTGCCATTTGGATTTTTTTTTTTTTAAATATTCTTTAAAAAAAAAAAAATAATAAAACTAGCCACCTCGCTGGCTGCGCTGGTGGCACCCACTCACATTGCCCGCCCCCTCCCCCCAGTCTTGTACCTGATGGAGCTCCCTCGTCAGCTCTGTAGGAATGCAGAGCGCTGGGAGATGACATCATCTCCCAGCGCTCTGCATTCCTGAATAGGAGACCGCGCGGGAGCTCCATCAGGTGCAAGACTGTGCCAAAGGAGGCACATACAGATCTCCTACCACAGAGGTAGGAAACGGACAACGGGGGGAGTCAATGTGAGGGCAATGTGGAGCTAATGGGGGGCGAGTTGGAGCCGATAGAGGGCAATGTGGAGCTAATGGGGGGCAAGTTGAAGCCAATGGGGGGCAAGTTGGAGCCGATGGAGGGCAATGTGGAGATGGTGGGGGCAAGTTGGAGCTGATGGGGTGGGGGGCAATGTGGATCTGATGGGGGGCATTGTGAGGGCAATGTGGAGCTGAAGGGGGGAAATGTGAGGGCAATGTGTAGCTGATGGGGCAATATGGAGCTGAAGGGGGGCAATGTGAGGGCAATATGGAGATGATGGGGGGCAACGTGGAGATTAGGAGCATTGTGGAGGTTTCCAGTGCAGATGGTCCACGGGGGGGCGCTTCAAATTCCTGTGCCAACAGGCTCCTGAGATGTAGATCCAACCCTGCGCCTTCCCACTCTTTTCCTTCCACTTCTCTCCCATTCCTCCTCCTTCCCACCATTTTCTTCCCACTTCCCATCCCTTTCTGCTCTCTTCTCACCAACTACCTGCCCACTTTGTGACACACAGATGAGCAAGACTCGCCCACCAGATTAAGCCCCACCCCTTTTATGATGCAAATCGCATCATTAACACCCTCTGTCTGACATCACACAAGCCATCTCTGGAGGTTCAAAGAGAAGACATTTCCAGGTATGCCCATCATTACTTTTTGTGTATCACTAGTCAACATTCCATACTCTGCACTGGTTCCCACTATCTCTCCATCTCAGTCCAATTACTTTTTTGTTCCCACCCCTCTTGCTGTCCTGCAGTTATCCGCTCCCACCTTCTCTCTTCCACCTTTACCCTGTCCCTTCCTCTTGATTGATTCAGATGGAAACTTCGGGTCAATCTGCAAAACAAATTGTGTATGTTTGCTCATCTCTGTCGGGTACATCTGTAGCATTCAAGGGGTAAGGTTAATTATAATATTACTAGTTGAACAGCCCGTTACACGGGCCACAGTGCCTCTGGCACCCGGTTGTGGGGCAGTCACGCGCAGTAGAGACTGCCCGCGCCACGGCTGATACAGAGCTGAACGCTCCTTCGGAGCGGCGCGGCCAGTCTGTACTGCGCATGACTGCCGCATGCGCAGCAGTGTCTACTGCGCATGTCGGGCATTACACACAACTTAGCGAATTATTATATAGGATAAGCCAAACAAAGCTGTGAGGGACTATTTCTTGTGACAACACACTTTGATTTTTCGCAGCTTTAAATTATCCTTTTTGTTGAGCATTGAGATTAACAATCATACTTTTGTCATTAAATATAAGGACGTCTCATGCATGAATCTAGAGCGGCCTTAATTGATATTACGTCTTGCTGGCAGATAGTGACCTGATTCATAATTTAAATCAGCATCATTATATGCCTCCTCTCTTCTGTATAATGAAAAAGCAAAGTTACTCTCATCTTTTCGAAAGTCGCTAACATCAAGGAAAAAATATCTTTCTTTTTTTTTCCTCCCTTTTATACTCACATTCTAATTGAAAACCGTTCATTGAATTTCAACATGATAGAAAACTCATTTTAATCCTCGATTGTCCATTAGCTATTATAATTGAGGGATCTGCTTCATAGCCAAATGAATATTGTTCTTCTTTAAGTTTGAAGTTTCCTTAAATCTTCCGTGAGGCATAAAGTAATAAAAATACAATCGTAACCCTCTGAGTGCCAGAGGGGAACGCAACGCCTTGCAAAGCGTACCCCTCTATCATTCAAAGGGCTAATGACCCTATGAGTGCCAGGGAGGCATTCAATGCACTGCAACCTTTCTGGCACTCAGATGATTTTTAAAGGGGAATTGCGCCCTAGGAATAAGTGCTCTTAATTTGTTTAACCCTTGCTGACCAGAGCGGTGTGCAATAATTGCTTTGTAGAGCATTGCACACTCCTCTTTTCCTTAACCCCTTAAAGGGATAGTAATGTTTCATAATAAAAGCAGCTCTAATTAATCATCATAGTATTTGGACCTTGGAGAGTGTTATTTCAATTCTGTCAGAGATGTAGTTCAAGAGTAATTCAATGACAAAGTATCCCCCTCCCACCCCTTTTACTGATGTAACGCTGTTCAGCCAGAGCAGAAGGGAGGTGCCCAGGTAGACTGCAGAGAGGGACAATCTTCAATTAAGATAAGGGAAAAACCTGAAAAACTTGTCAAGGGGGGCAGGGCTTTCATTGTTCTCATAGGAAGAAGATTGCCCCCTTCTGTTATCTGTCTGGTCTATGGACTGCATTCCACATCTGAGAAGATATGACTTACACTACGTAAAAGGGGCTGGAGGGGAAACTTTGCTTGTGAATATCTCTTAAACCATAAAGGTTTGAGAGCTAAGACTTACATCCTTCTTCATGTTTTTTAATGTCTACAAAATAAAATAAAGATAAAACGAAGTATTACTATCCCTTTAAGTATCAATGATTTTCACACCTCCGCTGGTTCTAAAGGGGTTATTACAATACTAGAATTGTACTAGTACTATTCTGAAATGAAATAGCTGGGATCAGTTTATTAGGGCAGCTCTAGCACATAGTCAATTCATTAACCCTTTCACGCTGAAAATGTTCCTCTTAAAGGGATAGTAATACTTAAGATGTAAAAAAGTATATGTTGTAGGGTTTATGTCCCCGAATAAAACAAGGGTACTCCCACTGCTGAGAAATATTTTATTAAAAATGATAACAGCTCAAACTTGAATTTTTTTAGGTGCAATATCACAGTGGCCTGAAAATTTACAGTGGCGCTGTTGCTACACCATCCTATGGACTGCTCTGGTCTGTAGACCATAAATCTCCATAGGATGGTGTAGCAACAGCACCACTGTAAATTTTCAGGCCACTGTGATATTGCACCTAAAAAATTCAAGTTTGAACTGTTATAATTGTTTAATAAAATATCTCTCAGAAGTGGACTACCCTGGTTTTACTCATGGGGATAAACCCTACAACATATATTTTTTTACATCTTAAGTATTACTATCCCTTTAACTCCACCTTCACCAAAGGGAAAGGCAGTGTATGTGGGAGTATATGGGCATTTTCCTTTACTGTATGTTTAAAGGGGAACTATCACCGCAAATAAAGTCCCCCACCCAATAATCAGCCTTATAGTGATAAGCTTACCAATAGTACCATTATCCAGACTAATTACCAGGTTAGTCAGAAATCCTACTGTGTTGTCAGTCCTGTCTCCTCTAGGAGGCGCTGCATGGTACCTTTAGGTACCAGAAGGGACTGACGGTACAGGTGCGCAGATACCTCTAAAGCGCTGTTGCCTGGCTGTTAGTCTGGGCAGAAGTAGGATTTCTTACAAAACTGGTAATTATGCTGGATAATAGTACTACTGGTAAGTGTATAACATATATGGCTAATTATGGGGGGGATGTTATTTGGGATGATAGTTCCCCTTTAATTCCATTTACTAATCACTCAGGATGCAATGAAAAACTGCTGTAACTACTCCATTTCTCAGTAAATGCTACATTGGTGGTGTTTGGGATTTGCTTGCATTAAAGGGATATTATTGTCAGAAAAAAAGTATTAGCGACATGGAAGATACAATTAAAAGAGAGTGCTTGCACTTATTCGTATCTCTCAAACCGTTATGGATAGTCTGTAGGGGTCTGGATTGGGCAGACCAGACTGGGTTTCCTGGTCACTCTGTGCCCCCAGTAGGCAAAGGGTGACTTAGACACAAGAGGGGACTGGGAAGCTGCAAAAAGAGCTTCCACATGAATGGGGCGCATCTTCTGAAGGGAAGAGGCTGGCCCCCAGTCCCCTCCAGGAGCCCAGGGCACTGAGGCTTCCGTGGCAGGACTGGTGAGGTGCCGAGACCGTCACCAATTTTTTTCCTGAAGGACCTGTGACAGTCCTGACACATCACATACTTTTAATTACAGTGCTCCTGCTGGAGCGCTGTAAGTACAAACTGAAACTGATGGCTACAAGACCAGAGCGGTCTCTCTCAGACCTCCGCTAGGAGCACTGGTACACATAACAGGTCACATGTGCAGACACGTTGGAATACATCAAAGCCGTCCATGAGGGAAGATAACTTCTTAGGACCGCTAGTCCTTAAGGGGTTATGCCTTGAGGTGCGGCCAGTTTCTCTAGGTACTAACAGCAAGAGGTCTACATCTGGATTTCCCTTCACCCTTAGTAAGACACAGTACGAGTTTTCAAAATCAAACCAAAGTATGATTTGTCTGAGGACTAACAAGCACAAATATTGCTTACTCTATAACCATACCTGGGAACTCTCTAGACCTGCCCCAAGAACTCTGGTTTTCAGACTGGATTGACGGGTCTCTGGGAACAGAGGCTGATTTTCTGGTGGTGTTGAATTTCTTCTCCTTCCCACCCTGTTCCTACCACTTCCCTCCCACTTCTCTTCCTTCCCGCCCACTTACCTCCCACTGCTCCTCCTTCCTACCCACGTCCCCTCCTTCTCCCCCTGTTCTGCCCACTTTATGACACAAATATGAAGAAGCCCTGCCCACCTGAGTAAGCCACACACCCTTTATGATGTGACTCACGTCATTGACATTCTCTTGTCCGCAGCTCTCTGGGGGCTCAAGAACAGCAAGTTCCCAGGTGTATCTATGACTAGTCACTAGTGAGAAGTGACACATTTTAGTTCTCCGGTGCCATTACAGAGGAGAAATTTCCATGTACATATCAGAATAATCCTGCCCAAAATGGCGGTCAAGTTCCTAAATGTCAAGCAAATCCACTGCTAACCACAGACATAAAGTTTAGGCCTTGTTTGGGTCTCGTCAGTGAGATACAGCTGGTTTTCTTCGGCATTGACATATTTTGCAGAAGATATAACATCTTCAAGCCTAGGTCCTAGATATCATGTCGATGGGGCCAAACATGACAGCTACTGGCACAAAATGCTAAAACTTCCTATTCCTTTAAGAACCAAAGGGTTGTACAACACATTGATCCTTAAAGGGATAGTAATACTTGTACAAAAGTACAGCTCCAAGTCTTCTTTATACTATTTGTTCCATGTAGCGCTGTATTTAAATAATATCAGGCTTGTAGTTCAAATGCAATTGAACCAGAAAGGATCCCCATCCCGGCCCTTTGCACTGCAGTACTCTGCCTCTCCAAGTCGGTTCGGATGGAGCGCAGCGAGGGACAATCTCTAAAGAACATTAGAAAAATCCTGTCCTCCTTCATAAAGTGGGTCAGGGTTTTCCTTATACTTACTTCATGAAGATTGTCCCTCGCTGCGATCCGTCCGGTCCCAGGACCGGATTTCACATCTGATGGGAGGCAGCCAGGAGGGACAGGAGAAGAATCCTTTCAGCTTCAATTGTGTTTGAACTACAAGCCTGATATTATTGAAATACAGGGCTATGTGGGACAAATAGTATAAAGAAGACTAGGAGCTGCACTTTGTTACAAGTATTACTATCCCTTTAAAAAGTTAAGAGTATCATGGACAGTGAGCAGCTCCTGTGTCCTGTGGTCCCACTAGCAACTGTCATGTCCGCCTCCATGGATGTGACATCCAGGACTGAGTGGAAATATTATCTCTTGATCAAGGAGCAAGGAAAGCATTCAGAGGGGCCATTAGGTTCATCATAATAAGGTAAATGTGGGGGTTATTATTAGTTGATGTTACGCCCCCATTAGCAGTGGCAGAATGCTTGTGCCAGGACATGCCCTAGTGCATACCCTGATGTGCACCGGATGCCACTGTGTCAGTACAGAAAATAAAAATATAAAGTGTTAAAAACACACACACTGAGGCTGAACACAATTAAGTGTGTGTTTATCATACTTTTTGGTTTAAAGGAGCAGTAAACTTTTTTTTATGAAAAAATATATATTGTAGGGATTTTCCTACTGAGTAAAAAAAGGGTACTCCCACTGCCAGGAGATTCATATTTCCAGAGTTATTACAGTTTAAACCTATGTTTTTTTACATTATCAGTGCCCTCTAGTGGTCAAATTCTAATTAGATTTCATGTTAGATTCTAATGGAGAGGAAAGTCAGAGACATACAGTTCTCCATAGAATGTGATAGAAACTGCCTGTCACTTCCTGTCAGTTAGAAATATCAGGAAGTAACCACAGTAAATTCACTTCCTGTCAGTTAGAACTATCAGGAAGTAAACACAGTAAATTCATTTCCTGATTATTTGAACTGCTTTAAATTTTGAATAAAAAATCTCACAGCGATGGGAGTGACCTTGTTTTATTCAGCAGGAAAAGATCTAAAAAATATGTGTTTTCATAAAAAAAAGTTTACTGCTCCTTTAAGTCTCCCTAGGTGGAAGTGAATCACAGGTATGGGCTCTTGCTCTCTTTCTGCCAAGAGAGAATCAGCTGCACTTCACTGACGACACCCAAATAGGCTGAAACGGACGTCTGTGTTTGTGCTGTTTCCCTCGTGCAGAGAGGATTTTCCCAGCATTTCGGAGCTGGACTATCAGTGGGCAGGACCAGACTGATTTCCTCTCTGCAATGGCACATGGGAGCAAAAAACATGACTTGATTAACACCTGAGGCCATATGTGTCACCCGACACTCTGTGCTCGCAGAGTCTCTCTCCACTTCCGTGTTTGTCTCAGACATCCGGCTCACGTTCACATGACATCACTTGATGGCACTTATATCTGGGCTCTCCGTTCGAGTCTTGGCACACTCTCACAGTGTTCCCTAGCCTTCACTCTCCTCTACAGGAGAGAAGGTGCTGTCTGTGAGGTATATGTGTGTATAGTTCAAGCGCTAATACCCTCCCATAGATATTATAAAATTTGACAAAGATTGATGACCACAACAATCTATTAAACTAGTAGCTTCTTAGAAACATTGGATAATTACATAAGACAGTAGCAATCATACACACATATGTTCACACTTATAGTCAATTGATGTAAATATACAAGTGAACCTTCTGGGAAGCAGTAATGGGTACAGTCCTTTACAATCTTCACTCCGGATTTATCGTCCTATTGGGATCACTGCCGCTCAGTCCTATGGGCTGTTGGACACGGCCTCTCCACAATAATGTGATCTTCAAAGACAAAAAAAGAAAAACAAAGGGACGGCGCAGAAAATCCCTCTAAGTGCAATCCGGTTACTTTTCACAACATGCACCATCTTCCCACTTTTCCCCCAAAACGGGTACTCACTCTTCAACGAGGCTACTGCCACCTCTAGGATATAAGCTGGATCTGACCCCCAGTGACGGTCTCTCTCCTGGATATCTCTTTTGGTACCACTTCTTGTTACTTCCAATTATTCCTCCCGTTCAAATTTCCATCATAGTCAATCCAATTGATATAAATTTATAAACCAGGGGTAAATAAATAATGTATGGTTCAAACTACAGAAATAATCTCATGGAGGTCTAAATACGTACAAATGCGTATTTATTGGAATGACGTTTAAAAATATAAACAATAATATAAAATATAAATATAAATAAAAATAAACCAGATACTGACCATTCTACAAACGCTAAATCACCCAACGTGTTTTGCGATTCTATAGAGCTTCCTCAGGGGTCTCATGAACCCATTCTTTAAAACAACCATTTATAGGAAATCCACTTATCCCAATTCACAACTTCACAGGAGTCATACCAGTCTATGTCTCCCACCTCCCGGCATCTGAATACTTCCGGTTTGTGAGGTGGTCCATCCGGGGCTTACTTCCAGCTCCTCTGGGGTTTGTCATCCGGCCTTGTGACTGGCACCTTTAGCTGGCCCTAGCCACAACAAGGTTCCTATGTGGACAGCCAATGATCTCCTAGCTCTGCTCTCTAGCGTTGCTCCTTAGCACTCCTCCTTGTGTAGGTACCCTTCGGTACCTCTCTAGTATTGCTGGCGGTTGACACCATGCCTTAGAACAGAACACTTTTTGTTTTTAGATCTTCCTAATTGGAAAGGTATCCCAGGCATGGGCCCTTGCTCTCCATATCCTAGAGAGAGAGAATCAGCTGCACCCCACTGACGAGGCCCACATAGGCCAAAATGTACGACTGTGGCTGTGGTGTTTCTCTTGTGCAGAGAGGATTTGCCTGACAATTCTGAACTGGGCTGTCTGTAGGTGGGACCAGTCTTAAATGGATTTGGATATTTCTTCTCTGCAATGTGACATGGGAACAAAATCATAACTTGATTGACACCTGAGAGGCCACCATGCCTTAGAACAGAACACTTAATCACACTGTTTGTTTTTGGATCTTCCTAAGTGGAAGGGAATTCCAGACATGGGCCCTTGCTCTCCATGTGCCTAGAAGGAATTAGCCACACCCCACTGACGAGACCAAATAGCAGGAGACTACAACAGTTATCAAAAGCAAATACAACAGTAAATAGACATAAACGACTGCTGTTTGAAGGACACCGACCACAATACATTCTTCCTATAAACAAAGAGCTACTTATTCATGCCACTTTAAAGGAACAGGAACATCTAAAACTAATCTGTGGTTATTTACACTTATATAACCATATACTTCATATTAGCATCTGTTTCTGAGGCCTAACATCTAGTCTTAAATATGCTCTGTAGGGACAGGAGTACCTGCCTTTTCCATCATTCCCTGAGTCCCAGTACCACTGTAATAGTGAAAGGCTGTGTCAGAACTGAGTGCAGGAATGTCTGTAACTGGGCTGAGAAACAGTAACAGTTTTTCGGAATAGAAGAGTGGTGGTTACTAATCTCCATTCAATTGTCTATCATCCCAAAGAGCATGAACAAAATTAACTAAATAGTTTCTATATATGATATTGTACACATGCATTAAAATAAAAGTTGGGATCTAACATAAAATAATTAAAAATTTTCAGATGCTAACTGAAAATACATGGTTAACGCCTTGGATGCCAGACATCTTCAGCATCGATGGGGTTAAAATTGTAGAAACCAATGTAATTTTTTTAGATGTGCCTTCTCCTTTAAACCAGCACTCCACATGATCCTATCTGCTGATAGAAATAACCCCTCGAAAATTTGTGCTAGGAGCGTGTTGTAAAGTAATCCTAACAGCGTGGCCATAAGGCTCGCTAATTGCCACATCTGGGTAACAGCTGTCGGATGTTCTCCATATGCTGCCATGGATAGTACAATGTAACGATTTACAGGAAGAGTTATCGTGCTATGGTATCACTTATTTGCCAGCAGTGTTCTTAGAGCAAACGGAGGCTGTTTACACCCCTATCAATCAAACAGGGAGAGAAAAAAAACACTCCCAAGAAAATCTCCACTGGTTACAAACAGGAAAGCACATGCGTTTATTCACACAATATAATGTTTCTTTAGCCTGAAATATATCATTAACCCCTTGTTTGGCTTTGAACTGTCTTAGACACCTCTCAAGGATCCAAGGGGATTAATGTGGAACACAGTGGCTATTAACTTGTTTATATCAGGAATAGTCACTTATGAACTCTGTATGTCTCACCTATATATAATTATAATGTGTATATATATATAAATATATATATATATATATATATATATATATATATATATATATATAATTTGTAGAAGTAGAGCACTCACTTTAGTGACAATTCAACTTGCCTGGGTGCCAGCCTCGATATGGATATAGATATAAAATGAAGAAAAGCGCACTCGCAGGAGTTCTTGATGTGATAATGTGCTGATTGATTTGAATTGATGTTTCGGCCCCAATGTCGATTGTATATATATATATATAGGGCTCAAAATTTCCACTCGCCACTAGCCAGTGGCGAGTGAAAATTTTGCCCTGGCGAGTAGAAATTCAGCCCTGGTGGGTATGTTGTGGCTTGCGGTGGTGAGTAACTTTTCAGGTCTGGCTAGTAGCAAAGGACTTTGAATTTTAAGCCCTGTAATGTGTATATATATATATATATATATATATATATATATATACACACATATATAATAGCAATATGGGCACAGCTTTGCCTGTGCTATTAATTAAGCAGATTTAAAAAAAAAAAAAAAAAAAGTCCCATTCAATTGTATGTACGACTATATAAATATAGAACGTTTATAAAGAAAGGATTTTGTATAGCTGTTTGCGTTGTATGTATTGTGTGTATGTGTATTGTGAGTGTGTGTGATTGTATGTGTGTGTATTGTGTTTGGGTTGTGTATTGTGTATATTGTGTATGTTTTGTGTACATTGTATGTGTGTATGCATTGTGTCTGTGTGTATGTGCATTGCATGTGTTTGTATTGTGTGCGTACGTAGAAGGCCCTGCAATTCCTAACAGAGATTTTCACAGGAGTGGCAATGGACCAAAGAGATTTGAATAACCCCTCCTTACTGCCACACCTGGTCCTGTTTGTCAGGCACACAGAAGTCTTCTTTATACATACATATATATATATATATATATATATATATATATATATATATATATATATATATATATATAAAAACAACATATTATTACTTTACTTTATTTCAACATTCCTTTCCTTTTCTATCCCACTTGACCTTTAAGAATCAGGCTGTTTGGCCTGTTCCATTGTGTATAACCCCTGTCTGTTTGGTATCAACCATCCCTCACATGACTTGTGGGGAAGGTTACAAATGGAACATAGTTCTCTATGTAATCACTCCATTAATGCAGGCCCATAACATACCTCCCAAGTGTCCCTCTTTAGGAGGGACGGTCCCTCTTTTAGACCCAAATCCCTCTGTCCCTCTTTCACACCCTGATGTCCCTGTTTTTAGGAGATCAGACTGAGTGGTGTGTAGATAAGTGTATCATATTGTTCTACAGCAATATAACTTGCATTATTGTTTGTTTAAATGTCAGTATATATGTTTATAAATTAGTCTGTGTAAATAAAATACTTTGGTCTTGTTATAAGTATTTTTTTAGGTTACACAAAGAGGTATGAATAGGTCATGAAATAGCCTAAAAATCCCCAGTAATGCTCCGCCCACCAGCCACGCCCACAGAAACACCCGCTAAAACACAAGTGTCCCTCTTTGGCAATTTGAAATGTTGGGAGGTATGCCATAAGGTCCCTGCACCAGGTAAGTCCTTCATCTGCACCTTTTATTTTATTTTATTGTATGTCTGCTGTTTTTAATTGCACTACCCTGGGACCCACAAATAAGAATAAAAACATCAAAATAACATTTAAAGGGTCCCCTCCGACGCGTTTCAAAATAACATCTTTCTTCAGGGATTTTTAATTTAGATAGTATTTGTAGGTGTATTAGAGTAGGACTTACCATAAAGTGAGATACCTTGGCGTGGTTGGTAAGCTTACACATGGATTGGCCAATTTGTGGGATGAAATTCTCACTTATTTTACTTAGATTTATTAAGGATTATTATATATGCCCATCACAGGGCACACATTAGTCACAGCATATAGAGGAGCGCAGATTTGGTTGTTTTTATATATATATATATATATATATATATATATATATATATATATATATATATGCAATAATGTGCAAAAGTTTTAGGCAGGTGTGAAAAAATGCTGTAAAGAAAGAATGCTTTCAAAAATAGACATGTTAATAGTTTACATTTATCAATTACAAAATGCATTGTGAGTGAACAGAAGAAAAATCTAAATTAAATCAATTTGTTGTGACCACCCTTTGCCATCAAAAGAGCATCAATTCTTCTAGGTACACTTGCACATAGGTTTTTAAGAAAACTCAGCAAGTAGGTTGTTCCAAACACCTTGGAGAACTAACCACAGTTCTTCTGTGGATTTAGGCAGCCTCTGGTGCTTCTCTCTCTTCATGTAATCCCAGACAGACTCGATGATGTTGAGATCAGGACTCTTTGGGGGCCATACCATCACTTTCAGGACTCCATTAATTCTGACCAAAACCCCAACTCCATTTGCAGAAATGCAACCTCAAACTTGTAAGGAACCTCCACCATACTTCACTGTTGCCTGGAGGCACTAATTCTTGTACCACTCTACAGCCGTTCGGGAAAAAAACTGCCTTCTGCTACAGCCAAATATTTCAAATTTTAACCCATCAGTAAAGAGTACCTGCTTCCTTTTTTCTGTTAGTTAACCTCTCCTATGCCAGCAAGTTTTCTTTGTATTGTGTAGGCACATGGCAATGGAAGAGTTAAGAAGAATGGTGTTTGTATGGGGGAAACAAGAAGACACGGGGCTCAGACACAACAAGAGAAAGTGTCATGCCTGTACTCTGTGTAGAGAAACAGGTGTAGAAATCCCCTGATTTCCCTGCTCCAGTTTACCATTAGAATTACTCTTTAGAACAGACGCATGTTGATGATGTCATTTCCTGTTGGAATAACCACCTGTCTTTCAGATGAGCCATACCTCCCAATATTTCAAATGGCCAAAGAGAGACGCTTTTGATTTAGGTGGCAATTGCAAGAAATTTTAGGTTACTTCGTGACCTAGCTGCACCTCTTTGTGCACCTGATTAATGGTTTAGAACAAGACCAAAGTATTTTTATTACACAGACACATTTATAAACCCATATATTGAAGATTAACAACACATTTATGTGAGTTTTATTGCTGTGGAGCAATGTGATACACAGCACTCATTCAGACGTCCTAAAAAGAGGGACAAAAGGGTAGAAAAGAGGGACAGAGGGATTTGGGTCTCAAAGAGGGACTGTCCCTCCTAAAGAGGGACACTTGGGAGGTATGCATGAGCAAAGTGGGAACAGAGATGCCATTTTCAGGTGGATTCGCTTTGCATCTAGGTACAGGCCGATGCGCCCAAAAACCACCAGAAATCTGGTAATCTGGTTTTAATAAATTAGGCCCAAACAGGTTGCTTGAAGAGCCCAGAATTCTCCTTCTCATTGTTGACCTGGATTTGGTTGGCAGGTCTGCTAACATGACATTAGAGTCAATTTTCCTGAGCAGTCCATCTTGGTAGACTTTCTGGAAAATGAATAGTCTATCCACTGCAGTCATTATGATCCATTAGTGGTCTTTTAGGATAATGACAGATAATGGTTATTGTACTACACCAAACAGAGCCCAATTAGAAGCTGATAATTATTTTTTAACCTCTTGGTTGCTAGAGAGGTCTACAAAGCATTGCAAAACAAAGAAATGCGTCGGAGATCTTTCTGGCAAACAGAGGTTAAATGTTAACACAGCTCAACAATCTAGCTGTCACTTAACCTCTCAAGCTTAAAAAAAATCATTGCATTGTTCAACTTTGTTTTTCATTTTAATGATTTTATTAATGACTTTTATACAATACAAGATGATAATTAGTTTAACATAGTTGAATAACAGAAAAAAATAACAACTCGGCTTAAAGGGCAATGCTCACTTTTTTCCTAAGTCTGCTCCTAATTAGGCTTACTTAGTGAAAAGCGCAGGGTTGCAGGGTATCAGCCATGGGAAGGAGGGGGGTTTAAGAAAACTGCCCCATTTTCTTCAGTGGAGAATTAAGTTATTAAAGGGCCCCTGTGCAAGGACAAGATTTTGGGCCCACAACTCTAGCATACTGTCAGTTAACCCTTGGAATGCAAGAGGGGTGCACAACGCATTGCAAAGCAATGCGTTGTGTACTCCTCTGGCACTCCAAGGGTTACATCAGTTAAAATACAAATGCATATTTATATATCATTTACATATGGTCTACCCTTTGAGTGCCATTGGGTATTCAGACACCTCAGCAAAGGATTACAATCATCCACTGCTTTGCCTCTCTCAGTGTTTTAAAACACGGCATGGAAGGGTTTATGTCCGAGTTGGGGGTAAAGGGAGAACCCCCACAAATTCTCCCCACAGATGAGCCAGCCCTCCCACCATATTCACTATGTTCAAACTACAAGGAGGGGAGAAGTGTAGGGAGAACTGTAACATTTAAATGTTCCACACTGCTAGCACCTCTCTTCCAATAATACAGAGAACATCCCACACTGTGAGTCTGATTAAAGGGATAGTAATACTTAAAATGTAAAAAAAATATGTTGTAGGGGTTATCCCCCTGAGTAAAACAAGAGTACTCCCACTGCTGAAAGGTGTTTCATTCAAAAGTTATTAATTTTCAAAGTTGATTTTTTTAGGTGCAATATCACAGTGGCCTGAAATTGTACAGTGGCGCTGTTGCTACACCATCCTATGGAGATGTATGGTCCCGGGACCAGAGCTGTCCATAGGATCGTGTAGCAACAGCGCCACTTTTCAATTTCAGGCCACTGTGATATTGCACCTAAAAAATAAACTTTGAAAATGAATGAAACACCTTTCAGCAGTGGGAGTACTCTTGTTTTACTCACGGGGATAAACCTAACAACATATTTTTTTTTACATTTTAAGTATTACTATCCCCTTAAGGATGGACGTTAGCACTATAATAATGGGTGGAGCCTAGAGCACTGGTCATCTTATGGTCTGGATTCCTTGCACGCATGAAATCTGTGCTCCTCACTGGTTCTCCTAAATGGCGCACATCCTGTTATGTGTGTGCCCACCCCAGGGGTTCAGTCAGACTGAATGGAATATACTGTGCTCCTGATATACATCATTGTGAGGACCTGGTACAAGTAATCATGTTGAATTGTGTGACTGATGATCTTGGGCCCTTTCAGTACTGAAGGATATGATGCCTTGCACCAACTTCACTACTAGTCATTCCACCCCTGCTCTTCTGGAAAGCAAGCCAGAAGCATTTGGCTCTCAGCCACAAGTTCCAGGTTTGTCTGCACAGTCCCACTCTGTCTGGCTTTCAGGATAAGCGTAGAGGGTCTATGGGGACCAGCATCGCTCAGGAGAAGAAACTGAACCGTATTTAGCCTTGCAGATCAGTTCCCCAAGAAGCTCTCTGAACACTCCCCTTTTCAGGAAGCCTATTAACTCCCCCTATACCCGATATGAGTAAGTTCAGATCGATAACCTGTCCAGCTTGTTACTTTCCCACCCACAACCCCATCAAGACTTCATTGTTTACACAAAACTTTTCTCCTGATCAGACTCACTACATGTTTGGACCACTGCAATGAAAAACTCTTCTATCTGCCACCCATTGACCGGCAGTACACATGGCAAGAGGCACTTACACCCCATAGCTCTTACTCCTTCTGTGTCTTGCCTATATTTCCCAAGATTGTAATCTCTCATGAGCAGGGCCCTATGATCCTATTGTTCTCTATATTATACCTGTGCTGTTTAATGTCTCTCTATGTA